>CM021732.1:25800502-25862844 GCA_011075105.1 Heteronetta atricapilla | reverse complement strand
TCCTTCCTTCCTTCCTTCCTTCCTTCCTTCCTTCCTTCCTTCCTTCCTTCCTTTTCTTTCTCTCTCTCTTCCTTCCTTCCTTTCTTCCTCCCTTCCTCTCTTCCTTCCTCTTTTCCTCTTTTCCTCTTTGTAGTGGGTTACAAGAATCAGATTGCGGATGAATATCTGTCTTTCTGCAGCTCCTTCCATTGACAGACCTGTTTGTCTGTGGGAGACATTTTCCTCCTGCAGCCGTCAGTGCTGTGGGCCAAACTGGTGCAGTGTCCTCCCAATAGCTCCTGACAAATCATGCCTTGAATGCAGCAATTACTGCCATCAAAATAATGCTAGGGTCCTCCTTTCCTGACTACCTCCAACCCCTTTATAGGACCGCCTTCTGATTCACATATCTGGTGAAGCAAAGGTCTGAAAACTTGATCCTTTATTATTCTGCTAAAGTCCAAATTTTTTTCATTCCTTCTTTAATTCTCTGTACCAGGAAATCTAATCTACTGTAAAGCCAGAATCAGCTGCAGTCAAAAAATCTGATAATGCACTTTTCTCAGCTGATGGAAATCACATTTCATCTCCACCACAAACATGATGGCATGTACTGAATTAATAGATGTTGTTCCTGGTACCTGGTACCTGATACCTGGTACCATAAAGTTGTCTTCTCACTCTATTTTCATGCCTGCTTACACAGTGTTTGTACAGTTTTCCACAGGTGGAGTGCAACACTTTCCAGTTTGTGCTGCTTTGTTTTCTTTCTCTGCAAAAAGAGAAGTGTTATTTGTCCACTGTTCTCAGTGTTCTTGCACTTAAAAGATTAAAAAGAGTGCAAGACTGGAAGGATCAGTATGTTGACCAGTGTGAGCGATGACTGTATTCAGCTGCTGGATTGCCCTGTGGACTTGGCTGTTTCCTTGGAGAGGCCAGGAAATGTTTGCAGAACTTTAATCTTGAGCAAAACGATACAGGTCTGGCTTCACAACTGAAGCTTACCTGCTAGTCCCCAGCAGAGTTTTATGGTTCATTGTAAACAATTCATTTTAGTGTGTCCTATGAGATCGTATGCAAATGTCCCATTCCTGCCAGGTAAATTCTCTCCTGGCAGGAGCCCTGGGGAGGGAAGAAGAGGGGTCTATGGCCACCAGCCAAAACAGTAGCCTGTGCCTTACTCTTTGCCCACAGGAGTGAGCTGTGAGGGCTACCTGAGCAAGAAGAGTATTTCCTGTAGCTCCTTGAGCATGCTTTTCACCCTGCATCTCCTCAAACCTTACGGGAAAATGAAATACGTTGTTTTACCTGACATTGCATGTTAGAGAAACAAATGTTTTCTTCTTCCCACTGCCTTAGCATAAGTCACTGAAGTGTTGCTAACAGGAATTAACCTATGTATTATTTTGGCCTTGAGATCTCCAAATAATTTTTTATTTTTATTTTTTAGCCTAAGATGTATACCTCAATATGAGATTTATTTAACAATCTCCAACTAATTTTCTTATTTGAATCTTGGAGCTGCTTATGGTATTGTCTCATCCTCTCCCCTTCCCCCCAATATTTTCTTTTGGTTTGGCAGCTCTCAATTTTATGCAGAAACAGCAATGAGGCCACTGGGGCAGCTGTCAAACTATTGCTTCCTGCCACAAAGACCATTAAAAATCGACTGTCTGGGGCTAAGAAGATTTTCCTTGAGGCCAGGTGCAGATGCAATGGAAAAATAAACACAGCCTACAACAGCACTGGGAGAAGAGTTTATAAGAGCCTGTTCCTGTTGCATTCCTCTTAATTTGTCAATAAAGATCACCAAAAAAAAAGTGAAAGAACTCAAATGGGAAGGGATGTGAATGGCACAGCAGTGTGAGAAAGGGGAAGAAAAACTGAAAGCATGGGGAAGAAACGTGATTGACATTGACCACATAGGACTGACTCAGATGTCTTTCCATGTGGAGGATAATGGACTCCTCTCTTCCATGAGTGACTCACCTGTAATCAGTAAAGCCACTTGTATGAATAAAACCCAAAGCATTAACCTCTCAGGTATAGATGAGGTTAATCTATTGATGGGGGCAGCATTTGGGGTACTCAGTCCCTATTTCAGATAAATGAGTGGTAGTCATATCTGCAGCAAAATACAGATGTGAGAAAAAAATCTTTGTGTAATTTAAAGTGGGGATCTTGAATGGTGGAACCCAGAGGCTTCATGAAAGGTGCAAGACAGGGTGAACTTCTGCGTGCCCTGATACATTAGCCTGTAGAAACTATTGAGAAATTGGGAACAGGGGGAATTCATTCCATGTAAACTCCGGAAGTATTATAATACAATGATCCCAATGCAGGCAGGAGAGAAATCACACTTGTCAGCTCATGCATGCATTCTGTGGAGTGCTAGATTTCTGTTTTCTCTCACTGCTGTATATTTCTGTTTACCCATGAAACACACACAAAAAAAACCAAAAGAAAACAAACAAAAAAATCAAGCTGGGAACTGCAGTTGGAAATTCGTGAATGAGGTAACCCATGCAAGACAAAGAGAATCACATATAAACACACATTAATGATCATTTTTCTGTTCAGATTAAGTTCTCCAAAGAATGATTAGGAATACTTGTTTTCCATTCTTTGGCAAAATCTTCAAGGGCAGCCATTAGCCTCAGCCCTGGAATACAGTGGATGAAACTGCTAGATTTTCCAGACATTGAAATAGGAGAACTTTCAGCCTGAGGTGGGTGTGGGGATTTCAGAGCTTCTGAGTGTTAGGAGAAAACCATAAAACTTTCCCAGTTTGCTGCTGATACACTCTGTATGTTAGAGGTTTTCTTTATTCCAAATTTCTTTTACACTCCTTCTTCTCAAATAACATCTCTGCTTTAACTCAGACAGGTGAAATTCTCTGTGAAATTTATGTATATCTGCCAGTATACCCAAAGAAGGCAGAGCAAACAATAAATATAAATGCTAGGCCCAAGAAGATCATTAACATAGTGCTCATTTATTTCCCTATTCTTTGTGTTCCAACCTTCCCCAGAGGAAAAGAATCACAGAATCACAGAATCACAGAAAAGAGATACATTCTGAGTAAGTAGAAAAAACATTTGCAAAAAACTTCATGCAAATTTCCTTCCTGATATCATCCCAACCTTTGTAATCAGGTATTGGTAATCATATAAGCAAGTGATTACACAGATTCCTACATTTGAAGAGTTATCCAGTTCATCAGAGAGAGACATGTAGATTGCAAGCAACAAGGGCCCTTTGCCAACAGAACTTTCACCATTTCAGAAGTGAATTATCCTTGATTACCCACTCTTTTCCAGAGCTGATATTTTCATGTCAGCAATGATGCACACCTGGTGTGGGGAATGATTTGCCAGTCCTGAAGAATCAGTTTCAATCTCCAGGTCTGTCAGACAAAGACATTTCATGTGATGAGTTACTATTCTCCTCCTTCAGTATTACTGAAGAACCCTGGAGATTACCCTTCAAAGTGTGCAAGGCAGAAATGCGAGGGAGAAAGGGAAGAAGATGCTACAAGAATAAGTGTACAATCTCCCCAAATTCTGTGGAGTTGGACATTCAGCTGTCATGTGAGATAGACCCAAATTCTTGCTCAGAGTCAAACAGAAGACTTAATGGTTGAAATTCAGCACCTCAAATTCTTGTTTTTCTCTCTTAAATAAGGGAACCTACTAAATCATCCTTCTTCAGAAGGAAATGGCAGATCTGGGAACCAGCCAGTGGTCAGCCATTAATCTTCCATCTTGTCACAGGGTACAGGAAATAAGGAAATAATAGATGAGAAAATAATAGATGAGAAAATCAAGATGTTGAAGTGATAGAAATTTTATTTTTCTCTGCTTGTTTCTATTACATAGAACCCCTAGATTTCTGAACAAAAATGTTTTTGCAGAACAGTGCTAGGAGATATTCTTGTAGTGTGAGAGAGAGAATGATTGACACACAAGAAAGGCTATTTCATTCCAGATGCTGGTAAGAAACCGTATGGATAAAAATGAATTATATACAATAAGTTAAAAAAGTAACAGTTATCCTGTAAAGTAGGTGAAATGAAGTGGAACAGACGAAACTGACTACTTCAGCTTCCATGTACTGGATGAATTAGGAAAAAAAAGAGTGAGTGCATTCTGGAAAATCTTTAAATTGGAGGACTTTGTTTAAAACTGTAAGGGAGAGATCTTAAGAAATCTTGATGTCGCAGGGATTATGATTTGAAACTCAAAAATGACCTTGATGTCCTGAAAGCAATGGAGTGAGAGGAGAAGGAAAAAATGAGTTAGACCTTGAAACAAATATCAAAAAGTCCTTCAACCATATAAATGAAAGGAGAAATGTTCTGATAAGCAGTGAGAAAGATGAAAGAGAGGGAATAGGCAAGTTATTCTTGAGTCAAAATCTAGATAAGTACTTCATTCTTCATTAAGAAGGAAATGCTTTTATTTGCTAGGAATTTAGAAAAAAAAATGTTGACACTAATACTTTTTTTCTTTTTCTTTTTTAAAAAAGAATACAGTCATAGAATCATAGAATCATAGAGACATAAAATGGCTTGGTTTGGAAGGGACATTAAAGGCCATCCAGTTCCAATCCCCTGCCATGGGCAGGGACACCTCCCACCAAACCAGGTTGCTCAAAGCCCCATCCAGCCTGGCCTTGAACACCTCCGGGGATGGGGCATCCACAGCTTCTCCGGGCAGCCTGTGCAAGGCCTCACCACCCTCTGAGTGGAGAATTTCCTCTTAACCTCTAATCTAAATCTCCACTCTTTTTGTGTAAAACCATTCCCCTTCTGTCACAATCTGCCCAAGCAGAAAATTGCTCTCCTTTTAAGGAGCAACAAGGTTGCCTCCTTTAAGGACTGAAAAGCTGCAATATGCCCTCCCCAGAGCCTTCTCTTCTCCAAGATGAACAACCCCCAGGTCTCTCAGCCTTTTTTCATAGGAGAGGTGCACCAGCCCTTTGATAATTGTAGTGGCCTTCCTCTGGACCCTCATCAACTGCTTCATGCCCTTCCTGTGCTGGGGCCCCAGACCTGGATGCAGTGTTCCAGGTGGGGCCTCGTGAGGGCAGAGTAGAGGGGGACAATCACCTCCCTCCCTTGCTGGCCCTGCCTCTGCTGATGCAGCCCAGGATGGAGTTGGGGAAATATAGATATAGATAAGAGCATAGGTTGAGAACTCTGGGAAGAGAGAGAAATATATATATATATTTAACTATTTTTTTCCTGTTAAATAATTTCCTGGAAAACTGTGGAGTGTACTTGAGAGATCATGTTGGTCTGAATGGGACAAAGACTTGTTTCAGTGTTTCAATGGAGGCAACTGGAGCCTTCAAGGAGTATTTGCTGAGACTGACTGCTGATCATATCAGACCTATAGCCTGGAGTAAGCATTGCTGGCAAAGCTACAGGAATGTTTAGGTAAAAATATACCTGATGAACTACAACCTAGGTTTAGGCATGGGTCTGTTAACAAAGTTTGGATACTTTTCTGTCCAAAAATCAACCACTTACTGTAAAGAAGCAGAAGATACAGAAAGCACAGCAGAAACCTTACAGGAGTTCCCCACAGATGACCTTTATGGAGTCATCAGAAGAGCCTACATCTGCTTCATGTGTTGGACCAAAGGTACATTGGAAAGTCAGATACATCTGAGAGAGGTGCTTCAGCAGGAATGTGAGAACAGAAGTGCACACCAGTCCTTATCCTGCTATACAGTTAGCAGTTAGGACTTGCAGACCTCAGGATTTCAATCTGATGTCATGTTCAGTAGTCACTGGCGAAACTGTATTCCTGATGAATCTCTCATCTCCCATTGGACCTCTGTGCATGTGCACTAAGTCAGAGTTATTTTTGTGAACTCCCAGTGCAGCAAAAACTTTTCACACCCCTAGAGGTATTTTTTTGTTTAAAACAAGACACCCTGGTTTTAGATGTGGACTTCCTGAGCAAAAAAAAGTGATGAACAGCTATAAGAAAATGCCTTTTCTTGAAAAACTTGTTTTCTCTGTGACCATTTTCTCTCTTGAACTTTGAAGGAAGCATTTCATTTAGTTTCAAGTAATATCATTCTGTCTTGATAATGAATTTACTCTGCTCTTTTGAAGAGGACCTGCTGTTGTTCTCACTACACAATATATATAAAAAAATGCCTCGGATAAGTTTTGGTGGCCAAAACAAAAGGGATGTCTTGTTAAGTGCATTGCAAATGAGCACGGCTATGTGCTGATTTTGGCTCTGTAATTTCCTATTCCACCCTTGCATTTGTAAATTAAACTCCTATTTTCAGATTTCCAAATTCTGTTCCAAAGTTTATGTGATTCCTTTAATTATGGTATGAAGTAGAGGCAAATGCATTCCAAGAAACCAACAATTACCTGTAACATGTTATTACAGTGAGACTTACGGAGATCTGCAGTATTTATGAAACTCCATGCAACACAGCTGAAGAAGAAACTGCTGAAGATGGATCTGACTAGGTTACAATAAAGGTCTCAAAAACTAGTCTTCTTTCAGTAACGTTAATTGATATCACAGAATTATAGTTCAAACAAGACTGCCATTTGAAAACCTCACAAGGTGAATATGGAACATTTTTCATCAATGAAAAAAAAAAAAAAAACAGTATTATTTTTTTCTTAAGACATTACAGTTACCACATATGCACTTGTCAGCAATATTGTTTTTGACATATGGAAAGATTTTTTTTACTGGAGATACTGCAAACAAAAAAACCTGAAAATTCAGTACAGGAGCTGCTTTCCTTAGCAGAGTCATGAGGGGTGGGTGTTCTGCAGATGTTTCTGGAGAAAAACATCTATTATACCATATTTTTTTAAAAAAATTATTATTATTATTATTATTATTATTATTATTATTATTATTATTATTATTTTAACTCCCCTATAACCTTTGCTTCATGGATGGCTTTATAAAAATACTTCCAGTTTTAAAGAATTAGAATAAAACTCTCTCTCCTATTTAAAATTCAGAAGAATAGAAACATTGAAAAAATGAGGAGAATTCAAGAATATTATGAATTTCCTCCACCACACATGATTAGTATGAGATTTTGGGGGACATTCCCATGTCAGGCAAGAACACCTGTAGTCCCTTAGGAGACAGCCATTTCTTGTGCAGCTGTGAATGCTGTGAACACTTTGCAAAGCTTTCAGTTCTAATCTACAGCTTCCTTACTGAGAATATTACTCAGGGTCATTCTTGTTTCTCCATGCCCCATTAATGGTCATTGTTTCTAAGATTAAGAAAACAGCTGACATTTTCAAGCCAACAAAGCAGCAGTTGTTTATTCTTCAGTTTAAATAGTAAATGTGGAAAGGAGTGCCGATGAAAAGGGGGTTGAATTCTCACCCGTGCTACCACTTAATTTTTGTTCTGGAAATAAAGAGTAGCTGAATAATGGTACACTGTGGTTAGGTGAGATGAAGCCCTTTCTGGCAAAGAAAATGAAATTCCCTGCAGTCACTGGATGTGTCTAGATGGCTCTGGACAACCTCATTTTCAGTGACCATCAAAAGGCAGGGTTTACTTTTCCATTGTAAGACTTAAGCATGATTTGCATCTTCAGCAGCAGGACTGATGGGCCTGATCCTCTCTTGCTGAAGGGCTGTTAAATCTCTTCTGCATAAGTAAGGAAATTTCAAAATGATGACACAATCAGTAGCACTCTCTACTTTGAGAGACCCTTTACACATTAGTGCCCTACTCATCATCTGGGAACCAGAATTGCAATAGGTGAGATGTCTTTAAAACCCCTTCCATTCCCGAGAAAACAAAATTCTAACATAAATATATTTTTCTGATGCTTACACTGTGAATTTCAGTGTTACCAAGAGCTATATGAAAAAATACACCTTAGTAATAAGCGTAAGGACTTCTCTGTTCTCAGGGTGTTTGGTAGGCAGCTTTTTTTTTTTTTTTTTTCTTGTACATTTTTCCATCCCCAGTTCCTGTGACTTCTGTTTTTAGTTATGCTTCTGTACTGCCAGCCTGAAACTAGTCCAGCAGCTGTCTCAGTCCTTTCCGCCCTAAATTCACACTCTTTCTCTCTCTTAAAAGCAATGCTGAAAATACATTTTGATCATTGTTTTTAGTGAAGTCTCCAGAGAATGCTGATATGTCACTCAAAACTCTGTATTTAAACCTGGGATTTTTTTTTTCCTGGTTGTACAAAATTGAAGGGAATATACTCCAGTTTTCTGATGCTGAACATCCATTGCTGAATAAAAGTCTTCTCAGATCTTGTCTGCTCAGACATGAACTTAGCAGAAGAGAAGATGAAGAAGGCACGTGAGCAAGCCATGGTAAGCAACAGCCTATCCTTAGTGTGAGATTTAATGAAACATTAGAAAGTTGGTGGAAATGAATGTCAGCCCTCTAAGTATGCATATAAAAGCTCTGGAAATGGATACACAAGTTACAGGAGAAACATCAGTGACTTGTGCTTATATGCCACTGTTGAATACAGTGATAGCTTCTGTTGGAGCAAGACTGCAGGTGTGAGGAATTCACATCTCTTCTTCTACATTCTAAATGCTATTATCAAATTCATGAATGAAGGAAGATGCCTGCATTGTCATGTGCCAGTGTTTCATTACTGATTTGCATGCCAAACTGAAGCAAGTGCATTGTCCTGACTGAGGATGTACAAAATATAGCATTGTGCCATAAACACAGTTCTTTGGTGGGGTGCAAGTCTCCTCATTACTTCCTAGCACTGAGACCAAAAAGCCATATAAACATATTAAATGAAGTCCTGGGTCCCTAAGGGTCCCACATAGATTTAGAGGTCACCTGGAAAAAGTGTTGTGAAGTGTCAGTGTGGCCAGTATGTTCTAGCCAACTGGATCCCTGAGTAATATGGCTACTGGCCAACTGTCAGCAGCTGATCCTGGGGACAGAGATCACACAAACTAGTCCTTAATGAGCTTCTCCTTTAACAAGTTCAATAGGAAGACTAGCTGCTCAGTGCTTAATGATTGGTCTCATGTTCTCAGACAATGTGTTCTTAGTGTATAATGCACCAACTAATTCTCAGAGTGATTCACCCCAAATTCAAAATTTGGGCTACAGGACAGAGCTCAACTCATCACTGTTGAGATTTTTTGAAGTCAAATATGTACCTATGAAATTAGCAGCTGAAAATGTACCTTTTAGGAGAGAGTGTCTTAGATCCTGGTCCACTAAAGTGGATCATTTCTTCAGCTCTTAGAAACTGGGGTTGATGAAGACCTCTGGTACTTCCTATGGATGACTCATGCTTAGCAAACATTTGTAGTGAATTTGGTCCCACAGCTTTAAAGCAGCACTTAACCTACCTTAACGGTAAAGGTGCCCCATTCCATGGTACTTGCTATCAATTCCTTCAGTGGGTATTATTGCAAGACAAAGGATGCTTCTGCTATGCCTCTGCTTCCAGTCTGTCTGGAAAAGAAAGAGCTGTTCTGGCTGCTCTAAAATACCTTTATTAAATTAGAGACTGTTCCACCCGAGGAAGACAATTTCATGTCAGTGTCAGACTCTTGTTGCACATTCTTTAGACTCAATGCATTTATGTACTGCAACTTTTCAGATTTGTCATTCATTGCATAGCTATGGATTAGCCTTGTGTCTGTGTACAGAGCTTTGAGAAAGAATAAACAAGACTGTCTTTAAAAATGAAATTACCTTTTCTGCTGTATGATGCCATTAAAATTAAGTATAATTGCAGTGGTTTTACCTTGCAGGGCAGCTGAACTCCACCACGACCACTCTCTTACTCCCCCTCAGAAGAAGAAGAGGGGAAGAAGAAAGTATACTGGAAAGAAAGAAAAAACAAAACAAAAGAAAACAAACAAAGAAAAACACCTAAAGGGTTGAGATAAGGATAATTTAATTAAAGGTGAAGGAAGCGGTGAAAAAGCAAGCCATGGATGCACAGAGAGAGAGAAAAAAAATTCTCTACTTCCCATCAATGAGAGATGTTTGGCCACATCCCAGGAAGCAGGGCCTCAATGTGCATAGCGGTTGTTTGGAAGGACAGATGTTTTCATAGTGAGAACCCCCCTGGTCCTTCCTCTTTCTTTCCTTTTATTGCCGAGTGTGACACCATATAATATGGAATATCCCTTTGGTTGGCTTAGGTCAGCTGCCCTGGTGATGTCCCCTCCCCAGTTCTTGCCCACCCCCAGTCTGCTGGCTCTTGGGGGGCTTGGAGGGAGTCCTGATGCTGTACCCATATTGCTCAGCAGTAGACACAACACTGGTGTGATACCACTGCTGTTCTAGCTACAAGTGCAGAGCTGTATGGGCCGCTGTAGGGAAAGTTACCTCCACCACAGCCAGACCCAGTACAATAATTCAGGTGTTGCTTACTATAGTCTTACTTTCATATTGTAACAAACCTACTGTGTGTGCTTAGACTATATCAAAGTTGATTCTAAGACATGCAGCCCTTTAAAAGCAAAAGCTAGGGGGAATGCCGTATCCACCCATCCTCCTGTAGGTCATTGTACATAGAAAGCCCCTCTCCAGAGCTTAGAAATAGTTTCAACCATTTTGTCACTATAAAGGGAAAGTGTTTTGGTTCAGGTGCTTACAATAAATTTAGCCACAAGTTTGTCCCACTAAATTATATCATAGCTCCATAAACTTTGTGTCCTCTGGACTGTGATCTGTGTTAGGTTTTGTTGTTTTGCTTTCAAATTATTTTGTAGAGTTCTGCAAATGTATATCTACTGACCCTGCCCAGATGCCATGATACCTATCACCCTTGCTTCATTCAGTGAGAGACCAATTAACATTCCTTGCTAGAACCACTAAATGAAAACACACACGAAAAAAGGAAGTTCAAAAACAAGGTGAAAGGTTTCTTTCTGTCATGAAGAAAGTGTCTTAAAATGGGTACAAGGAGGAAAACACAATCAAAGATCTGGAAGGGACCTCCTGGTCACTGTATGTAGTCCACTGCTATTACAGTGACCATGATTATTTTGGTCAAAACTTTCTTATTTTTTTTTCATAAATATCTGTTCCATTTGTTCTGTCAAACTTAATTGCTATGGTGGTTAAAAGCATGATAATTTCCAGCTTAAATTTAACAAATCTTTTAAACCTATTTTTTTAATGTGCCAACATTGTTTGCAGGGCTAAATATTAAGTCCACCCCTTTGATGCTCATCAACCCTATCTGATCATCTAAAATACTGTGTGATTTGAATTATGGCTTTTTTTTGTGTATTCAAAGCATTGTCTTCTGCATCTGACTACATAAATTAATCTAACAAAACCTTTTTTGTCTGCCCGCAGACCTTATATTTCTTGCATCCTTAGTTACAATAACATTGCTATTATGTTAGCAATGGTTCATGCAAATGAAAGTAGTTTGTTTTTGGTTAATAACCAAAACAGGGTAATGAAAAAAGCTAAAGATAGTGGTAGACTGTGTTTAAGTGACAGTAATGATGTAAGAAGTTGCACTATTTTCTTTAATGATGATTTTGTAAAGCTTCATGCATAAAAAACAAACAGACAAACGAAAAACATGTTGAAATTGATCTATATACAGCCACCCACGGCACAAGACTTTTTTTCACTATTGTAGGGTGGGAAACATTTTAATTCCTTTCTATGGAAAATAAGGAAAGAGTTTGCTTTCCAGTTTGTCACCTATGCATCGTCTTAAATATTGTAAGTTATCAAGAAAATTACACTGGATATCATAACTTAGCGCCTAACTCATTCAGTAAAAATTGTTTTTATTTCCATCACAGTAGCATAATTTGCAGTCCCATCCTGTGCAATTTACTATTCCATCTCACTAGAGAATGATTAACATTTTTCTATTCTACTTCTACGCTTCTTGTGCAATGGCATCAAGATAGATTAATTTCTGGCCACTACTTTTCCTAAAGGTTGCTGAAAGCCTGTCTTGAATCTTTTTGTTAACCCTTTGCTGCTGTAAAGCATTTTTTATTGATCATAATGCTCAGTAACTTTCTTCTACTATTTCATTCACATGCTTTAAGTAAGAGCTCACTGAAACAAGCTACAGTAGCATTACACCAACACCAGTATTTCTGCTCCTTCAGGGATACTAAATTTTGCCAGGCTTCCTACAGGATAAATACAGTTTTCCGGTCAGGGCCCAGAGTGACTGACTTGCACTCTAATATGAACTGTGGTCCAAGCTTAGAAGGCTGATTTAAATCCAGCTAAAATCAATGCTAGGACACTAGCACTTCACTTCCTGTATTGACTCACTACCTTGAATGATAGTGAGGTATCCATGATAAATATAATAATTCCCCATGATAAATATAATAATTCAAGCCACCAATGAAAATCATATTTTTAATTGTGCCCTCAGTCTGCTTTAGTTCCGCTGAGGTTTGAAATGTCAAGAAAGTACAATCTGTCCTACCCTGAATCTGCAGAGAAATGCGCCTTCATTAGGATTTGCTTCATCAAAATGCTATTCTTTAAAGCAGTTCTTTAACACTGAGAATGAAATTAGATGAAATGGAACTGCTTCTCCAAGTTGCAAGGAGCCTCTCTCTCCTAGGTGGCAGGACTGTGACATTGGAGCTCTGCAGAAATCATTCCACCTTCTGAAGGGAGGGGAAATGAGATGATGCAGATGGTATTTGGATTAAGGCTGAATGAGCAAGATGCCTCCTCTTAGTGCTTCTTGCACAAAACTATTGCCAGAGCCATTGTATGAGTGGGGATGCAGTTCACCCTTGTTGCTTTTGAAAACTTTGACACCCTTTCTGCTGGAGTGACTTCATCTCTTACAGTACGGGAGGGACCGCTGACTTCACTGCAGATAGAGAAAGGAGTTTATTTTCCCCAGCCACACTCTTGCATTTTTTCAGGCATGCTAAAATTCATTTGAAATGGAGAGAGAAAGAAATGAAGCCTAGAAGTGATTTTGCAAAACTCTGCTTTAAACTTCTCTGTATTCTCTCTATAGGCCAATGTCTCTGCATTTGCTTCATTTTATATGAAACTGATGAAATTCATATGTAGCTCCTCCAGTTAGGTAAGTATTTCCATAAATGCAACAGTAATTAAATTCAGCTATTGGCAGAACTGTAGAAAGTGCAATGCTGCCAAAATCACTGACTTCGCTATACTGTAAGTTCAGCCTTTCACAAAGGAATGGAGTTAGAAAGTCTGTGCAAAGGCTTTGTATTTCACAGCTTTAAAAGCACTTTAATTTTAGCCTAGGAAGATCGTTCTTCTTCTGTTTTATATACATTCACTGTGCATAGCCGTGCTTCCTATAGCAGTTCCAGAACTGGCTGCCTTCAGTGCTATCCTACTGCAGACTGTGGACTGTTCAGTATAGAAGTTGCTGCAGTGCCTATAAGGCAATGCCAACTGCAAAATCCAACCAACATCTAATTTAGGGAAGTGACGTTGGCTTAATGCAAGGAGAACTGCATGGAAAATCTTTCCTTAGTGCTTTGCTGAAGCAAGGCAGTGATCTGTGGCATGAAGATGACAGGGAATTATCTGAAATTAAAAAATGCAAGTTGAGGTAACAGAAGCAACGTGGCTGTCAGTAACAGCAGTTATTTAGGATCAACCAGAGGAGGTCAAGCCTCAGCCTCAGCATGCCAAATAAAGTCCTTCTAAATGATAGAGTGGGGATTCCAAATAGTCTCCGTCCAGTCTTCTTGGAGCTCACTAGACCGCAGTGCGAGGCATGGTGGTTAGGCTTGCCAGGAATATGGCAGGACAGGGAGCACCCTCTTGTTCAATCCTTTTATCTTCCATGTTTGAGTGAGGGTCCTGTTTCACCCACTCAACCCATCTTCATACGTGCTGCACACATGGAACAAGGTGGGACTATTCATGCATGTGCAGGGCATGCTTTGTAACAGTAGGGTCAATCTCTCATATCTGGTTCACCATAAGCCTTAAGGAGTTCCCACTTCTTAGCTCCTCCCCAGGCAATACAGTGTGTACCTCATGTGAACCTGCTCAGTCAAAGCCAAGGATTTATGCTGTGATGAACAACGGCTGCAACAAGACCAGGTGTTGCTTTAGTGATTTAAAAAGAAGGTAATTAGTCACAAAAGATAGGAAAGAAGGCAGGTTCACTCCTTTTATCACCATTGAAATAAAGGGTGCTCAGTACGGCTGTCTTTCAATTTTCTCTTTCTGCATATGGAGAACAATTTAGAATCATTGAAATTTAATTTAAAAATGAAGATTTTAGGTGAGCTTAAAAATAATAATAATAGAAAGCAAAGGAGTTGAAAGAAGCAGTTGAATGTGATTAAAGGAAACTTTAAGAGCAAGGTGTTCTCCTCCAGCTTCTCTGGCAGAAAGAAACTAAAATTAATGGGAAGCCAGAATAGATGAAAAAGAGAACCATACATCTGCCTACTTTTAAGAACTGGTTTCTTCTTAGTCCAATGCAATGAAACTAAGATCAGAACTGACCACAGGTGTTCTAATTTTTTGCTGTTGTTGTTCTTCCATGTATGACCTGGCCTATTCACCATCAGCCTAATCCTGTATGGTCTGTTCCAGCAACGCAAGGGGGGTTCAGCACGGACACGAGCCTGAATTGAAGCAACCAGGAATTGAACACTGAATCCTGGGACTCTGGTTATAAGGATGTATGTCTTACATGGCATCCTTGCATTTCACTTGCAGATTCTGTAGGACAATTTTTTTTTCTTTTTCTTTTTTTTTTTTCTTATTTTAGCCCATATTCCAACAAGTATATTCTTTCAGTCAGAATGAACTTTATCTGAAGTGCTAAGAACCAACAACTGAGAAATGCAGATTTTATAAGAGCACATCCTAGGTATATGCAAAGTCCTATAAATACATCCATACCTATAATTTTGTGAGTGTAGGTCAGCTTTGTGCTGGTCCGCACTGAATAGGATATGGAGCAGCCCCGTTTCCAGAGGTGACTGCATTTAAAGATGTAAGGAAAAGAAAATCATCTTTGAGAGCAACCTCCCTGAACTTGCACAGGGAGATCGGTGAACCAGTTTGTTTTTAATCTAAAAACTGGGCAAGAAGGCTTTGTGGTCTAAACCTTTTTGAGGCTGAAATAATGAATGCACCAGAAGCAGGTCAGTTGATGCTCCAGAATATTTCTGGTGCTGTGAGAATGTCTAGATTCATTACTTTACATTAAATTACAAATAATTTCATAGCTAATTACTGCAATTTACCATATTTTGGATACATGATCAGTCTTTTCCTTTCCAAGACTCCCTAGCTGCTGCTCACTTAGCCACTTGTGTTTTCCTTTCATCATTCCCTAGCAAGAAGCACAGAGCAGAGAGGTCCAGGCTGTGCTGGGGCAAGCTGCAGGGGCTGGCAGGTTGCAGAGGGAGGGGGAGCCACACGCAGTCTCTCTGAGCCCTAGCAAACTTTCCATCACACATTTTCTATTGGGAAAAGCTACGCTGAATGCAAAAGACACAGATATCTCTGAAACAGATTTGATTTTCAGAGGAAAGAAGAGCTTTTGGATGAGGAGGTGAGTGCAGAGAAATCTTGCTTACAACTGCCTTCCCTCACGAAGCCAGTCAATTCTACCTTCATGATATCTACTCCAGTTTTTGTTGGTTTAGGCTTGTAGCAGGATAGACTTTTTAAAAATTTCCTCCTTACTAGACTGCTGGATTTGGCATTTATTCAAAGGGCAAGGGCCCACCCAATCAGTCTGCTGGAACCTTCCCCAATGAAAACACCTCTCTGCTGCAAGCCTGTAATCACTTGCAACTGAGTAGACAGCCAAGGAAGAAGGGGGAGAAAGGAATTCCTCCAGACTTTCACTTTTGCAGCTTTTCATTAAATTTCACCTGTGTGCTCTCAGTTTCTTCAAAGACTTTTTTGTTTCATATACGGGGTGTGTGTGTGTGGGGGGGGGGGGGGGGGGTGGCTTAGAGGCTGTGGAAGTATTAGCCACAATAGCAACATGCAGACATTTAAAAAAATAATTATTTTATTAACAGGAAAATCATTACTCTCTCTGGTCCTCATCACAGGCAGAAATGTGTGGGTGAGAAAATAACCCTCAGCAGGAGCTGTACTTCTGCCACATTCTTCCAGGGCAGAAAGGGGCTTAGGAGAAGGCATCAACCAGGCTCCACCAAGAAAAAAGGAAGAAAAAAACAGAGCTATTTTCCCAGCTACCCATACAAGTGTCTGCCCCCTGCTTCCAGGCTATCTTGTCCTCAGGGGCTAGGACAGGAGAGCCTGTAGCCAAGCTGCTGCTACTGGTGCACTGAACCACTGCTAAAACTTTACTCAGACAGCAGTCCTGCTTCATGCAGCTTTTCCTGTATTTCTTTCACTGTCCTTAGAATGGGGTGAGGAAAAATTATGCAGCTCGGTAACTGTCTGGTCAGGCTCCTCCCTCCGTCCATCCCCCTCTTTTATTTTTTCTTGTGTGCACAGCCCACTGACGACGTGGACACTGTGTGGATGAGCGCCAGGGCGAGGGGCACAGAAGAGTGGAATTCTGTGTCAGAGCTTCTCTCCCTTCTCACAAAGCTATCTCGGCTCTAACAGTTCTTCACACAGCTCAGCATTTACTGGGGAAGAGAGATAATTTAAGGAATAAGGCCTCAAATGAACATTTTTCACACTGGGGCTGAGCTGCAGGAATTTTCCACATCTTCAGCCTCAAAAAATTTCAGCTTGACTATGTGGCAGGAGCATTTTCTGAGCACCCTTTCGTATCTCTGCCTTAACCCCTAATCCCTTAGATAGTATATTTTGGAAACTCAGTGCTGATAAGCCCTGTTGATTAATAGATATATAGATTGAATTAGCTCAGTTTACCCAGGGTGAGAGATACCTTGGGAATCAGCCTGTCCCTTAACCATAAACATGCTTACACCATTGTAAAAACAATATATAGAGGCTGTGTTGTGCTAAAAACATTTCCAATTGTTACTGTCTGTTCTCTTGTCTTAGGATCATCACCAAACAATTCATGTGCTGCACGCTGAAGTGAGCAATGCAAGTACCGTGCACAGGAAGCCCAGAGTGCTTGGAAATTGGAAGAGCTGACTGAGTGTGAGTGGCAGTGCATTTTGGATTACTGTGGGGCACGAATCTGTGACTAGAAGATCATGCCAAGAGTTTGCTGGTGTAATATGGAAGCATAACGGAGCCCTCCAGACTGCTGAGGGTTTGTCAGAAGGGGGCTTATTGCCTTCAGGATGTTTGGTGAATATTTAAGGGATTTAAGAAGGTGCCAAGGAGGAAGAACAGTGTAATGGTTTGGCAAGGATTGCGGGGAGAATTGATAACGTGCTATCAGATGCAGGGGCCTTTAAAGCACAACTCTGGGAGTATGATCAGGCTGTGGAAAAAAAAAAAGGTTACTGAATAACAGCAGATTTTTCTCAGACGTTAGGAGAAAGGGCAAAATCAGGTAAAAGGGAGTAAAAATGTTTCAAAATGAAATTATCTCAGTCTCTGTAGGATATCCTTACAACAATGAAAATCAGCCCTCTGGCTATGACTAAAGCAGTTACATTTTTTTTTTTTCTTCTTTTTCTTTCTGGGAAGATAGAGCCAACAGAATATCTTTGATATGGACCTAAGCAGAAATGTATTTTCTATAAGTAGAAATTGTATATTATTAGATAATGATTTGACCAAATGCTTTGAAACAGGAACAAAATTAGCAAAATGCCATTCCCTGTACCAGGGTTCATGAAGGGACCCTGGGAACTTTGAAACCTGTTGAACTAGGTCCCTAAGCCACAGAATAGGGGTTCTCCAAAATTTAAGAAAACAATGGGATCCTTGAGACCTATTTCTGAAGGTTTCCTGCAACCTCCCAGCTCATGGGATCTGTAATGTCCCAACTGCTGCCATAAAGCCCCTTAGCAGGTGTTGTAGTGGACTGAAAATATTGCCTCAGGCCGCATAATTTTCTTAAAAGATTCCTGCCACGGTTGGTGGAATTATGCAGTCTGTGTGCTCTGAGATCCTCCGGCAGCTGTTCCTCCATCCTTATCCCATATCTCTTCTCTTTGCAGCTGGGGTAAGCTACCTCAGGGAGCACTCACATTCAAAGTGGCTGATCCCTCCTCCACCGGGGAAAGGGGAGACCTCTACCAGATGGATCCAGTCCTCGAAGAGGCCCTCACTCACCTTAGGCTCCTATGAAGAAAGCGGAGAGAGGGATGCATGAAATTCCCTGATTAATGCAGACTATAACTAAATAAACATTTGGGGAAAGCAAGAAAGTGAGAGAGCACATAATAGAGATAACAGAACCCAAACTGAGAAGAGTAGGCGGTGGAAAGGAAGGGAAGAGAAAATGCTGGAAAAATGCAGAGGCCAGTACTGGGGGAGATCAGCTACATTACCGAGTTGCTCCTGGGAAGTCAGCCAGAGTATCTCTGTAGGAGTCTTCGTCTCTCTCTGACTGTAAAACAGTGCTAAGGCCTTGCACAGTATTCAGTTAATGAGCTTAACCAGTGGTAACAGGATTCAGATGCCATCAGATATCATCAAATCTCATCCCCTAGAATATGCCAGAAAGGAAGTCACTGGACAGAGGTTCAGGGAGCTCCATCAATTTCCCTGTAAAGCTTGATGGCTTTTGTTAACCCAAAACTATCCACAGTATTTTGTACTTTTGTTTGTGCTTTAAGAGTACTCAAAGAAAACAGATGCTTGCTAAAATATCCTTGCTTCCAGTGTTTATATATATATATATATATATATATATATATATATTTACTTGGAGAACTTCCTACAGCATGTGAATGAGCAAATTAATTGAAGAACCCACATAGGGGTACCACTGAAATGATCCAGAGTCAGCAGGCATCTGTGTTGCACGCTGCAAATACAGCCTGAAGGTACGTGCTTTATTACCGATATGAGCTTTGGGGCAAGTCAGGATTCAAAAACAGTCTGTCAAGTTCAAGTTGTAACAAAGTGCACCAACATTTTCTATGCCTCACTTTTCTTCACCTATAAAACAGAGACACAGTCATAAAACACTTTGATTTCTCTAGCATGCTGCAAACCATAAATACTGTTATTCCATTTCTTTTTTAAGTATAGAAAAACTCTTGCTAATTTTCAACATGGACCCATCAGATGATTCTTGCAGTCACTTTCTGACTTAGTTCTAATTTGGCCAAAATTCATGAATGGCTTATTTCAATAGCATATCATAAAGCAGTTCTTCCAGCAGGACCAGCAGAACGGCATAGTGCATGGGGTCCTCTGAGGTGCAGGATAGCACTCTGCAGTCCCTGCAAGTATTGCATCCACTAGGCCTTTCAGCATTCAACAGATTTTTGTTAAACCTCTGTGCATTTTACAAATAAACCAAAGAGCTAACAGAAAGAAAATCTCATGTAGAACAGGGCATTGCAATAAAGGAATGCAGGTACGTATCTCCTGGTAGTTGTCATGGCCTGGGAGTGCACAGCTGGAAGAACAATCTAAGCTCAGGCTGTGAAGCTTGTGGCATTTGCTGGTATATGGTTCCCTTCTCTTCAGGCCATTCTGACCCCCTGCTTGCAGGTGACTGCTCCTGTTGCAAGGTAGGCTGAAGGCTGTTGAGCATCTTCCCGTCAGGTGTGGCACTGCCTCTGCTCAGACTGTCCATCACATGCTCTTCTCGTGGCAGGCACTCCCTATGATGTTGCCCAGGCCTTGTGCTCTGAATCTCACAGTGCTCTCCACCTCTCCCTCTTTTCCTGCGATCAAGTCCTCCAAACCTCTGAATGCTTTCTTTTCTTCAGGACCTCCTCTTGAACCTCCTTTCCTGAGCCCCTGCGTACCTTGAATGACTGAGTCAGTCTTTCTGATTTTGTTCCCTTCCCTTAACAGAGCCCGGCAATGAGGGACCAGCAGGCCCCTGAATCAGAAGAAACAACAGTGTCAGAAGTTAATAACAACATACAGGTAATTCTGATGTCAACTGATAAAATGTCATCCCAAATCTTGGCCGTCCACATTTTGTATAAAGTCTATGGGCATGTTTGTATACCCAAATATGTAGATTGTGTTTGTTCATAGGTATGCGAGATACAAAGCTGAACACCTCTGGAAGACATTTCTTTTGAGATTCCACACTCTCTACTTTATGTGAATAAAACCTTTAAAAATAAGCCTACAGATGCTTTTTGTACTCTTAATGATAGCCTAGCTATTTCCCTGGCAGAGAAAAAATATCTACAGATACACATAAAAATATCTATAGATATTCCTACGCACCACTTGTGAGAAACTGTATCTGAATAATAGCATTTTTTGCATCCTAGATAGCTGCAAACAGCAGTGCACTTACACAGAAAACGTCATTTCATTGGTTAAAGACTTGATGTGAGCAAGTGAATATCTACAAACTATAGGAAATACTAATGTTTGAATTTGTCTGGCTCCTGCGTTCTTTCTGAAATGCCCTGCACCACCTGATCATCCTGCTCCGCACCTGAAATTCCTGTACTGAATCAGAGGCATGCAGTTTATAAACGTCCTCTCCAGAACCTTTCCAGCATCTTGCCAATAGGCAGTGGGGACAATCTACAGTGCAACCAAACCATCTCTATGCAGGATGTGCAGGATGCTTTGGCTTCTAGCTGCTCTTTGGGTAATCATGAGAGGTGTTTGATGCCAGGGCAATCTGGACAAGGGTAAGGCAGATGTGAGAAAGCATCAGGGAGATGGAAAATTAACAGATCTGGGGGGACAAGAATCATCCTTACTAGGGGCATGATGATGGAGACATGATTCAGGGAAGGGAGGTATGGAAAGACAGCTTATTAGCAAAAGAGGAGAGTGAGCTGATGGAAGGTACAAGAAGTGAGCAAAGACAAGTCTTCTGCCGCAGAGGGGTTGAGGTAGTGTGAGAGAAAATAATAAGGGGAAAAGTGACATGGGACAGAGGGAGTAACAGGCCACAGTCTCAGGACTGCAACAATAAATAATATCATATACAATCTGAGCAACACTGAAGTCTGAAGATCTTCCAGATGTTGTTTATTCATGGTCGCTGTGCATTTTGTGAAGACAGATCATAAAAGGGAGGCAGGACACAGCCTATATTCTCCAGTTTTCCAGCATGCAGAGGCATAATTCAGACCTAAGTAATTTCTCCTTCCCACAGGACCTTCCTTTGTCCTGATGTTGTTTGTTAGGGAATCTCAGGCACCCATCCTGTTGAAGGCCTCCATCCCCTTTAGGTAAGGTATGTGGCGTAGGCATCCCAGCTGCGATCACTGTCCTGACTGCCAGCGAGGGATGCTGTGGAGAAACTGTGCAGCTCTTTCCAGGCAATGCTCTCCTCTGTCCCTGGCGCTTCCCAAACTTATCCACGTTGGCCACCACTAGCATCCAAGGAAATCCAAGATTTTGGAGCCAAGTCTCATGGCGGGTGCCCAGTCCTCCTCCCTTCCAGACAGAGGAACACCAGCGTGTCCATGGTGTGGGGAGCTGGCCCAGTGGCAGGCAGGGAGGCAGGACAGAAGGGGAGGGACAGGCAGGAGGGCCTGACTGCCGCATTCACCCAGCTCGGAGGTCTTGGTGCTCACAGCTCATGGGAAGAGAAGTGTTTTGCTTCACTCCCTGACTCCCCTCACTCACACACAAGATAAGGGTGGACTTGCATTCATAGCAAAATTTCTTTTACTGATAAGATCAGATGGATATTTGCATAATTTACAGCTTCTTTTACAGCTTCTCTTACTTTCCAAGCAGAGAGGCAGCTGGCTTTTCCACTTCTTTACAGGCTCCTCCTGCTCGACGTTTTTCCTTTAATTTTCATGGTGACCCATTTAGCTTTGATGGGACCCACTTTGGCATATCCACAAAACTTCAGCAAAGGTTGAATTAGGATACCTATTCCTCATTAACCATTTAAAGTCATTTAAAGTGGCTGCAAATTTACAATGCATCAGATTCAGAGCATGGCTTCCAAAGCAAAAGGTATCTAATTATTACAAGGATAATCGCTTTAAAAAATAGCAATCTTTTCTAACATCTCACATGGTGAAAAAGTGGTGATATCAGCAAAAATTGTTCTAAATCTCGAGTGGACCTCTACAAATTAATCTGTCTTGAACATACATCCCAAAGACTATTTGCATAATAAATTAGCTTTAATTGATTGTTTCACGAATACCATGCTTTTAATTCTAAAAAAAGATGAGAGGCAGTGACTTTCTTTAATAAATGCTAGGTTTATGCAGCACAACCTCAAGCTTATTCAGGGTGGAAAAAGAAAATCATACCATTATTTTCAAAACCTCTCTGCTTTATTTTTAACTCTCTTTTTCATCTAGTCTTTTTCAGTATAGCAACCACTCTGTATTACAGGGTGTATCCAAATTCAGAGAAAAACTTCTGGCCAATTGTTTTTGAGGAACTTTCCAAAGGACTGTGCTGCTCTGTCTGGGAGACTGAGAGTGCCACGTCGCTCCCTCGTTTTAAAGGCTGAGAAAGCCATCATGGTTACTTTTGCAGTTCTTGATGTGGTTCTGGGTGGTAACTTCAGATCGCCAACATTGTTTTTTTCCCTCTGGCTGCAAGGACATACCATAATTGTACTTGGCTGCATCAGCTACAGAATGCTCTGAAGTGCAAAACTGGATCACAGGGACCATCTAGTGTCCTCAGACTGCATGCTCCACAGCAGCAACTCCTTTCATCAGACTGAGAAAGTCAGACAATGCTCTTCAGCCTTAAGTGTCTCTCCAGTGCTCTCTAGGTTAAGTGTCTCTATTTCTATTTATTTATTTTATTTTATTTTATTTTATTTTATTTTATTTTATTTTATTTTATTATTTTTCCTCTTTAGGGTTTAAAAAACATTCCAGAGGAACAAATAAAATATTGCTGAACACTGTGGGTCAGCTGAACCAGTTTTCAACAATTATGACTGATAAAATGAGACAGGTATTTTTGAGTGGTCTTTTTCAACATCCTGCTGTGAAGAAAATGAAAGATACGTTTTTCAGCATGTTCAAAAAGATTTGCATATTCAATGCTTTTCACCTAATATTTTTTAAAGCAAAGCAGAAGCAATGCAGAGTGTGTCAAGAATAAAAGAATTAGAGTTCAAAAGGTCTGAAGTTTCCATTGCTGATGAATGTAATCTTCAAGCCTCTTGGAGACCGTCCAGTGGCTGCCATGTCCATGCTCCTCTCCACACCCGGGTGGGAGAGCACTCAAGAAAGGGAAAATGAGGGTGGGAAATGAGCTGTGAGGCAGGGCTGAGGGAGTCAAGGCTTGCTTGCCACATAGTTCATCCCCACCCACTCATCTGTAATGGGAACCCTTGGCTGTGGGACAGGCTTATGCTGCTGCCCTTCCGCTCCGCTGCAGGGCACTGCTTTTCTCCTCCTGCTCTATTTTTTGAGGTCAGAAATCTGGCCTCTCAAAGGGTCAGGCTTCTGCAGAGGGCTGCAGGTTTCGGGAGAATAGGTTTTCTAGGAGTACAGTCAGCTTTTACAGTTTGATCCCAGGCAGAAAGGCAGTAGGCTCTCTTGCTGTGTTTGGACACTCCTGATTACATCCACATTTTAAAACGTCAATGGAACAAAAGGTTTTAGTATATTGTGCTAACTTGTCAGAATCCCAGAGCTATTTCATCTCTCCTTGAAAGAAAAATAAAAGAGGCAGAGGGCCTTAAGGAAAACTGGGGCTTGCCTGTATCTTACTTTTCAGATAAGAAATTCCTCAAAAGAACATCTAGAGGCAATAGAGGCAGGGAGGGAGGGGAGAAGGAAGACACCTTTCAGATCTCACTCCCTGCAAGTATGATTGATGGGAATTCTGCTGCACAGCATTTCATCTGAATTATATATATATATATTTTTCTCTGAAATAAGAAGCCTTAGCATGATTACAGCAGTTTATGAAATACTTTTGATTTCACCAAATGGTTCAACCTGGTAAAAAACAAATAAATAAAGGAAGAAAGAGCTGACTAAATATCTTTAAAAGTAGAAAGAAAATCATTCAGTAAATCCAAGTGAAATGCATTTCAAATTTACATTATAATTTTCTCATTTTAAAGGGATTTTAAAAATGTCCAAAACCTAAACAAAATATTGTTTCATATCTGTCTAAACATTTGTCCAAATCAAGAGGAGTTATATGCAGTACTTTTCATCTTACACATCTATACTTGCACACCAGATTGCAAGGCCTGTTTATGTGTTGATTCATCGCTAGAACGAAAGTCTGGGCATGTCCAGCTGACCTACAGATGATGGGAATTACTAAGGCTAGAAGAAATCTGTGATTTACTCTGAAAGAGTCTCTGATCCATGGACCAGGACAGCAAGGCATAACTTTGATCCTCCAGAGGATGGAACAAACATTGCAAGGATCAGTTTTAAGCAATATTTTTCTAAAGGGTTAAAATCTGACAATGGTATTCCAAACCACATCTTTTCTTTAGCTTAGTAAAATTGAACTTTTCTGAACCTTCACCATGCCAGGACATGCTCCTGAACTGGAAAACTTATTCTGATTAATTGAGATCAAGAGACAGCTTTCATTCCAAGACAAAATGCTTGTTTTTTCCATAATCAGCTTTCTAACAGGATAGTCTATTGTGGTAAACTTAAAAGTAGACATGATATGATATAGTCTTACTGTAGATACTGTAGATGTCTCCCCCATATATATTTAACAATCCACAAATTATGTTCTTTAATTGCAATGCAAAAATGGGAGACACCTTGTTACTGACATGTGGGCTGAGGGAAAAACTTGAGAGTTCTTGTAGTAAAAATGTGGGGAAATATGTATTCTTTTCGGGATATGCTGTAGGAAAAAAAAAAAAAAAGGAAAAGTAGAGAAAAATAAAAGCACTTTAGTAAAATATTTTGCTTTGTAATAAACACTGAATTTATTCAGAGAGTAATATTCAACACATCAGAATTATTTATCTGATGAAGTATTTTCAATGAAGTTGCTTTCTTCTTTATATTACTTTATTTTCTGACATGGTTTCAAGTTTTGCTGTTGTTGACAATGATAGGTCAAGTGCTGTTGGTTATTTTCTGACATGGTTTCAAGTTTAGCTGTTGTTGACAATGATAGGTCAAGTGCTGTTGGTCTTGCTCTGTCATGCCTCAGCCACATTGTATGAACAAATGTGTGTTCTGTTCACTTAACACAATGCCCATGCCCATCCACTTCCAGCACTAGAATAGCTCTGGCTCCATGCTGTCCATCAGGTAAGAAGCAAAGGAGTCCTTGGTGCATCCAAGGTTAGCTAGAATATGCTGACCAGCCCTTCTAGTGTAACTGCTCTATGAGTGCATTAATTCTGGCCTCCCTTCTCCCTCCAGATGTTTTCCTGGTGTTTTGAGGAACCATCTCTCTGAGATGTCTGCTGGTCCATCATATCTGGCTAAGGTTATTTATCAGTTATAATTTATTGGTGGTGGAGGGAGAGGGACAATCTGAAAAGAAAAGGAATTGAACAAGGTCATGGTTCAATGAAAATAGGGCTATTATATGATGTGGGTTAAAGATGAGGGTATGCATACTGCAGACATTGAGGTGCTCAGGCACCGTGGCTTAGTATCTTGATCCCATGATCACTTCTATCTGGTGTAAATCAGCACTTTGCACAACAGGGAGATCTTCCTTCACCTTCTCCCCTCTGCCAGTGCTAGCGTGCACATAGCTTGTGTGAACTAAATCACATTGCTGAGCAAGCTGAAAACCACCTAGTGGTCTGCTGGGTTGGCTGCCCAAGCCTCTCTAATTAGCCTGTTTGTTGCAAAAGAGCCATTTGCCCTTTAGCTGCCTTGCTGTGCAAGACTAAATATCTCTGATTCTTTAGTAATGGCATGAGGAGCAGCTCTGGGCCCTGTCCGACCTCATTCAGAGGCCTCATTCACATTAAAATATTTTAACACTGTTTTAGAAATATCTCTGAAGCCTGGGTGCAAGAGGAGATAGAAATGTGTGTGAAGAGTTGGGAAGCTCTGCTAAGGGCATGGTTACAGCTCCCTCTGCCTGCATATAGTTTTGCTGCAATCCTGTCGCGGGCTATGATGTGTCCTTGAAGGCAATTGCTGTAGCCCCTAATGATGGTCACTATGGGTGAGATGAGGGCTTTTGATTAACAGGATAATAAATACATCGAAATCTGCTCTCCAGAACTGATGGCCCTGTACTTTCCAAATCTGCCAACTCACAAAGGCCAGATTTGAAGCAACTGGGCTAGTAGGCACTTAGAAGCAGAGCTCTGAATCAGTGTCTCTATTTTGCCTCTGAATGTCATCAGTTTTTAATGAAACTGAAGTCCTAACTGCTGTACTTTAAAATATACCTCTTTCCTGCTAGCACAGCTGCCATGTGGATGTATGTACTTTAAGCTGGCTTTTTAAAAACAAATGCAATGTTTTGTAGCTGTGACTGCTTGTGGCTTGATATATCTTCAAAGGCAAACAGTTCATCTCTCCTCAAGGACAAAAGACTGTCACACACATATAATGGACTATATTAATGTTTGTTTTTCTGCTTTTTATCAGAAATGTAGTAGTTTTCTCCTTGCTTTTCATCATGTAAAATTATGATAACTGAGAATGCAGCGCATGGTTTTCCTTTGTATGAGGAATATTAACAAAAATAAAGTTCAAAGCATCAGTCTCACAGGTAATACACCAGTGAAAATGATAGGGAATTAAATAGACAACCTCATTATGAGAGAAATCATAGGTATAATGCTATCTCCAGGCATGAATAATATAGTACAAATCACTGGAGTTATTCCAGATTTTAACTCATGTAATGAAGATGGTGTCATCCAGCATCCAGATAGAAACATGTCATTATATGGATTTGGAATAATGAAAAATATAGGTAACATTTTCATCATAAAAACATATAGCCTTCCTTTGTGACAAGTGAGAATAGTTGGCAAAACAAGAATATTGCTGCACTTTAGCTCTTTACTAATAAATTACTAGTTATAATTGCTTATTTAATAAATAAATGAAAACCAATAAATTAAATTATACAGTTTCAAATCTTTTTTAGTCTTTATGTAAACCTTATATAAATGAACGAAAAAGGTGTGGAAATGAGTAATGCAAAAAATACTATTTTTGTGGCAACACGCTATTCATATTTAGTACGTTAGGAAAAATGAAGTCATTATTAAGGTAGCTAACTAACGCATCATTTGCTGAAAATCAAGAAATCCTAATGGGATTGTGTGAGAGAGACCAAGTGCCTTGCACCTTTATGGTTCCTTTATGCTGTAGGAACTATGAAGTTTGCTTCTTTGGCTAAGGAAGGATTCAATGTGATTTAAGGAAATCACTGTGTGATATTCTGCCAGTTTCAGAGCTTTAATATCACAGGAAAAATGCATTCATGAAAAAAATGGACTGACTGAGCAACTCTAAAGCTGTAGATATCATTGCAGCCCTTTTATGTACCAGGTAATTTGTAATTAGAACAACCTCAAAGCTACTCTAATTGTATGTTCCTGGCCAATACTGCCATATCTTTGATTCACTTTCTAGTCTTACATAGTTGCTGAAAGGATGGATAGATTCCACTTCCTTACATGCAGAGATGTACAGAAAATATGCATGCACAACTTTACTAGCTTTAATCCTATTGTACTCCTAGCAGTGAAGTATTGCCAGAGACCATGTAGTTATCAGAAGCTCCACATGGTGTCTGTAGTGCAAAAGAAAAGAAGTCATATGAAATAAAACATTTTAAAAGACTGTTTTGTTGGAAACCTGACCACACACTTGCGAAGTGGGAAAGGAGGAGGAAGCATAATTATTACAAGTAATTAAAGTAATAAGAATATTTGCTGCTTTATATTAAGTACATTAAAAGAAAGGGGATGAGAACTTACAATGATGGGAAGCTGTATCTGGGAAGGATCTCCAAGGGTCTTCTTCAGCTGTCTTCATGTCAATTTTTACAAGTGCTTAAGAAAAATGCATGAGTGACAAGACAAGAAGGCACAGAAATAAGATTTCACTGCCTCTTCAAGCAATCTTTTCTAGAGCTTTACTATCACTATCACTGATATATATATATATATTTCCTGAACTCAGTCTTTTTCAATGTCATGTCACTATGGACTTAGGGACCCACTTATTCCCTTGCTCTTTTGCTATGCTCCTGTGAATTTTGTCCAGTTGGTCCACATCTTCCTAGAAGAAGAATGCCCTGGGCTGAACTCAAACCTTTGAAGAAGGCCATAGCATTGCTCAGAAGACAGGAGGTTTGATTTGCATGCTTTGCTAGCTCTCATTGCATTTTTCATCTTTGGATGGTATTTGCATTTTAATATTTTTAACTTTTATTTAGCTTGCCACTCTAAAAGTCTTCCTTCTCTTTTTTCCATGTAACTGCCAGATCTTCTTGTCCAGTCAATTTTTCTGGACTGAATGAAGTACCATGTTCTTGTCCCTGCACTGTGATTCATAAGACCATATCTCCAACTTTAAAGACTTCATAGAACTCTGAACTTCAGTGTGACTGTAGATTGCCTCAAGGTGACAATGTCTTCAGATCAGATCACTAATAATTATATTGAGGTTATTTGGAAGTAGCAGAGATGTCTGCAGAACCTCAGTGCAATCTTCCGTTTTTATAGTTAATCTATTATGGTTACAGTGAAGTTAATCACTTACTCTCTGAGAACGGGCTTCTATTCCTGTAATTTAATCTAAGCTATACTTTCCTAGCATGGCAGTAGATTGAT
Organism: Heteronetta atricapilla; assembly: GCA_011075105.1. Classification (NCBI taxonomy): domain Eukaryota; kingdom Metazoa; phylum Chordata; class Aves; order Anseriformes; family Anatidae; genus Heteronetta; species Heteronetta atricapilla. Next base: position 25,834,122 of record CM021732.1, on the reverse strand, counting down.
TAATACTGACAGCAATTTGTCTCCTATTTTTTTTTTTCTAGATAGTTACAAATAATTTGTTGGATAATTATGGGCATTTTTTTCACGTTAACTGAAGTTAAGCTGTTGGGTTTCTAATTCACTAGTTCTTCCTTTTAAAGACAAGCCTCTTATATGCTTCTGAATATTTATTTTCTCCTTGAATAACTAAAAATAATCATTTGCAGACTTGAGAATTATTATTCAACCCATTTAGGTATTGTGGGATTAAGTCATCAGACCCAGATGATTTAAATATATAGCTAAGTTAAATACTCAGGGATGAGGTCTTTCTTTTCTGCTGCCTCGCTTGCTGGCACTCTTTTTTTTTTTTGAAGCTATTTTAGTGAAAATCATTGCCTTGGTCTTCCCTTTAACTATGGACGTGCTGTTAGACTTGGATGTTTTCTGTTAATTACATTCTATTCTTCTCCTTTCCAAGCACTTGTGCTATACCTTGGTATTCATCCTTGGTAGCTTGGCCTTCTATTTTACTTCTGTCTTATAGTTGAACTACATGATGATTGTTAACAATTTTGTCAAAATGATTTTATAATATACTTCCTGTACCCCCTACACAACTGGATAGTCCTTACTAGTAATTAATTAATTATTTTTCTTGCTCCCTTTTATTTTTTCCTTTAGTGCAGAAGGTGTTATCAAGAAATCCACCTGAGTCTATGGGTATCGGACTTTCTGAAATCTATCTCTATTTTTTCTTCCATTTCTTTTATCCTAATGATCTTGAACTTTGTCAGTTAATGGCCATTGTCACCCCAGTTACCGGCTGCTTTGAGGCATTTTCTGCTGTCATATGCAGTAGTCTGTCTCCATCTACTGTATCAGATTATTACTTATATATTGCACAGGTTTGATTGACTGTCTGTACCCTGTGCCTAGTTGGTATCTGGGTAATTCAAATGTCCAGTAATGAGAAGATGAACACTATGGGTGATTCTGTAAGAGCTCACAAAAATATCCATTTTTTTTTTCTTCCTCATGTGTCCATCAGTGTTATGAAGTGTATTTTCCTCTTTAATTATTACTGAGAAGCTTTCAGCAGAACACACTGCCATCTAAATCAAAGCATTTATATATACCCCTGACTTAAAATACAGTCTCCTTCCTTTTTTGCATTCCCTCTCCCTTCTGAATAAGCATGCCCTTTTAGAATATTCATTCCCATAGGCTGCCCCACCAAATCTCTGTCATAACACCTCTGTCAAGCCATGGCTATGAGTAAGAAAAGGCACAAAAGATTAAGCTCAGATGAAAGCAGGAGTGGCGAAAACTGGCCAAGGCCAGCTACAAGACGTGTATCTGAATCCTAGATTAGACTTTGACTCAGACTTTCTTTTGAGTCATGGTTTGGCATCCAAGCATCCTGCACATTGCTGGCATGTGTTGTTACTTTAACCATGTGTACACAATTCCAGCATTTAACAGCACTCTTATCTTCAGGAAGAAACTTATTCCTCATTTCTAAACACACTTGCATTTAATGAACAAAGTATTTGCATGGACAGTTTGCACATTATTTAAGATCTGTTTGAGTCTATTTGAGATGTGCGATCACTTGAACAGTAAGTAGGGGATAAAAGGGAAGTGGAACCTGATTCCATTGTCTTTAATTTATGTAAATAACACACGTATCCTTTCTGATCTGTGCTAAGCAATGCAGAGCAAGGTCTGCAGATTTTTAGCCCTTCCTGAATAATAATAAAATGATTATGTTTGTTAGTGAACTGGTGGTTGAATGATTTTCTTGCTGATACTTTTATGGTATGTATTTTCTTCTCAATACCATTCTGTTTTTTGGGGGTTCCTCTCTGATATTTGGAACAAAAAGATTCAAGATTTCTTTATCAAAACCTTGGTAAACATGGATTATTTAATCAACCACCCGCATTGCATACACAGCGCAATGCTTGATTTTGGAGTGGCACGAGGATATTAATGAGGAGAATTATAATGAGAAAAGAAATCACTGAAGATAAAGCTTAACTGAAAAAAAAACATACCACAGTCAAGCTGCCAAGATTTTCTTGTCATATTCCAATTATCTTTACAGGAAAACTTTTAACCTTTATCATATTTTTAGGCACTGAAAGAAAAGGGAAGGCCATGGTCCCAGAAAATGACAGCCAGTTGTCTGACTGCAGATGTTGGTGGGGACAGAAGCTATGTGTTGTAACTCACTTCCAAACTCTGCAGGTCTTGAAGAGGCACAGTGGTCACCTGGAGTATGTGGAACTGCATGGAACTGCATGCTGAAAACAATGGTTGTAGTCTCAGTGGTGCCCCCTGGAAAGCAAAAAACACATTCAAATTGTTCAGTGCTAAAAATTTGTCTTCTCCTCCCATGACAAATTCCTATGGGCTATCAGCAGCCAAGGTATTTGAGTGGTACAGATTCCTGTAATAGTTATGGCATGAAATGAACTGGCTCTGACTACTTTACAGCTGCTTTCAGATACTTGTTTATGTCTGAACTGAGACTCCAGAAGACTGAAAGCTCTATTGAGCTGGCACTATTATTTTATGCAGTTAAAAACTGCACTATTATTTTATGAAGTTACACCCAGCAGGGTAGCAGGGCCATTGTCAAATACTACATTGTTAGAGCACATTTATGAAATCAACCAATCAACCAGTCACAGCTATCAGTTTATGGTAGATTGGTCACCTGAATGAAAGTGCTTCATAGCAGGAGCACAAGGATTTTGAACTAAAAAAAAATGCAGATCAGCCTTCTGAGGCTGAAATGCCAATCTGTGTCTGGATAAGGAGCCTGAAGTACCAAATGATGTGAGTGAAAAGCCTTGACTCCAGCAGCATCAAGACACTTAAGTATCTACCCCAAATCAGTTATCCAGCTTGGAAATTTTAGTCTTGCACTCTGTTTCCTGAAGAACATACAAATATGTCTATTCATATTCTCATATAAATGACAGCAATAATAATAATAAAAGGAAACACTACCACCACCAACAAAATTTAGCACAGTGCTCATAAAAAGCAAATGCTGCTGGCTTACATCTCCTGATTTTTCAGTGCATTATATGTATTCTAATTTTTCTTTATGCCAATATCATCTCACAGGTTAACATTTTAGAGCTGAATTAAACTGCTGTAACATTTTCTGTCTGGTATATCCCACACTACATTAAGAATAATATATTTTCCATAACCTCATGTTACTTCTATGCTGTTGAATTTAATGGAAGCGTTATATAAAACAGCACGGTTGCAAAACGCTAGCAGAGGATTTTTATTTTTCATTCTATTAACATTTCTCTCACATTTCTGCTTAGATGCTATCACTTTATTTCCTAAAGGCAAACGTACAACGTTGGAGCTTTGGTTGGGATCATCTTCACTGGGTGTGGATGGGAAGAGGGCACAGCCTGCTGGCAGCAGTCTTCCCAGCAGTATGAAGTAATGCTCTGAGGACCTAAGTATTTGAAAATTATTAATTAGAAGATTTCTTCAAAATTCATTGCTCACTGGTGCCACTATAGTGAGTCAATACTTTTTTATAGCTGACCATTTGTATTTTAAATTGGACTAACTTAGAGATACAAAGTATTTCACAATTTCATATATTTAAAATGCCTGGCTACAGTGCATAGCTTTGCTTATAACAGCAGGTCTCTCTGGATTTGAGGGAAATGCAATGCAGTCAGAGGAAATACTCTGATTATTGTTACAATGCTCAAATCCATCTCACCCAGGGAATTTATATCTACTGTGACAGGGGTGCAACTCATGTATTTTTCTGATACTTTTAATATTTAACTGCCTTCCTGAGCCTAAGATATTTTTATTTTTTATTTTTTTTCAGAGCAATGTTTGCCCATACAGAAGGTGTTCTGTCTGAGTCACCATAAACTAAAAATAATGCTACTGAAGGCTTAAAAGTGTCTCAGAATAAAGGTTGTCTCAATTAAAAAGCAGATAAGAGAACTAGTGCACTAGTTTAAACTTCATGAGACAAGTTAAAAACAACTGCATGAGGAAGAATTTAAGGTAAGGCCAGTTAGCAGGTTGGTATCATACATAACTCACAGCTGATTCAATTTGCTTCAGCTGCATATGCACCATGCACAATGTTTTTCAGTTCCTAGTAAATTTTGACTATTTTCCCAGAGGATGCTTTCTCAACCACACACTTCAGATCATGCTTGGTCTTTCTTCTGTCTGGCCTTGCACCCAGTTACAGGTGCATTTCAAGGACATTATTCTGGAAGCATCAACCCCAGCCCTTACCTAACAACACATGCTTTGGCTCAAGGACCTCACACCCCTCCAGCTCCTTGCTATTGTAATCCACATGGACCCTGGCAAACAGCTTTATTCCAGGATGCTCTAGGAGACATCTCAAGATGTCTATCACTGTGCTCTTATTGCAAAAGGGCTCATAACTGTCATCTCAGGGGAGCGGGCAAACTCCCTCTGCAGAGCTGTTTGCCTACTCTCCATCTTGGGTCTTTCCTTCCAGAATATACCTTTGTTCCTCAGGAACCTTTGTGGTGAATGAAGGGGGGGGAGGTTGGAACTGATCTATGGCCTGTCTTTATGTTTCCTAAGCAATTCTGGTTCAGTCATTCTGGCCGTGAGATGACAACTTGGTGTGCATGTGTGTTTGTCGTCTACTTACAACAACCTTAATTGCTCATCTGAGATGTGGTGCACTAACGGCAAGATTCCACCCTCGCAGTGGATTTTAAACTCTGTTCTCTCCTTAGTAGTTTTTATCTGGGACGTATCAGCTGTAAAACCAGTTCAGATTTGCAAATTAAATTAGACTAACTACTGTGTTATAGCTTTTAAACACCCATAGCTCTCTTTTCTTCAAACTTTCCATGTTTGCAAAGGAAATTACCGGGGACAATTGCAGAAGCTGCAATGAATGCCAGATACAAAAAAAAAACAAAAAAAAAAAAAACAAAAAAAAAAAACCAAAAACCAAAAAAACCATAGTAATTAATTGCTGTGGTATTAAATGACAAAATATTTCTCTACTATGAAATAAATATTTAAAAGAAATCTTCATGTTTTGAAATTAAAATTGAGATTTTACTCTTGAATTTTTAACCTTTCCTATTTTTTTTTCAGTCTTCTCAATGCAGCAGCATTGACAGACTGTAGATTGTGCTACTGAATTTAAATTCTTCTGAAGTGCTGTTTTTAGCTGTAGCCTGTCCTGAGTTTCATTATTTTCTCTATGTTACATGATAACAATTTTATTCTAACCCATTTATTTGTTTAAAGATACATAGTTGTTCTTTGAAACACGTTATTTTGGATTTTTTTTTTCTTTTCTGTAATGATTTAACTCATAAATATCACTAACATGTATTCTATCTATTGGACAATTGTGACCAGTATTGATTTGAGCTTTATCGACCTTTGCCACAGAAATTGTTTTGTTCTCAACACAAATCTCAGATTGTGAGAAGCACAGAGGTGTCACTGGATTGATTCTGTGAGATGTTGAGCACTTGATTTCAATGGGAGTTGCAAGTCCTTACCCCTCTGGAATGGGGAGGAAGGGGGAATAAAAATGCAGATTACTTTTATCTGGCATTAGCTGAAATGCATGAGAGATTTTAATATGAAAGAAACAAATTATTCAGGTTGAGAGAAGCTAGACAAGTTAATTGCATCCTTCAGCTTGTAGCATCCATGCAGGTCCCAATTAAGCAAACAACCTTCTTTTTTGGAGGTTATGTTGTGAAGGTTGCTCTCACGTGATACTTTCAGTTGACTGCCTAAATAATTTGAAGCCTTTCATATGAGTGGTTGAAGCTCATCCCTTTTTTTTACTGCAGATCTTCCCACTAACTATGAGGGCCACTGAAGTATCTGAGGTGACAGCAGGTTTCACAGTGATATTCATACACAAATATTTAATAAGGCCTTAGGGCACCTAGCAAGAATCACAGCAGAAGCAGGGACATGCTGTCTTTCCAGGGCACAACAAACCCATCTAGAAGAGACCCCACACAGTGAGTGTGCCTCACCTGTGCTCTCGCCTAGGCCTGCAAGGTGGCCTTGTACATCCACATCTTTTCCTGCCCTTCTTCAGTTGTCACTTTCATTTCCCAGCATATTTAAGTAAAAGTAGTGTGCTAAGTCTTTAAACACTGGAACTCATCATTACTTATTTTTTGTTACAAATGTAGTGGAAGTTGGAAGAAGTGTACGTTTATTCTGTTAACATGGTATCTGGACAAATCCCCTGTGTGTATTGTATTTGATATTCCACACCAAATTGATTTTAAGTTTCTTGCACACTTAGGTAACCCCAAAATCACAAACAGTCTACATTATTTTTATTTAAAGCAAGATATATGCAGAGCAGTCTCTAGGATTTTTTTAGGAGTGATTCATTTGGTCTTCCTATAGGACAAAACTAAAGCAAGGTACACCAACTATGCCTGTTACTGAGAAAATTATAGGGCTTGTTAAACTGAAAGATACAATGCAGGAACCATCAGTTCTTCTTTCTGAGAAGCAATGAGCAAATAAGGGTGATATATTTAATAAAATGTTTCATGTAAGAAAGAATAAATTAATCACTGTGATCATAACGATTTAAGGCAATGACTTATGTAATGAAATTTCCTTAACTACAGCTGAAGAATAGGTAGGAGTCTTGCTGCCTTTTCCTCTCTTTTCAATTTTGCTGTTCAAAGAAGACTGCTGTTCAATTTGAACTATATGGTAGGGTGTCCAACAACCTTCATCCCCAACTCAGCTGTGCTGCCACCCTGAACATTCTGGATTTTATTTTTATTTTTTTTTTTCCAGGTTTTGTATTGCTTCTTCACCTTTGTTCGGTCTTCATTTGGAACAAGGCTTTTAAGAGCTGTGAGCCCAAACATTTCACTGAACTCAGATCCTGGGAATGAGCATCCTGATAAAGTGTTCTCAGAGGTCAGTACTGGAAGACTTTGTGATCCAAATGACAAGTTATGAGGCTTTGGAGTTGTCATTTGTATCTCAGGTGAGCTGAGTGCATGGAACTTAAAGGAAAAGTTCTCCAGTCCCTGATCTTTCTCCAACCCTCTTATCTGCTATATATGCCTCTGGAATTTTATTTTAGATTTGTAAAAAAAAATTTAAAAAATTACCTGAAGATAAGAGCTAAATTTTATTTCTCTCAGAAAATGAACCTTCAAATGGTCTTCATTGCTGTTACTGGTATTAACATTACATGAATGACATTTTTAATAAAGGTGAAAGGTGACCAATCTAAGCTGGAAGAACAATCTCTTCAGAACAAAACAACCTCCTCAGACATCTATGATCTTATCCTTCATGGTTTTGACTTTTTCTCTAACATAGAGAATTTGCCCTCATTTGTAAAAAGCAAATGATCAAAATGTATCAATAGAATAATAGAATACTATACTCCATGAGAGGAAGACACATACAAACCTTGACAAATGCAAAGTGTGGTATTATATAAATATTTAAACACAGGTGTAAAACACACAAAATACTCAGCAACATCTGTTTCTGAAGATTTTTATCTATATATACAGTGAGAAAGTGAACATGAAATAAACATATTCTTGTAGATGCTATTTCAAAATGTACATCGTATGCACATTGATGTTATGGTCACAGTGGAGTAAAAGCAAAAAGTGAGAGAGAAAAAGAAAGAAAAGAATACAATAAACGTATCAATAACCAGTGTCTGGGCTGGCCTCAAAATTTTGAAGAGTCTTGGAGGATTTGTGAGCACCTCATGATAGACACTGAGAAACCTGGATTTTCTAAACTGCATATCTAAGGACTTGCAATGAAATGGCACACAGATGACTGAATTCAAAGACCTGGAACAGATGTAAAAAGATGGGGGCAGAAAATGGGGGCAGAAAATGTTAATATAAACCTGCTCCAAGACAAGCAGTTCCTTACAGCCAAGAATGTCCATAGTTCCCCTATATTTTTATTTATTTCTTTAAAACTTATTCAACTTCAGTAGTCACCAAGTCTAGCGATCTGTTTAAAGACTTGGTACTGAAAGTAAGGCACAGTGGCAGTGTTGGGAGGCCTTACTGAAATCACTGAACCAAAAGGTTGCACTGTTCTGCAACACTGAATTTATCAGCTCCACCCAGATTTTACTGCAATAAAATATATACTCCAGTATATATTTTACCTTAGTAAAATGTTTATATATATTTACTATGTATATAAAATATATAATGGAGTATATATTTACTCTTATATTTATATATTTACTGGAGTAAAATCTTCATGAGCTGTTTGATACTAAATGTTTCCTTTCTTTCCCTAAGGGTATGTGTGCTCATAAACATGAATACAGATGGGTGTGTAGTAGGAGGTGGAGGGCAGAGTTGGAACCTGCACACATTTGTGGAACAGACAAGCCTGTTTTTATTTACTCCTCATGCTCCACTTTTATGGAATTCAGCATTACGAATAAAACTATATGTTACCAGATCACTATTATAGCCTTTGGGCCATCGCTGCCTATGTGAATTTTGAGGGATATTGCTCTGTTTTGGAAAGGCAGGTTTTTCACAGCACAAGACATCTATTCCAACACTCCAACATTAACTTCATGAGAATTGTTCCTTTCCCAAGGAGTAAAACAAAAATACTCATAAAGTTTTAGGTACAAAAAGGTGCAGATAATATTTATTATAATTATGCATTTGTGTGGATGGGCCTAACCACAAAGCTACTGGATTTCTTGATGAAGACAGTCAGGAAGAAAGGTCTTCATGACCTTCACCACAGAGTATCTGGTTCCTTATCATGCCTATTTGCAGGCCAGCTGAATTGACTTAGCTTGGGAGCACTGGAGCAACACCACTGGGAAATTACACTGAAGACTCCAGAGCGTGGCAGTCTCCCTGTTACCAAAGCAGTATTGCCTTCCATGTTCACTAATCTAGTTCTGTTCAGTAGGTCTGCAAAAAATGTGAAGGCCATAATTTCTTAGTAAAAGTCACAGAGCCAGCTTGATGTTGGGACTTAAATTCTTCAAGGCAATGACGCAGTCCCACAATGGACTCATGATTCTGGCTGGGGCCATGCCTTTTACTGTGGTACAAACACTGAAAATCTATAATGTACAGAGCTGCCCAGATGGAGAAGCTAAGCACAAAACAGGTGCATTTTCATTTTCCAGCCAAATGAACTCTGTGTGAGAGACTCAAAACTGGATAGGAATCTTGTCTTTCTTCTTGAACTTTCAGAGGTCTCCATCATATACATAGCCAATGCTACTGCATAGCACCTGCTTCTATTCCCTGCTTCTAGCAGTGCCATTTGAAAAAGAGACAGTATTGTTTAAAATAATGATCAGCTTAGGTCCTCTTCCATATAACTGCACATGAAGCAAATAGCTGAATGGCAAATTGGCTTCTGTTCAAAAGTTTCCTAGCAACAAAACAGGTAATGCATAAAGCAGCAAGTCAGGCTGCATACTGTCAGCATCTGAAATGATGAGTTATACACACAAAAAAGCACTCTTTATTAAGAGATACTTGTTCTAAGACTGAATGGTGTCTGGAGGACTGGGCCTCAGCACTCTGTTATTGCATTGTTATCCACTCTAGTCAATACTTCACAATTTTCAGATAAGAAAACAGGGAACATTCAGACAAGGAGGGATAACAGCTGTTTGGTCCTTTGTTAATGAGTTTGTTATAAAAAGAGACAACCATATTGTTAATGGGGCTTAAAGTACAAATAGATGTTATGAATATCTCCTTAAAGTCTAGTCAAATGCCATGCCAAAACATTTCCATGAAGTCATGACCACAATTAATGCTTTGCTGTTCTGACTCAAATATTGAAAAATGTAACTGTGCTTTGGAGCTGTGGTGATTTTTGCTTTGGAGCTGTGGTGATTTTTGCATTTATATATATATATATATATGTATATAAATGTATATATATATATATATATATATACACGTATATATATATATATATATGTATATATATGTATGTATATGTATATATATATGTGTTAATTTAAGGTACTTTGGGAGAAGGCCTGTGCTGGCTTTTGTTTGAACTGCATGGGCCCTGCATGTCCCCAGGGCTGGCTGCTGCCCCAGTCAGCTTGCTGTACTTTCAGCCTCTTCAGGTTGTATGTAGATCACTTCATGGCTTATAGACAGTGCAGTGGGAAAACCAGGATGCCTCTGCTGTGAAGCAAGAAAGGATTTCCTGTGTTTATTTATTACCTTTTCTGACCACTTCCTGTAACTACGTCAGGGGACTTTGTGATTGACTTTAAATTTTACACAGTTGTTCCTTCTTTTCCTTGTTTCATGTATGAGATTAATTTTATACTGAATTTCCTGTCTTATTATTCTGACTCTAAGCCTTAGAGCCATCATGTTTCATTTTATTAATCTCCATCCAGCAAGAGTCACCATCCTCATGCCTGGCATCCTTAGCTTCATAATGATTCCACCACAAAAATCCTGTTCCTTACACTTGCATATTTTGTTTCTGTCACATTTTGCTGTGCTTTGACAAAATAGCTGCAGTTCTTCAGAGACTTCATTTTTCTTGAGGGGTTTTTGCTTTTAGCACTCTTCCCCGAAGTTGTTAGGATATGTTTTAAATGGCTGGAAGAGGAGATGACTTTGTAAAATACTTTAACTGCAAGGGTGAAAAACAAAACAAAACAAAAAAACACAGGAATTTCAAAGAATCAGAAACACCTCTGTATGCAGCAGTGGGACTTTGGGTTATTTGTGAAGCCAGAGAGATATTGAGAGAAAGGAAAGGAGGGCTTTTAGGAGGATTGTCTTTTACCCCTGACTTCTGTGTGCAAAGTGCACGGCTGAGAGGCAGTGCAGCTCAGGCCTTGCTGCAGGAGGTTTGTCCCATCTGGGGGCCTTCCAGTGCTGTGACTTAATGCTGCAGGTGGGTCCAAGCCACCAGAGAACATCAGTGACTGAAGTTTTGGGATCTTGAACATGTGCCAGATATGCTCAGGAGTCTAAGAGAAACACACTGCCAGTGGAGACTGAGGGAGTTTCTACCCGTTTGCTACACTGGGAGAGCAGGGGCACTGAGGCAACCATCTCACCTGAGTACCTCTCTCCTTGCTGATGAAGGAATTGCCTTGGTAAGTGGAGTGGTGAAGATGTTTAATTGCACACAACTAATTAACACCACCCACTATTTTTAGTTTGGCAAATGGAAATGACACCTTTAAAGGACTCTAAGCATGAGGATTCAATTTGTATAGTAATCTCTGTTTTTATCATCTGTGTACATAAGCCAGGGGCAAGTAATCAAACACAGAAGCTTTTCCATGTTTGGTATGCTGAGGAAGATTAACATGTAAGGGATAAAAAACTTGATTCTGTTAGAATTATCAATATATCTAGTGCCATTTGAATGCACTTGGGTACTCCATCTGGCCTCCAATGGCTGTTTCAGAAATGCTTCCACAGGTCTTGGGTCACACAGCCAGACAGAGGGGGGCTGTCTCAGCCCCTTAAATAGCACCAGAGCTGTAACACTGGGCAAGTGACTCAGACCAGACACATCTTGGTGCAAGCACAAATTCTGTACTGCACAGCTGTTGTTATGGAGCCATGGCCACTGCAACTACACACCCATCCCGTCTCATACTCGGAATACAAGAACCTGCAGCACCACGTGTATACAAGGTGTCTTGTCTCACGGTGAGGCTCCTCACTGAAATGGGACTCCTGGTTTTCCACCTGCACCCCAATTCTGCACACTGTTCCCCTATGTGTGATCTTATGCCAGTATCATAGAAAATTAAGAGGTTTGCAAGTAGAAAAATGCATTTGCTAACTTGCAATTTCAGATGGAGTGTTTGCAGATGAAAGGACCTTTAGGCTCAATATTGTTGTGAAAATTGTGTTGTAAGGCATTAGAGACCTAGCTCCAAACATCAGCAAAAATACCAACGTTTTTAGGTGCAGCAGAAATAGTTCTGGCCAAACGAGGCATAGAAGTACAGTCAGAAAGGTAACTGTGTTCTAAAAATGGATAATGAAGCCACATCATCAAAGAAAAGTCCTTTAGCTGCTTTAAATGCTGTTAAGTGCTGAGATGGCAATTCCTTACTGACAGACACTGATTTAAACAATGTATTTTGACTATGGAATCAAGAGTCAGCTGTATCCTAATGGCATTTTGTCCTTTATTCTTCAAATCAACTAACATTCACACATGTGCCCTCAGGAGACAGCAAGCAATTTCAGATTTCTAAGTTTCTGCAGATTTTGCACACAGCTTTTTATTGCAGGGAAAGAGGGGTCAGGATTTGAGTAGTTCATACTGAAAATGTTAAATTGAATACAAATGCAGCAGCTAATAGTACAGTTATTAGCTTTTGAAAGGCCCAGCTATCACATTGGAGAATATGGGTCTTATGAATGGCTCTGATTCTCTAGTAAATTAGTTTCTTTTAAATCAATCCACCCTAAAACATTAGCCAAATGGCAACAAAAAGGCAACAATATTTTCAAAAGTCAATCCTAGCTGTTCAACAAGAACAGTTACAATGAGGGGCTAGATACAAGGAGATGGATTCAGACCATGAAAAGCAAAATAAATTAGTAGGTACTGTGGATTTGGGGGAAGGGTGGGAAGGGCTAGGTCAGTCAGTGATCTTTAGGTGTTTGCTGAGGTACAGACTGAAATCTGACAGACCTATAGGCCTTTACTCAGTGTTGCAATTACTACCACCCATCCTCCTGTTATTACTTTCACCTTCTTCCCAGTCTGAAACCTTTCTGGACAGTGTCTGGGCTGCGGGTATTTGCAGTCCAGCTGCACAGTGTGCACTAACTATAGCTCCATGCTACAGTTCAGGGGGAAAACTAGCTTTTTATCTATGTAGTTCACACACATGTTAAGTGTTACTGAGGAGTCACCATTGCAACTTCCAGTGATGTTCTAACTAAAGTTAGAAAGAAATAAAGGAGTCAGGAAGGTCATTATGGTCCCAGTTGAGGTGAAAGGAAGTGGGGTGGTGATGGTGGGGCATCAAGTCAAGCCATTAAAAATTCAGGAAGGTTCATTAATCCAAGTGTAGGGTTGCAATGGTTAGACAGGTCATTCATGCTAAGGACAGGACCACCCTTTGCACAGTAATGAGATTTTCATAATGGATGACATTAAACACACCAAAGAAGACTTGAAATATAAGGACATATAAGGGCTGATAAGAAAGAGGGTTCCCCATTCAGCAACCTTTGAGATTTGTTATCCATCCTCAGCTGACCCCAAAAAGCAAAATATCAAAGATATTCTTCAGATGAATGTTTTTCAGATACAAAATAAAAGTTGAATAAAACTGGATTTAAGCAAAATGATTTGTTTAAACAGATCAAAACATATTGTTTTAATTTTATTGAGTTTTAAATAATAACTTATTACTAAAATTCAAGAGTGCTTTGCAAACAAGTCATTCTCAAGAGAAAAAATAACCTTTTTCCATTGAAAAGGGCTCAGTACATTGTATTTTGACATTTTCTCCATTCTTTTAGGTTGCAAGATTCTCACAAATGGTTTAAGTTCCAGTAAACATACATTTTGCTAGGAAAAAATTCATAGTTGATAAATTGCTAGTCACATCCAGAGACAATTATGTAACCACCATATTAAAACATGACACATTATCATTTTATGAAAGAAATTAAAAGCCAGAGGCAAGCAGACAGTACCAGATTATAATATAGGGACATTACTATTAGAAGTCAGTGTGGGACCTTCTCAGCATATTGATGAAGAGCAGCATAAGCTAATCATATATCCATAAAGAAGGAGCATGGACTTATGTTCAAGACTATATAAGCTATGAGATGCAAGACTCACTATTATCTTAGAAGACATTTCATGGCTAATTGAATTTAAGCTGCAGTGTAGAGTTAGCAGGTGAAGAGAACTGATGAACTGGAAGAAAAGAATGTATGAAGTTAAATGCCACAGCTTCCTACCAACCTGGAGCCTGACAGGATCAGATTTAAGATTTTGAAAATTGACATCAAGGGTGCTAAGCTGTCAATAAAATGTCCATCTGGATATTGTATTATCTATAATGATGACATATTTGAGGGCTCAGGAGTGAATCACTTCCGTTTGATAAGACACTATGTAAGATGTTTACTGTATATATGCCATAATTTACTGTACTGGAAGATACATAACTGAAATGGGCACTGACTTTAAAGAAGTATGTATTTACAGAATCACAGAATTGTAGGGGTTCGAAGGGACCTCGAAAGATCATTGGGTCCAACCCCCCTGCCAAAGCAGGTTCCTTAGACCAGGCTGCCCAGGTAGGCATCCAGATGGGCCTTGAATATCTCCAGAGGAGACTCCACAACCTCCCTAGGCAGCCTGTTCGAGTGCTCTGTCACCATCACTGCGAAGAAGTTCTTTCGCATGTTGGTGTGGAACATCCTGTGCTCTATCTTGCGGCCATTGCCCCTTGTCCTATCCCCACAAACCACTGAGAAGACGTTGGCTACACCCTTCTGTCTCCCACACCTCAGGTATTTATACACATTGATGAGATCCCCTCTCAGTCCTCTCTTCTCCAGGCTGAACAGACCCAGGTCTCTCAGCCTTTCTTCATAGGGAAGATCCTCCAGGTCCCGTATCATTTTTGTGGCCCTCTGCTGGACTCTTTCCAGGAGATCCCCGTCTTTTTTGTACCGGGGAGCCCAGAACTAGACACAGTACTCCAGGTGAAGCCTGACCAGGGCAGAGTAGAGAGGGAGGATCACCTCCCTTGGCCTGCTGGCCACATTCCTTTTAATGTACGCCAGGATCCCATTGGCCCTCTTGGCCACGAGGACACGCTGCTGGCTCATGGTCAACCTGTTGTTCACCAGGACCCCCAGGTCCTTCTCCTCAGAGCTCCTCTCCAGCAGGTCGTCCCCCAGCCTGTACTGATACTTCCAGTTGTTCCTTCCCAGGTGCAGGACTCTACATTTGCTCTTATTAAACCACATTTGGTTTCTTCCTGCCCATCTCTCCAGCTGGTCCAGGTCTCGCTGAATGACAGCACAGCCACTCCTCCCAGCTTTGTGTCGCTGGCATACTTGCTGAGGGCAGACACTATTTCCTCATCAAGGTCGTTGATGAAGATGTTGAACAAGACTGGACCCAGCACTGACCCCTGGGGAACACCACTAGTCACAGATCTCCAGTCGGACTCTGCGCCGCCGATCACTACCCTCTGAGCTCAGCCAGTCAGCCTGTTCTCAACCCACCTTACTGTCCACTCCTCTGTCCCACACTTTCTCAGCTTTGCTAGCAGGATGTCATGGGAGACAGTATCGAAAGCCTTATTAAAGTCAAGGTAGATGATATCCACTGCTCTCCCCCCATCTACCCAGCTGATGATGCTATCATAGAAGGCAACGAGGTTGGTCAAGCATGACTTCCCCTTGGTGAATCCATGCTGACTACTCCTCATAACATTCTTCTCTTTCAATTGCTTGAAGATGGCATCCAGAACAAGATGTTCCAACTCCTTTCCAGGGACAGAGGTGAGACTGACTGGCCTGTAGTTTCCCGGATCCTCCTTCTTGCCCTTCTTGAAGACCGGAGTGACATTGGCTGTATTCCATTCTTCAGGCACCTCACCCGTTCCTCAGGACCTTTCAAAGATGATAGAGAGTGGTTCGGTGATCACCTCTGCCAGCTCCCTTAGCACACACGTATGCATCCCATCGGGACCCATGGATTTGTGTGCATTGAGCCCACTCAAACGCTCCCAAACCACTCATCAACCAGGGGGGAACTCTCCATTTCTCCACCATCTCATGGTCGCTGCATCCCAAGCTGCCCCCAACCTTCACATCCCTAACAAGACTATCCGTGCTGGTAAGAAGAAGGTCCAGGATCACCCCCCACCTCGTTGGCTCCTCTACTACCTGCATCAGAAAATTGTCCTCAATGCATTGTAGGAACCATTCAGAATGCGCGTGCCTGGCCGAGTTGCTTACCCAGCAGATGTCTGGGTAATTGAAGTCCCCCATGAGGACTAGCACCCATGATCATGAAGCTACTAGCAGCTGCTTGTAGAAGGCCTCGTCGACCTCCTCCTCCTGATCTGGTGACCTGTAGTACAGTGTCCCCCATACCAGCCCACCCCTTAATTCTCACCCACAAGCTCTCCACTTGTCCTTCACCCTCCCCCAGGTGGAGCTGGGTACACTCTAATTGCTCCCTCACATAACGGGCAAGACACCCCTTCTCTTCCCCAACCTGTCTTTCCTAAAAAGGACACAGCTGTCCGTAACAGCATTCCAGTCATGCGAGCTGTCCCACCACATCTCTGTGATTGCAATGAGATCGTGGCCCTATGACTGAACACAGATCTCAAGCTCATCCTGTTTATTTCCCTTGCTCCGTGCATTGGTGTACAGGCACTTTAGGGAAGCAGCAGGCACAGTTACCCCTGGAGGCATGCAAGAAGAGAATTCCAGATGGGGTATCGGGAACGCTACCTTCTCTGAGGAGCCCTCAGACAATCCTATGAGAGAGCTCGGAGGTTTTTCCCTGTCTTCAACAGTGACAGTACTTACAACTTCCCCCAGCCCTTCTCTGCCACTTTTAGCTCCCCTCCCTTCCCCCATCAAACCTAGTTTAAAGCCCTGGTAATCAGCCCAGAGAGCTTGCTCCCCAGCACACTTGTGATTCACTTGCTGAGTTGGTGTCTGTCAGCAGCCCACATACCCGGCTTCTCAAAGGACGGCCCAAGATCAAAATACCCAGATCCCTGGTCCAGACACAACCCCCTCAGCCAGTCATTCACCTGTCCCATCCTACTCCTTCTATCTGGATCCCTGTCACCCAGCGGGAGGACAGAAGAGAACACTACCTGCACTCCCAATCCCGTCAACGACCTTCCCATGCAAAGTCCTCATTTTTCTAGTAGCAGCTTCCCAGGATCCAACCTGAATGAGAGGATAGTAGTCCTCTGGTTTAATGAGCTGTGGCAGAGCCTTCCTAATGTCTCTGACACGTGCCCCAGGAAGACAGCACACCTCTCTGGATAGGTTATCTGGGCGGCAAATGGGAGTTTCATTGCCCCTCAGCAACGAGTCTCAGATCACCAGTACTCTCCACTTTTTTTTTTTTTTTTTTTTTTTTTTTTTTTTTTTGTGGCACTGGTTGTGATGCAGTGCTCCTTCTGGTATTTGCAGTAAAACTTATATGATTTCTAAATAAACATATAGCTAAAATAAAAGGCTTACAGCATACAGTACTGGAACAAGAAGTCCTTCACATATAAAATAAAATGAGTTATAGTAGTTCAAGCTTCTTCTTCTTTCTCTGCCAATTGCCTTCACTTTATTCTGGAAGGACCAAATCTGCAATGTAATTCACTTGTGCCATTTCAGTACCTGGCAACTCTGAGAAAACTAAAAATAAGAACTCCATTTATTAAGATAAATGTGGTGAAAAGCTATCTACAAAATCAATGTGCTTGATTTATAACTTTGTTTGTTTGTTTGTCTGCAGTGAAGCATAATGTGAGTAACAAGAGTCCATTCTCCTTTGCCTCTTTTTGTTATCTTCCCATCTTCCCACTCCTCACTGAAAAAGAAGAAAGTGAAGTAGAAGGACAAAAGCCTGTCTTTCCCCCCACAATTTCAGAGGATTTCATGTTTAACCTAGTTTTTTTAAATTAGTTTTTGTTGTTTGTTTATTTTTGTCTTGCCACTAAAAACACTGGATCCAAAACAAAATGCTGTACAAAGGTTCTGGAAAAATGTTTCCTGCTGTTCTCGGTTGGAGATGAAAGGTACATTTCTTTTGGTAAAAAAAAAAAAGGGGATAACATAATCGACATTTTGTAAATGGTGCATTTAAGGTGGCTGATATTTTTATTAAATACCCCCATGAACATCATCTGTTTTCCAGTTCATGGAATACAGCTGTCTCTAAATGTGTATATAAATGCCTTTTGCACTTACAGGAGTTATGTACATCAGACAAAAAATAAATTATTTCTTGCATTCCTCTCTGAGCGTTAATGCCATGTATTCTCTCATGTTGAGTAGGCAGAAGGTTATAAGACTCAAACAGAAGTTTCTCTAACCAGAAGTGAGTAGGCCAGCTTTCAAACAATGTTTTTACCAATTTCAGTATTTCATCATCTAGTTGATGTGACATTAACAGTACAGGTATCTTTGCAGTTAATTTTGTGCTTTAAAATGAACGGGTTTGCACTGTTTTCAGGAACTGATTATGACAACGATACCTACATAGCTGATTACAGCAGAAAGCATTGCCATAGTCAAGTAATAGATAATCTCACCAGGATAGAACTTTATATGATCATATTACGTAATCTTCGGCCTCCAAAGTCATATGTTGAAGGTGAAGTAAGTCAACAACAACAACAAAAGATCCCAAATGGTAATATCAGTGAATGAACCTGAGGAAGTGATTCCCTGAATTGCTTCAAAGTTTAATAAAGGAAAATGATCTTTTGAAGTAAGCTTGATTTTTCTTTTGGGAATACCTCATATTCTCTACTCTTTTAAAAGCTACCTTTGTCTTTTTTTTTTTTTTTTTTTTTTTTTCTGATGTTCACTGGCTTCTGTCTCTGCATCCTCTTGCTGTTGATATGTATTCTTCCTGGACCAGCTGCTGGAAGCAGTTGAACCCATTTGGCAAAGTCTAGCAGATGCAGAAGATTATTGACTCCAGGGGATGCATACAACATATGTGAACTCCAGAGTCCATGAGATTTAAGAGGCTGTGTTTCCCTTTCAGAAATATGGTGCATCCAGCAGTTTTTAACAGGAAAGCAAAGTTTGATGCAAGGAAGAACAATAACAGAGCGAAGGGACTGGCAGAGTTGCTGTGTCTTGCAAAATTAGGAAAACACATTTAGGATACAGATGGTAAATAAATGAAACTCCCCCAAGAGACAGAACTCCTGCAGGTTCTTTGAAACTAAGTCAAGGCAGATTTATCTCACTAATTCTTATTAGTGGCTGGTTACAGACAGTGTGATTGAACAGGAAAATTTTAATGGCAACAATGACTGACTTTACACTAAACATAATTGAAAGTTGTTGCTGCATAGGGAAGTGGTTCATGCACGTAAAACCAATACTAAAGACATATAGCATTTTCAAAACAGGTGCAATAATTTCTTCTGGTAGCCTTAAGTGAATGATTCTAATTCAAAGGACATTGCTTCCTTTTGATGATGGAAATGAAGGTAAGTATTCCTCTACTCACTTTATTGAGTTTACATCTGTATTTCCCTTTGGTTGATCTGATTCTTCTTTAATTAGCTTGTGTGTCCAGTAGTCCTGAATCTTTTTTTTTTTTTTTTTTTTTTTTTTTCCCAGAATATTTTTAACCTGACAATCAATTTCAACTAATTGTGACAGTCACCAGGCTTATGCTGTATTTAGCCTGGGGCTGGCCGGTCACCATGCTGTGCATTGCTTAGTTAGGCAGTAATGCATCATTTGGGATCAGCACTAATAGATACACTGCTTGCTCAGTTCAATAGTGAATCAACATGAGGAATCTGAGGTACTGTGACGGTTGTAGAGTGAGCAGAAAGGGGGGAAAGCAGGGGTTGCAGTGGTAAGAGTTTTTGCAAAGATATAAGACACATACACATAAATGACTTTGTTCTATTGGAACCATAGCACATGGAAAAATCTGCTCTGCTCTGGACATAATATTGCAAATGAATTTCAAAATGTAAAATAGCATATATAAGAAAAGTATGTCTGAATATCTGCAACACATGCATAACTCATTTTCCCAGTTTTTTTGGTCTTCTGTTATTGCTTTTCCAAAGCCTATTCCAGTATAGATTAATGTCACTGAGTTAGGTTATCCAAAATAAAAGTGAAATGTGCTAGAAGTATAACAGTTGGCAACAAATAAGACCAAAAGGTGTTGGATTTAGGGGCTTCTTGGTGACACAGCAAGGCTATACAGAAACTCTTATGGACACTTGACAGAAGTCTTCTGTAATAACAGAGATAATGCATCACGTTAACTATTTTCTATTTAAAAAGTGTATGATACCATGAGAATAGTAAACATTTACACTGAATTTCATGATGTGGTAAAACGAGGGAACTCAATTCTTCCTTTTTAATTTGGGCAATGGTTGGTGCTAAAATCTGCAGAGCTGATTTTCAGCAGTTGAGCAAAGAACATAGTAAGTATTGATGGTCATCAGCTCTCAAAGGCTTCTTCCTTGCACAGGTAGTTAGAAATCAGAACTAGAGCCCCAGGGTCACTCTTGGATTCAGGGAGTTTCCCTTTGACCACAACCGCTTACATTCTAGGAGTGGGTTTGAAGTTCAATTTCAAGGTCTTTTCTCTTTTTTTAAGGCTGAAAAAGATGATAGCTAAATCTAGACCCATTGGAGCACTGCATGCTCCATGGTCTAATTGCCTCACATCTAATTAGTTCCTTCTGAAACAACTGTTATTTTAAAAATAGAGTGAATGGTGTGAACCAACTCCTTATTAATATAGTTAGATGAATAAAACTGTATTAAATTAACTCCAATGTGTGGGAGAGCTGTGGTTTATGTACTATTGAAGTTTGTTTCCTTTTCTCATAAGATACAATTGATTACTTTTTAATTGCATGTCATGCTTTATTTTTGGAAAAACAAATTTATTTATTTATTTATTTATTTATATATTGGTGTCAGTCATATTCTTTTGGTCTACCAGCAGAGTGTGCTGACTCACAAAAACAGTATTGTTCAGGTAAAGCTAGGGCTGAAAGGGGATTTGAGACAGAAAATAAACTTTGAGGTATTAAAAAAATGGGAAAAATATGTCTGTTTTCAGGATAGCATATTTTTTCCTACTTTTATTTATACTTCTATTACTTCTAATGGCCTTATATTTTCATGAATCAGTCAAAGGAACTAGATAATGCTAAAACTCAGTTGATCATAGAATTGTGGGACATGTAGGTTGGAAAAGACCTTTAAGATCATCAAGTCCAACCATCAACCTGACTTACTGAGTCCTATAACTAAATCATGTCCCTTAGTGCCACCTCCACACATCTCTTAAATATCTCAAAGGATGGGGACTCTACCACTTCCCTGGGCAACCCGTTCTAATGCTTGACCATTCTCTATATAAATAAATTCTTCCTAGCGTCCAATCTAAACATCCCCTGGTGCAACTTGAGGCCATTTCCTTGTGTTCTATCTCTTATTACCTGAGAAAAGAGACTGACACCCTCCTTACTGCAAACCTCCTTTCAGGTAATTGTAGACTCCCCAGTCTCCTCTTCTCCAGATTAAACAGCCCCAGTTCCTCATAAATCTTTTTTTCTATTGCCTTCACCAATTTCATGCCTCTTGTCTGCACACACTTGAGCAACTCAATGTTCTTTTTTTAGTGAGGGGTCCAAAACTGATCATAATATTCAAAATGTGGTCTCATCAGTGCTGCATACAAGGCGACAGTCACTTCCCTCATCCTGCTGGTTACACTATTTCTAATGCAGGCGAAGATCTATTTCTAATGCAGGCCAAGAGCTGTGCCAGGGGGAACAATAGCAAGGCCGGTGGATAAGGCAGTGGCCCAGCTGAAGTGCATCTACACCAATGCACGCAGCATGGGTAACAAACAGGAGGAGCTGGAAGCCATTGTGCAGCAGGCAGGCTACGACTTGGTTGCCATCACGGAGACATGTTTGCACCACTCTCATGACTGGAGTGCTGCAATGACTAGCTATAAACTCTTCAGAAGGGACAGGCAGCACAGAAGGGGTGGTGGTGTGGCTCTCTATATTAGAGAGTCTTTCGATGTTGTAGAACTCGAGGCTGGGAATGACAAGGTCGAGTCCCTTTGGGTTAGGATCGGCAGGGACAACAAGGCTAGCGTCCTGGTCGGGGTCTGTTACAGACCACCGAACCAGGACGAGGAGACGGATGAGGAGTTCTACAGGCAGCTGACAGAAGTTGCGAAATCTTCAGCGCTGGTTCTCATGGGGGACTTCAACTTCCCTGACATATCCTGGAAGCACAACACAGCCCAGAGAAAGCAGTCTAGGAGGTTTCTGGAGAGCGTGGAAGATAGCTTCCTGACGCAGCTGGTTAGTGAGCCTACCAGGGGTAGCGCCCCACTAGACCTTCTCTTCACAAACAGAGAAGGACTGGTGGAGGATGTGATTGTCGGGAGCTGTCTTGGGCAGAGTGACCACGAAATGGTGGAGTTCTCTATTCTTGGCGAGGCCAGGAAGGGGACCACTAAAACCACTGTATTGGACTTTCGGAGGGCTGACTTTGTGCTGCTGAGGACACTGGTTGGTAGAGTCCCTTGGGAGGCGGTTCTGAAGGGTAGAGGAGTCCAGGAAGGCTGGGCGCTCTTCAAGAAAGAAATCTTAATGGCACAGGAACAGTCTGTCCCCATGTGCCCAAAGACGAGCTGGCGGGGAAGAAGACCAGCCTGGTTGAACAGAGAATTGTGGCTTGAGCTTAGGAGAAAAAAGAGGGTTTATAATCTTTGGAAAAGTGGGCAGGCCACTAGGGAGGACTATAAGGATATCGCAAGGCTGTGCAGGGACAAAATTAGAAAAGCCAAAGCTCATCTGGAGCTCAATCTGGCTACTGCTGTTAAAGATAACAAAAAAATGTTTTTATAAATACATCAACACAAAAAGGAGGACTAAGGAGAATCTCCATCCTTTACTGGATGCAGGGGGAAACTTAGTTACAAGAGATGAGGAAAAGGTGGAGGTGCTTAATGCCTTCTTCGCCTCAGTCTTTAGCGGCAATACCGGTTGTTCTCTGGATACCCAGTACCCTGAACTGGTGGAAGGGGATGGGGAGAGAGATGTGGCCCTCACTATCCACGAAGAAATGATTGGTGACCTGGTACGGCACTTGGATGTGCACAAGTCGATGGGGCCGGATGGGATCCACCCGAGGGTACTGAGAGAACTGGCAGAGGAGCTGGCCAAGCCGCTTACAATCATTTATCAACAGTCCTGGCTATCGGGGGAAATCCCAGTTGACTGGCGGTTAGCAAATGTGACGGCCATCTACAAGAAGGGCCGCAGGACTGACCCGGGAAACTACAGGCCTGTCAGTTTGACCTCAGTGCCAGGGAAGCTCATGGAGCAGATTATCTTGAGAGTCATCACGCAGAACTTGCAGGGCAAGCAGGCGATCAGGCCCAGTCAGCATGGGTTTATTAAGGGCAGGTCCTGCTCGACGAACCTGATCTCCTTCTATGACAAAGTGACGCGCTGGGTGGGTGAGGGAAAGGCTGTGGATGTGGTCTACCTTGACTTCAGCAAGGCTTTTGACACTATTTCCCACAGCATTCTCCTCAAGAAACTGGCTGCGCTTGGCTTGGACTGTCACACGCTTCGTTGGGTTAGAAACTGGCTGGACAGCTGGGCCCAAAGAGTCGTGGTAAATGGAGTCAAATCCAGTTGGAGGCCGGTCACTAGTGGCATTTCCCAGGGCTCGGTGCTGGGGCCGGTCCTCTTCAATATCTTCATCGATGATCTGGAGGGCATTGAGTGCACCCTCAATAAGTTTGCAGATGACACCAAGTTAGGTGCGTGTGTCGATCTGCTTGAGGGCAGGAAGGCTCTGCAGGAGGATCTGGATAGGCTGCACTGATGGGCTGAGGTCAACTGCATGAAGTTCAACAAGGCCAAGTGCCAGGTCCTGCACCTGGGGCACAATAACCCCAAGCAGAGCTACAGGCTGGGAGATGAGTGGTTGGAGAGCTTCCAGGCAGAGAAGGACCTGGGAGTTTCAGTTGATAGTTGGCTGAATATGAGCCAGCAGTGTGCTCAGGTGGCCAAGAAGGCCAACAGCATCCTGGCTTGTATAAGAAACAGTGTGGCCAGCAGGGCTAGGGAGGTGATTGTCCCCCTGTACTCGGCTCTGGTGAGGCCGCACCTTGAATACTGTGTTCAGTTTTGGGCCCCTCACTACAAGAAGGACATCGAGGTGCTTGAGCGAGTCCAGAGAAGGGCGACGAAGCTGGTGAGGGGCCTGGAGAACAAGTCCTATGAGGAGCGGCTGAGGGAGCTGGGATTGTTCAGCCTGGAGAAACGAAGGCTCAGGGGTGACCTTATCGCTCTCTACAGGTACCTCAAAGGAGGCTGTAACGAGGTGAGGGTTGTTCTGTTCTCCCATGTGCCTGGTGACAGGACGAGGGGGAATGGGCTTAAGTTGCGCCAGGGGAGTTTTAGGTTGGATGTTAGGAAGAACTTCTTTACCGAAAGGGTTGTTATACATTGGAACGTGCTGCCCAGGGAAGTGGTGGAGTCACCATCCCTGGAGGTCTTTAAAAGACGTCTAGATGTAGAGCTTAGGGATATGGTTTAGTGGGGACTGTTAGGGTTAGGTCAGAGGTTGGACTCGATGATCTTGAGGTCTCTTCCAACCTAGAAATTCTGTGTGTGTGTGATTCTGTGTGATCTCATTGGCCAAAGGGCTTACATTCAACCAGCTGTTGACCAGGTCCAGTAAAGGGCATGTGTGTGTAGGGAGTGTCCTTTACCCCCAAGAACATTTCCAGCTACTCTTCCCTAAGCATTTACTGGTGCATTGGGTTATTATGGCCCAAGTGTGGAACCCAGCATTTAGCCTTGCTGAATGTCATGTGATTGGACTTGGCCCATCAATCCACACTATCCAGATCCCTCTGCAAAGCCTTCCTGCCCTCAAGAATATTGACAATTCTGCCTAACTCAATATTGTCTGCAAAATTACTGAGGGTGTACTTGACCCCTTCATCCAGATCATTGTTATAAACATTAAACAGCCTGGCCCCAGCACTGAGCCCTGGGGAATGCCACTGGTGACCAGTCAGTAACTGGATTGAATTCCATTCACTGTGACTCTTTGAGCTCAGTCATCCAGCCGGTTCTTCACCCAGAAAACTGTACACTTCTCCAAGCCTTGAGCAGCCAGTTTCTCCAAAAGAATACTGTGGGAAAAGGTGTTAAATGCTTTACCAAAATCCAGGCAAACAACATCCATAGCCTTTCCCTCATTTGCTAAATGGATCATTCATTATCAAGAACAATTGTCCTTACCAATAAAAACTGAGAAAAAAAAAAAGACATTAAATACCTCAGCCTGATCCTCATCTTTTATCACTACATTTCCCCTTATATCCAACAAAGGATGGAGATTATCATTAATCCTCCTTTTGCTGTTGATGTATTTATAAAGCACTTTTATTGTCTTTTACAACACTAGCCAATCACTACATCATCCTAACCTAGAAATCTATACATAAATTTTAAGACAAATGGAAAAGAAAGAAGACTTAGATATTTGCAACTCACTCCAATTATTTCTCAGGTTTTGTTCTGTGGAAGTAGTTAACTCCAAAGACTAAATTTTTCTCCACAGCTGCTTGGGAATATCCCGTTTGCTCTTTACTCTATCACTTGATAATATATGATTACATTCAAATGCAAACCATTGATGACTTTGTAATTTAATACTAATTTAAATATATTACTTCCTGCTTTCAAATAATCACCTCTTGACTAAACATCACTGTAGATATGTGTGGTAGCTTCAGGACTGTTTGTAGTGGTGAAGACCTCTTCAGAGGTCTTTTTACACACTTTCTAACCAGTGCAGAACTGAAAGCAGTGGCAACCTCAGGTCATAAAAATACCTGTGTAGAAATGAGATCTGCCTTGCGCTGAAAGCTAAGGGGTTTCTTTTCTGCTTTCTCGTGGCACAGCTTAAAAATTTGAAACTATTTCATAAGCTTGGGCCTTTCTACATGCGTACACAGAAGCTTCATATTACTTTCTGGAAGCAATAAATGAGAAGAACACCTGCAGATCATTGTGTTTCTGTGGAGCTTTTTTCTCTTAGCTTTGTTTCTACCAACCTGAGTACTGGAATTGTGTTGGTCTTAAGTTAAAAGGTGTGGGCTGTCTTCTCCAGTGAAGTAGCTTTGACATTACCCACAAATGCCTCCTTCTCTCCTGCTTCTAGGCAACAGTTGACTCAAGAAAATTCAGCACAGTTACAGCCCACACAATGCATACACCCACACAATGAATATGA
Source organism: Heteronetta atricapilla (assembly GCA_011075105.1). Taxonomy (NCBI): domain Eukaryota; kingdom Metazoa; phylum Chordata; class Aves; order Anseriformes; family Anatidae; genus Heteronetta; species Heteronetta atricapilla. Next base: position 25,808,017 of record CM021732.1, on the reverse strand, counting down.
GGAGCTTGCTTGAGGGCTTTCAAAATATGGAAAAGAAAGCTAAGTGACTTGAGAAAGAATTTGAATTGCATATTATCTGAGCTTATTGACTGATTCAAGTAATTTTCTCTTCCCAAAATTCTTAATACTTGCTGGGAATAACAAATTTTATAATACCAACCCAAGGCCAATTATTAAACTTTTAGATATCTGAAGATACAGTTGAGGTATCAAAGATGTTTTTTTGCAGGCATGTACGTACAATGGTCACATTCAGGTTCCAGACTGTGATTGGAAAAACAACCCTAGACATCAGCCCCTGACACTGTCCAGCCCTTGACATTGTTTATGTGAGCCAGACTTATTCCATGTAATCCAGAGGTTTTAAATCATAAGTCACATTCACAATGCGTGTTACCTGGGGACAAACTAGGGTTTAACTTCCAAAGCACCTTGCACTTAACCTGATAGGCCTTAAATCTGAGTCCCTTTGCCTGATTCTAGATTGACCTTAGGACAGGTTTTTCTTAGCTGCTTTATACAAACAGACTGTATTACTGTAAGGATTGACTATCTGTTTTCTATTTGAAGATTGTGCCTGCTGCATTCTGGACTGTTATTGCCATGAGCTTACCTAAGTCCTGTGCACATTTGCCATTGGCAGCATCTATTCCTGAATTTGTTGAAGTACCAGTATACTCCAGATGTTGCTACATGACTACAGAAGTAGGTACGTGTAAATTAGCAACCAGATGTTCCCTTAAGGTTAAGCAAAGAGGCAAATGTTAAGGAATACTACAAAGGGATTGTTTGCTAGTAATAATTCCTTAGATGCAACTGGTGATATAATCAGAACAGCTGGTATTCTTCTCTACTCATTTGTCAGGTACATTGGATGACACATCAGCAATGGTTTTTCTAACAGCCGGATTTTCTCTGTTTGAAAATTAAGAATTTGTGTCATACAAAAACAAGTACAAATTCACATGTAACAAGTGGCTTGGATGTGTGCTAAATGTATGGTGGGCCATCCAGATATTAGGTAGGTTGAAACACCCTTCAGACATGCATCTTCATCTCCATGAACTATAGAGATAGATACAGCTCAAGTATACTGACCAGATGCATGAAGCTGGGGGGGAGGATGGGAGGTTGAATCAAGGCAGAACCTAGGTGGTCTTCCCTTCTACATGCAAAAGGATAACTAGCATTTACTGTGCAGGGATTAGCTAGAGGGATATAATCATAACTCAGTCAGGAGAATCTACCTCAAACACCATCAAAACTGGAAGTATCATTCATACATTTCTGCATGGCCTTGTCTAATTTTCAGGCTAAAGACAAAAGTAACAATCATTAGCTTCTGGTAAACAGCATATTTAATGATACGTTATGCAGAGTTGAAAATATGTTTCTATTATTTCTCTATTTATTTATTTATTTTTATTATTAGAAATGTCACACATGGCAGAATTGCAGAATCTGTCAGGACCCCGAGGGCACCAATAAGCCTTATTGGCCTTGACCAGCCTCAGCTGGGACATCCACCCACACTTTCTGCCCACTGCTCCAGAAGCTCCTCTTAGTTGCAGCTGGTGCCCTTAGATTAGGTTATCTAGGAAACTGTTAATCCAAGTTTTTTATACTTCCAATAAGGAAGATTTCACCAGTTCCCTGGGCAATCTCTTCTAATGTTTAATTGTTCTTATGATGATTTTTTTCTTATTTCTCACCACAGATAACAGAAGAACAGTAATATCCAAATTCTATAAATATCTCAACAGTTGATAGGTATTAGGTTAATAGGTATTTTCCAGTGGACACTGTTGTGTAATTTATTTATTGAACCAGAAGATCAAATGATGAACTCCTGACTCCGTGTAGTATCATTCACCTGTATTTTTCCTCTCTGCAACTGGAACTTTCATTTCAAGCAGCAAAAGATCTCGGCTGGTTCAAGGTGTGCCTAGGCTGCTGGGGAAGGAACTATCAACAAATAGTCCATTACGATTCTGTAGGAAAATACTGAAGAAAGTTGTACATAATACTTAAAAAAAAAAAAAAAAGTTGAATATAATACTAAAGAAAGGCTATTGTCACCACTGCCTTTTCCTATCATGTGATGGAAGAGACATCAAAATACATTTCAGTCTTCCCATCCAGGTATCAGGTATATCCAACTTTTCTTGTAAAATACTTGATTTTCAGTTTTGAGAAACTAAAAACATTGATGTTGCTAAGGTGACTGGGAAGGAATTCATATGTGCCACTTGTTGCACAATTGTTACCTTTTTTTATTATTTGTTTTGTCTTTGATTTATTTTTAAATGAATATTAATATCACACTCCTCCAATAATAAGCTGCACAGTTTTTGAGGCACACTGTGCTGATTTTACATGCTTAGATGGAAAGAGCTGTAATTAGTCAGACCTTAACTTTTAGCATGTTTCCTGGCAGATGAGGGTGAAAGCATCCCACTAGTATGGCCTGATTCAGAAGTTTTTGGGTAATGCAGCCAAAGTTGGCATCTTCCTTGTCCATATCTCCATCTATGTAACCAATCTTTATGGAGTGGCTTAGAAAAGAAAAGGGATTCATGTGAGACTAACCTTGTTTGCTCTTATTTATAGAGTTCTATATATTTATTTATTGCCATAGTTCTTTAGAGCCACTTGGTAGTCAGACACACATTATTTAAAGACAAAGACATCTTAACAATAATAATGTTAATATGTTCTGATTAGATACTGTCACTGAGTATGAGATGACTGATGAGCCACTTTCTCTCTTCAGATCAAAAGATAATCAAATAAAGAAAGTGTTCCAAATGCAGATCTTTGCTCTACTCAGCCTGGAAATGAGGCAAGTAGAAATATATAAAGTGACAAGAATTCACCCACTACATTTTGAGTAACATCCTGCGGGAGGAATCAGTTCAGTCTAGAGCTCTACACTGCTGCAACTTATGCTTCAGAAAGTATAAAATAATATTTTTATAGAGATTCATCGGAATGGAAGTCAGTATTAGAGTAGCAGAATTTCTTCTATTCAGGTTGGGAAACTAGTCCAAAAATTTACAATGACCACAGTGCTGGTGGAAAGGGGGAAAAACATAAATGCAAGAACTTACAAAAAGATGAATGAGAGTAACTGCTGTACTCATGCTGACATGAAAATAGAGTCGAGGATAAACAGAACCTAGAAAGAGAGAATGTAGACAGCAACACTAAGTGGACAAGAATCTTCAGGGAATGTATTTTTGAAATGGAGTGTGAGAACAATGACTGGGAAACTTCACAGCTGGTAATTGAATAAGAGGTCAGGTTCAAGATGGGAGGTTTGGAAATCAGTGCAAGTACCTTTTATGTAATATCACCATAAAACATAAGTGACTATGAGGCTGCAACAGAGGTTATTTCTATCAGTGAGAGGCTAGGCAAAGCAAGGAGCTTCCCACTGAGAAGCTAATTCTAGGCCACGGCTGTATCAATATGGAGTGCTCTTCACAAACCTCTGTGAGATTTAGCTAATTTATTCTTCTGAAGCTGTTAATAAATGAATATGGAGCTACTGTTTAGCTGAAGAGCTGGGAAAGAGACATAATTCTAAGAAATGTAAATTAATTTCTCCTTTGTCTACCTCCTTTTTCCCGAAGTGATAGCTTTGTGCAAAATGTTGAGTAAATCTTTTCATTTCAACCCATAGGGAAGAGCTCTGCTCAGCTCCTCCATTCAGTCTCTCCCATTTCTTTAGCCTTCTCATTCTGCTGGGCCAGCTTAATTGTTCTGCTCTTTTTACAGTTTTCTGTCCTCATAGTTTTGTTCTCTCCCTTAGCCCTACTTTCTTCTCTGCTTAGTGTTGCTGTTTCCAAGACTATTCAAACCTCACCCCATTTTCCTGTCATAATTTTGTATGTCCATAAAAACAACAACAACAAAACCCTTGTGCTTATCGAGAACTTGTATGAGACAAGATTTCTCCAGGCTTGTTCTAAACATTTGACAATATCAAAAGATAATACCAAAAATTATCAGTAATTTTAAAAGGGTAACTTAAATATTACCAGCCTTTTTACTCTTCTGGTTTGATGGCCGAAAGCTCTGTCAGATCCACTCAGGAATCCCAAAGTACAGCATCCCAGCTTGAAGGCTTTTGGCTTCTGTGGGAAACAATCAGCAAACCCTAAATAGGACTGTTGACATCAGAGCCATAAATTCACAGCAGGAATGTTCACGGTCTGAACACTGGGCATACCAGCCCTTGATGTATTAAATCAGAACTTGCTAACAATGCACAGAGGGGAAATTAGTGATGGCTCCTCTTCCAAAGCAAAAAGAGGGTTGGGAGCATTTTCCTGAGAAATTCACTCTATGAGGCTTCTACAGTATTTTTAAGGAGTGAATCATTTATTTTTGGAAGTAACCTGATTCTCAAGTGGCAAAGATTAAAATATATATATATATTCTTCCAGGGAAAAGAGGCTATCATAAGTCTGGCAGGCAGGCAAGCCATGTTTTCCCACCAGAAAAAGCCCAAAGCTCTTCCCAATACCACCTCAACTAACACTGGATACCCTCATTTAAAAATCTTTCTCTAAAATGGTCAGATTACTGTAAAGCAAAGTTTCTCAACAATTGATACAACATCATACAAACTTAAAGTGCATTTTTAACTTGGCTGGTTATTAGTTTGACTGAATATCATATTCCCCCCTTCCTTCCTTCCTTCCTTCCTTCCTTCCTTCCTTCCTTCCTTCCTTCCTTCCTTCCGTCCTTCCTTCCTTCCTTCCTTCCTTCCTTCCTTCCTTCCTTCCTTCCTTCCTTCCCCCCTTCCTTCCTTCCTTCCTTCCTTCCTTCCTTCCTTCCTTCCTTCCTTCCTTCCTTCCTTCCTTCCCTCCTTCCTTCCTTCTTTCCTTCCTTCCTTCCTTTCTTCCTTTCTTCCTCTTTCTTTCTTTCTTTCTTTCTTTCTTTCTTTCTTTCTTTCTTTCTTTCTTTCTTTCTTTCTTTCTTTCTCTCTTTCTTCCTTCCTTCCTTCCTTCCTTCCTTCCTTCCTTCCTTCCTTCCTTCCTTCCTTCCTTCCTTCCTTCCTCCCTTCCTTCCTTCCTTCCTTCCTTCCTTCCTTCTTTCTTTTTCTGGAGGAAAATAGTTTCTTTGAACACAAGAGTGAATTCTGATGGATATAGAATAGACAGTCCTGGGAAATAAGATTTATATCCTTACATGAAGCATTAGTGCATCAAGAACAAAATGAGAATGATGCCTTGCTTTGATGAAGGCTCTTACGGCTTTTGTGGATAATCACTTTTCCTAGCCTTCCACCATCTCCCTGTCTTTGAAATCAAAACAGGAGTAAAGCTTATTCTCTCTCAATTTCTCTGCTCAGTAAGCAGGAAAAACACAAGAAGCCATGTAGATTGCTGTTCTGGGATGTGAGATTGCTAGGGTTCAGTTTAGCTGAGGAATGAATCAGCCCACATGTGGAACACTACAGGCCTTTACTTTCTTTAATCATCAGATAAGCATTAATTCTTCTAGGAGAAGGCACACCGAGCATCATCTATGCCATAGCCTCATTAAGTGTATGGACTCTTTTTCCCCTCATCCTTTCTACTCTGCTAAGAACTGGCAAACTCCTGAAAAAAATGAGGGTGGGAACTGCACCACTGATGTGCTAGAGATAAGGATGAACAAGACAGTCCTTTAGCTGTTGTTAGCTTATGTCCTACAGTTGTACCTCGAGGCTGTTAAGGAAGTGATGGCCCAGTTTTTCTGCATATGCATTGTGCTAACACTAAACAGTAGTCTCTGGCTTGAGGAGTTTACAAACAAAATAGCAAGATACAGGAAATGCAATTATTAACTCTATTTTGCCTTAAGGAACCCAAATGTCTACAAAAAATGGCACCCAGATCATCTGTATTTTATGCTGGAATTAGCTAAATCTACATCTCTCCATCTTCCAGCAGATGCAAGATCCATGCAAGACTGATTGCAAACCTACTGAAAATGCTACAGCCCTGCCCTGCTGGTGGTTGCCAGCTGTTCCAGCACAGCATGGGAGAACAAAGCTTTGTCAGCCAAATTTACAAGAAATTAGATTTTTCTAAAATCAGGTATCTGGCATGAAGAAAACAATGTTGCATATAACTAAGAAATGTGTCCGCTATAAACACATTACACATCTGAAAAAAGACATGGCTTGTGTTTTTCTTTGCACAACTTTCTGTTACATTATCACTTCAAGATTTGAATGTTCCTAGTGGACTTCTTCCCATTACACAACCTGTCAAGCACCCAAACCATAATTACTGATCAATAAAATGCACCTTCTGCATCATTTGTCTTCCTGTTTAAATGTCTCCTTGAATCCCCAGGTTTCATCAAGTTTACATGAGCTCTTGCATAACTTCATGAAACACCTTAAACATTTCATGCTTTGTTTTCTTGGTCCACAAGGTTTTTAGTTATTTTTCCAGTAATCAGTAAGGTTAAATTCTGACAGCTTGTTGTATTTTTTTTTTTTTTTTCTGTTTAGTAGCTAGACTTCATCATTTTTTTGTAGTGCAGATTAGAAAATAAACATATTTCTGCCTCTTTCATGGTAATTTTATTCCAGCTACTTCATAAAAATAAAGTCTCCTGATAGGAAGGTGCCAGAACTGCCACAATTATTAGCAGTGGAAAGACATGACCTTCAGATGCTAGATACATATTTTACCGTATTCTTCCAAATAAAAATACTGAAGGTTGAAAGGGAAACTGCAGTGTTCAGATCCCTAATAGAAAATAATTTGACCATTTCTAGACTTTCAGTCCACTCCCAAACAGCTGTCTTGTATGCTGTACTTCATCCTGTTAAATTTATATAGAAGACAGTAAACATCAATTTTACATTTGGAGTACCTTGGGTATTAGCTGACCTTTAGATTAAATGGCAGCAGCAGCAATATTTAAGGTAACATTGGAGGCACAGTGCAAGTTTATTGGACTGGCGCACTGGGAATCTTTCCCCTGGATGCCCCCATCAGCCTGGTGCAATCATATTTCAGCAGTCAGACAATAAAAGCCTTAGGTCTTAATTAAAGGGATACAGGTTTTATTTCCTTCAATCTTATAAACATAGACTTTAATGAACTCTCTTGGAGGAATGAACATGCTTCTGAGAACATTTTGACTTCACTGTGTAAGGGAGGATATTCTGAGCCACCACATTTTGGCCTTGTTAATGATGGGTGAGAAAGATGCAATAACTGTACTGGTGAGACCTACAATAACATAATAATTACACATCTGAAAAGGAGCAGCACATTCTCAGTAGTTGAGAACAGATCTTCCTAATGGACATCACTCTATTTTTATTGGACAACTCAGGAAAAATATGAATATTATTAGAATTTAGATGAAGCTAACCACCTTTATTAATAACATTTCTTCATATTTTTCTACCTATTCTCAGCAACTATGAAAGGTGGCTGATGTTGAATAGCACTGACTAATCTGAACATACAGGCTCACAGGCTCAATCTCAAACCATTG
>CM021732.1:25780774-25800492 GCA_011075105.1 Heteronetta atricapilla | reverse complement strand
TGACTAATCTGAACATACAGGCTCACAGGCTCAATCTCAAACCATTGTCAGCTGTCACATCTATATTACTGTATTTATGATGGAATAGCACAAGGGAAGTTTGAGGATGTGTAGTGTGATGAATGTGACTAGGGAACTGTTTTTTTTTGTTTTTGTATTTTTTTTGTCCATCACAATGTATGAGTGATGTGGCCTCAAAAATAACTGCCAGGCATCAGGCTCAAATCTATTTTGGGGAAAATCTATTAAGGGCCATTAAATAAAATGATACAATCTCTACTTTAGAGTTTGTAGATGCTAGGAGACTATGTCAGTGAAGTCTCACTGCATGGTTGCTGTTTTGACTGCCTTTCCTGAACATCGAATTTGGCTATATTCCAAGTCTTTATTTCTTTCATCTGTTTTCATTCCCATACTGAAATATTTGTAAAGAATTAATTTTCCAAGAATAGGTTTTAAAGAAGTCATTATCTATTTCTTTAGCTTCATTATAATTTCTAATAAGAACTAACCTTCAAATAAGTTCATCAGTTACCTTTAGTGGATTTTTACAGTTAGTTTGTGAAATAATGCAGCTCTTAGATTGAAAAAAAAACCTACACCAACAAAATACAATCAATTATCATGTCAATGGCAATGTTTTCTTTTTTTTCCAGCAAGCTGTTATTTTTCAAAGATCTATGAAATTGTAACATGATGTTCAAGGAATATCAACATTAATAATTCCAAATGAAAATTCTTATGATTCCTATGAGTAAAGAATGAGTGTTTTTTTTTATTATTTTTTTTATTTTTTTATTGTGATTGTGCAGTTATCTCTTTACTAGTGTTAATATCTTGGCTTAGTTGAAGGACGTAACAATAAACATTTTTTTTTTTTTTCCCTGTAATTGTTCTCATTGATTACTTACAATATGAAATCACACTTTGTATTCTTATCTGTTATTCACAGATTAAAGTCAGGTAGCAGAAGTCAGAAATCAACCTCTATTCTGTTATTTTCATTGTATACACAATGCAAAGGTCAAAACCTATTTTTTTGATTGAATGATTCGAGTGCAAATGTTATAGGCAGATGCAACTTTTGGCTTAAGAATAAAAGTAAAAGCCCTTTTTAACAAGTTGAGATAATGTAGACTGTATTAATGTCCCTCTGAAGAGTGGGAGTTTTATTCTCAATTTATCCCAATATACTAATTTGGATTGAGTTGTACATTTATTTACTTTTAGCACAATTTTACTCTGTAATCACATCCAGTAATGGCTGGAATTTCTTGCTCAGAAAGCACCATCTAAAATGGATAAAGATAAAAGAACTGAACCTTTAATAGAAATATTTGAATTTTCCAAGGACAGCTCAATTTCAGTCCTTTTGTCTTTAATGAGGTTTTAGTGGCAGTAGGTTTTTTAACTGGCTTAGACTTTATACAAAAGCCATGTCATTAACAACATAAAAAATGCAAGCTATTATTCATTAATAATATTTCTTCAAAAACTATTCCTACAGTGCAAGGGGATGTGTTGTTTAATTTGTTGAATGCCATATAATTATACTATACTTTAATCTCTCTGCAGACGTTACACATTTCTATAAATCACCTGTACATTAATTACTACACATGAATGTTCAGGAAAAAAAAAAACACACACACACAAAAAACAAACAACCAAACAAAAAACACAACATTTTGGAGATCGGCAACTTTGGGGTTATCCATTCCTTGCCATCACTCTAAAAGCCCTGTCTGAGCTCTACCACAATTTTGAATAGCATCTCTGTCTGTTAGCAGACATCACTCCATTGTAGAAACTACTTCCTTCAGATCCTATGCAAAGAAAGTGCCTCTGATCTTCTGCATGCTTCTGCATCCAGTTTTCAGTCTCTAGTTTTGCTCTCCTTTCCTGTTGATTCAGGTACCACCATTATCTTGCTTTACTATTCTCAGTTTGGTGCCTCCTCTGTCAAGGGGTGAATTTTTTCTCAGTACCTGGGTATCAGATCTATATGTCTCTGGCATTCTTGGATGGAGGACTATGGATTGTCTAGTCACCAAGCCTGAACATTCCTTTCCTTTCTTAAATCTGATAGATTAAATCTGATGTTTTTCCTGCACTGACTGCTCTTTTTTAATGATGCCAGCAAATGCTTGATCTATAGTTGACATTATGCTTAGAATGAGCATTTCATTTGCATTAAGCATAGCACAAAGTGACATTCTTTTTCCTTTAGCTTCACTAAGACAGCAATGAAAATAGCTTCCTTATATCTCTATCAAGGCATAACTGTGAAAAGACAAAATGCAGTCATTAACGATATCATTATGTAGAACAGAAACATGGAATATACATTAGCCAATTTTCAACATCAAAGTGCACCTTCTGAGAGAATGTTTTTTAATGCTGGATAAGCAAAGCTGTAGTTGGCAGATTAGGGTATATTGTGGTAAACTATAAAAATATTCTTCCTGTTATTTTGCCAATATGAAAAGTTAACAAAAACAAGTTTAGTCTATGTAGCCTTTATTGCTTACCTTTACCATGGACTTTTTTTGTCATTCAATCATGCATGAATTTTACAGCTTCAGTGCCAAGTGGCAGAGTAATTGTTATACTTCAGAGGCATTGCTCTTTCCAAAAAGCTGATCATATTTGAATAGATGATTAATGGTGACCAATATACCATGTGTGCTATGTAGCACCTACACAGCTGTGCCATCATAATTCCTCCCCAGAAAGCAATGAGCCAACAGCACTTTGTTTCTCAGAGCCAAAGCAAAATCACCAGAGCCCCATGTGCTTGAAAAAGTCAAGGTGAGGACCTTGCAGTGTGGCTCACCACCCACAAGCTGGCCAGTTACTGAAAGTCAGTCTTGTAGGTTTTAGCTACTTCCTAACAAAATATTTGTTGCCTTCCTATTACTTCTTGTGAAGGAAAAAAAGTTCCAGAAGAGTGGCTGTGATAAATATCAGAGCATAATGTTGTTGCAAGTGCTGGTCATGTTCCCATTGCTCTCTGTATGATTCAGACTGTAGGATGCAAGCCATATTTACATCTTCTGTGTTTGATGGATATTGGTGGTGCATCGGTCTATGGAATAATTTAGAACATTTTGAGAAGAGAGTTTCAGAAAGATAAGATCATTGGCTATAAAGCCTTTTCTGTTCTATTTGACTGTTTCTTTCAGTATAGTGATACAGGGAGCTTGACTGATCTTTTCATGCCTTAGGTGAAACAACATACCTTTAAAGCTCAAATAAGTTAAATTTAGATCTTAAGAACTAGCTTCTGCTCTCCCATCTATGTAACAACATGTAATGCTGACAAAGTCAGAGGAGAAACCCTGGGAACAAAAAACAACAAAAAACAACAACAAAAAAGAAGAAAAGATGCTAAAACATGCTAAAGAAGAAAAGGGTTAGTTAATATACTACTGGGTATACTGGGTATGTTTGAAACAGTTGAGAGAAGCCACTTATCAGGTGTTACTGAAGTAAGTGGATAGGTCCGACGCAGAGTAACACTACTTTTGAATGTGATCCCTAATTTGGCTGCAAAGAGAGGCTCCAAGTTTCACATTCTGGTATAACCTCATTTCTTATTCTCAAAGATTTATGAATTGTGTCTGAGTTTTATTTAACTTCCTTGAATGCATGGCTTACCCTAGGAATAAGTTTGTAATTATATGATTAAAAGAAGAAAAAAAGGACATATTTTGGATATGAAATAACCACTTACTCATGTGTAGGGATCTTACTTTGACAGATTTTTTTTTTCCATCAAGTATAACATTCTCCAGCATAATTCTAACTTTTAGCTACTGATGAATTTATTAACAAAACCCCCTTGACCTTAAAGATGTTGGTATTTGTTGTTTTTCTAAAGAAAAAACCTCTACATTTTCTGTCAGTATAAGAGCAATATATTGTTTGCTATTTTATACAGTTTTTATAATACACTTTGATTCAATTGAAGCAATATTGCTGTGGTTTTACTAGTACCTCCAAGAAACTGAGACATTTCTTTTTACGTTGTGCTGCTCAGAATTATGTGACCTCTTTTCCAGTCTTCATGGTAGTATGTTGCCTCATGACTGGAATTGTGTGAAAATGGAAAAAGATTTTTTTGAAAGGTTTCATTTTACTGATCTAGTAAAAAAAAAAAAAATGCATTGAGCATAATTTTGCCTTAATTGCAAGTCGATTTTATTCAGAAAAGCAAGATATGTGTGCCACTACAGGAGTCTTGTTAAGAAACAATATCCATGGGCATGCCATGTGCAGAAATCAGATGTATTCTCATCATTCAGAAAACAGTGAGAGTGCCTACATTTTAGTGTCTGCAATTAGCAAGGAGCTCAAAACTGTGTCCAGAGATTTACCTGTCCACTCATTTGTGGATTCTTCCCATCTTATGCACACTAGTTAATGCTAAAATGTCCCTGGATAGTTTTATAAACTCTTGCTTGAGGGATATGTGGGGTAATGGAAATGGTTGCTTAGAGACATATAGACCTTCATCATCAACAGTGGTGAAGGGAATTGTCTGGGCAGCCTCTCCTTGTAGGGTGACAAAAACACATCCCACGTATAGTGGTACTAATACGTGGGAGGGCTAATTTGCTGTAGCTTCCTACCCCAGCATGTGTTTTTCTCTGACATTTTTACAAGGACAGTGTTTGTTGTTGGATCCTGGTAGGCTGAGCTGCTCTGGCCTTGCTGTGTCAGTAATGGGAACACTACATATTCCTGCAGAGAGAATTTCCCAGGTCTGCAGAGGGCACTGTCTCCTAGCCTCGAAACATTAGAAACTGCCAGGTTTTAAAACTGGCATTTCCAATTCTCTAACAGGCAGTGAACTAACAGACTGGGGGTAAAAGTAAACAATAAAAAAATAAAAACAAAATAAAAACAAACAAAGAAACAAACACCACCAACATCACCAACAACAAAACCAAAACAAATGACACCACATTTTCTTTAGGACCCTGATAATATTATAACTATAGGTTTGTGTTTTAAAATTGTCTTCCAAATCCTGGTGTACAAATCTGTTTTGGTGCCTAAGAGCCACTTTGCGGAGGTATTTTGCACAGAGAAGTTCCAGTGAATGACTGAATGTAATGATAGGACCCTTGTCAATACGGAAAATAAATCATGTGCCAGCGCTCTTCTTCTATCTGTATTAGTAAGCAAAATAAAGCAATGTAATATCCTTTACTAGACTTAAAGACAAGTGTCTTTTTTTCAAGCAACCTTAATAATTTGGAAGAGATTGGCTATAAGGATACTAAATATTTCAGAGCCTAATTTACAACATATATAGTAAAAAAAGTACATGGAGGCTGTAATTTGCAACATTTAAAAAGTAAATTGTGAATATGTTAAGCTCTTCTTTCCCTGGGCATGAAAGAGTAACACAAGCTTAGTGTAGCTGTTAGTGCTCTTATTTTTGACCTTTCTTTGGTAAACAAACATCAGATTAGATTTACAAGCCCAAAAGGCATTAGATTCTCCAGTACACAGGCATGTGTTGTGTAGGTCTGTCCACAGTAAATTCTTTTAAATTCACTTTCATTTTAAAATATGATATAGTGATTCTTGTTATTAGCACATGTTCTGCCCAGTACAACTACATACTGCTTATGGGCACCATTTTGCAAAGGATCAAAATATCAAATCAAATTAGTCATTACAATTGGTGTTCTGTCATTTCTCAGTTTGCATACCTGCTAATCTGCTGCATAATCTGCCTGTTTTCTTGGTGAGTAGATAGCCAGACTTTTATTTGGGATGAATTTGAGATATTAATTATTTTTTTTCAGGATAAAATGACATAGTAATTTGATTTTTTTTTTTTTTTTAATGGATTAGTGAAGGCTATCTCAATATAGTGAGTGAGCAACAATACAAATAAAGTGGCAAACATTTATATTAGTGTACAAAGCTTATAGACAAATTGACTGCAAATAGTTAACTGCCAACTAACCATAATAATATTTGTAAATTTTCTGAAGCAAATCACTGCTTTTAGAAAAGCGCATTAAGATGTAATTTGTTAAATATTTTGAATTCTGGAATCACTGTGCTTTAACAGCTACAATCATCCATTCAGTTACTCATTCAGAATTTGATAATAAGCATATAGTTATCCGTTGATTCAATTCAATAGTACTCTACTGATCTAATTTAGATGTCTTGGGAGCTGTTTCCTGCTTTAGAAATGTCATGAAATATTAGCTAATTTGATCCTTAATCTGATACTTGCTAAATTTCTCCATAATGTAACTCTTTCATTGTTTCCATTAGAAAAATAAAAGGGCAGTGATAATGAGAAGGGCCAGTCAATTATAATAATGAAGTGAAATGGACTCTTGCCTTCTGTCTTTCTCCTGCAATGAAGTGGAAGAATGATAGTTCAGCATGCAGAAAAGCAGCAGGATTTCACTTGTGAACTACAGGTATATTAGAAGAAACTTGTTAAATATCCTTCTTGTGTATCACAACTCAGGGCTTTTCTTACAAGAATCTTGCTTTAACATCATATTATCTTTCTAATCTCATGGTAATGAACATGAACAGACTGCAACTACCACTGACCAGTTTTAAGCTTCATCATTTTGCTGAACGGGTGGTTTACTCAGACCAGTTTGTGAGGAATGCTGTGATAAGTGAATATTCTCTAGGTTCATCTGACGTGCTGGCTACCTTGTAGGTCTGCAGAATGATAGTGGTGGAGAACTGGGGCATTTTATTATAAATATTCTGTTGTAAACCTGTTAATATTTATTATTGTAAGTCTCTTTTATTGCCCTCACTTCACAACTTGTTTGTAGGTTTCCTCATTATGACATCTTTCAGTGATATCATTTTATCCTCTGTGTCATGTATGTGCAGTCATGTGTAAGTTTTTTCATGAGATCCTAATGTTTAAATAACTAGATCCAGCACCTAAAATCTTGTTCCAGAAGAAGCCCATTATCTTTCATTTTGTGCCTTTGGATTTAAATAACTTGGTAGTATTTGTTTTCTAATAACCACAACAAGGTATGTGTGTGAAGAAAAAAAAAATATATCAGGGAAGACAAAATATTTAAAGCATATGTTGGAACTTGATAAAAACTTCAGGAAGCAGCCAAACTTACAAAATTACTTTTCTCATGGTACTGTAACAGTCATTTTGAATGCTGCATCTCTGCCTATAGGGTGGCCTCTTAATGCATTTAATTTTTAATTTTAATTTTAATTTTTAACAATCTTTGTTTGTATACACTATTTTCTATGCCTGTCTGCTACATTATTCTGTGCAACAGTCCACTAGGAGGCATTAATCAAACACTTGATTTTGAAAGTGTTTTGCGGTACTAACATCTTCTGAAATTCATATATGCTTCACAATATGTCTGCATAAGTTATCCAGGATCTACAGCTAAAGGAAAGCTCATCATAAATCACTTGGATATATGAAGTAAAGATAAGTTCTCTAAAGCGATCATTAATAAAAGTCTTTGCTGGCAGAACAGGATGAGAAATTAATGGGATTAGAATCACTGAATCACTCCACTATTTTCTTATTAAATGTCAGAACTGGGAAACTCGGATTTCTATTGTCTGGGTTTCATTCTTCCTTCTCATAACACAAGTGAAAAGAGGGCACTGTGTCTCCCTCCCTGCTTCCTCTACCATATGCTTATCAGCGATTTCCCATAGCTCCAGAGCATGGAGACATGAAGCCTACAATAAATAGCGAGTGGGACTTCTGATGATAGCAGGGACTAAACTTGTCAGCAAATCTTAATAACATTCTGAAATGAATATTTTGCACATAAAATGAATGTTTTCATGATTTTTTCCACCTTTCTTCCTCATATATCTGTGTAATTTTAATGTGTTCCAGTGCATGGGCAAACTAAAAAAAAATAAAAAATAGTAAGGATGGAAGATCCCTGACCTCAACAACCTGTGTGAAGATGGACCTTGAGCACAGATATGCACAATGAGACCTTAGCTCCTTACTTACTCTGGAGTTCCTCTCACCCCCCCATCACCTCCCACACAGGTGAGCAGAGCAGGCAGGAACACTGACTTTTGGCAGATCTCTGGACAGGTCTTAAACCTCTTGAAAAGGCTTTCCCCTTGTGCTCATCCTCTGGGCAGTCCAGCAGTGAGCATAGTTGTGCAAGCTGAGCTCCTCACCAGACCAGTCCACACTCACCAGGGATGGATGCAGTAGCACAAAAGGATTTGCCTTTACTGCTCCTTTCTCACCCACTTTGTCTCTGCTTTCTCATTGCTTCAAAGGGTCTCAGAGTCCAAGGCACAGTTTACCCAACACTTTGTTTGTCTAATAAACGCTACAAAGGTTTTGAAATGTTTTAAGCTGTAACCTAAGAAAGTGAACATGGGCTTTTCTGAGAAAAGGGGAATTAGATCACCTTGTTCAGAATTTTAACAGGATTTTACAGTAGTATTTTCACTTGATCTTTTCTATGTGCTTTCTATTGACCTTTTCTGTTTATTGTATTCAATGCATTGTAAAATGAAAAAGCTATTTACACATGAATTATGCTACTGACAGTATTCAAACCAAACACAAGATCATTATTGTTATCAAGAGAGTGAATAAATCTTTGATCATTTCAGGTTGTTCAGTTGGAATTCAATATTGTAATGCTACTTTGTAATAGTTTTAAAAGAAGGATAATGATTCTTTGTGCAAATGCATGAAAAAAAAAAAATTGTTTCAGGTCTGAACCGGAAATGTTATAGCAGAATACTTTAATGATGCTCGGAGTATTCCTGACTACTGAAAAAATTACTAGTAATGAAACAGGTGATGGTTTAAATATTGATAGTAAACCTCATCCCTAGAGAAAGAAAATTAGATATATTTTTATTTCACATCAGAGCAAATGTCTGAGAAAAGTCTCTGAAGAAATCTAGAAAGTTAATTTAATAGCAACAAAGTGAAAGGAAGCAAAATAAGCTGTAATTACAGAATTGTTTTTGGTCTCACTGACATTTAGAATATCAGCTAACAGAAGCATTGCATTTGACAGCAGTTTGGCTGTCCCCCAATCCCTATCCTGAGGACAAGTACTGTCAGATGGGAGTGGTTGTGTGCATCTATGTGGTTGGGTGTGTGCACTGCTGTCTCGTGGGAAGGCTCAGTGATGACCACTCTGGGAGACCTCCCCTGTTGTGATTGGAAAGTCCTATTCACATCTCACCAGAAAAATGCACACAGATATTCTACATTTACAATAAAAACCTCTGGGACAGAAAACAACCAAATAGGAGTAAATCTATGATTTTTGATAGCATGTATAAAAAATTGAGAGGACAAGGGAAGGCTTTGTCTCTCAACTCTTTTGACTGACTTACTCAAAGCATAGATTTGGCCAACAGCAACCATCAGCTTCTGTCTTTCAGAAAGAGGGAAACAGCCTTTTAACATAGACTAGATAAATCTGGGTATTTCCAACACTATCCTATTTCCTGTTCTGTTCTATTCAGTTCCTATCCTATTTTTTTTTTTCCTAGTCTTGCCCCAGGAGAATGACACAATTAAAAAAATAAAGTGGTGTTGCAGAAATCACTACACTCATTTAGATGTCAATCTGATATTTCCATTTCAATTACAGGATAATGAGTTTTGTTTTCAGTCCCCAAGAGGGGAGCCATCAGTACCCCCACCTAGTTTCTACAGCAACTTGAGAAGCTTGCTGTACTTCAAGAATGCTCATCTCCCAGTTCCCGTGCTGGTGTTGGAATCACTATGAAGCACTTGCACAAGACAAAGGAGTTGCATCATGGTGCAAGTGTACTGCATCAAGGTCTGTGCTCAATGTGTGCTCCACTTAATTGTGGAAAACATGCTGCTTATAACCTGGCATCAGGCATATGCTTTGTGATTTGGGACTCCCTACTTATAGGTGAAGTAGGAATAAAGGGAGACTTGACCTCTAAGTAACTGTATTGGTATGAAATGTAGCTGGTTAAGTAGGGAACAGAAAAAAATGCAAGAAACATCAGGCTATAATATTACTATAATTTGTGTTAACCCTATTTCAATTTCACTGCTGGTAATGGTTGACACTCTGCTGTGTGAAAAAAAGCTTTGGACTGTGCCTTCTAAATGAGCTGAAACTCCATTCCAGGCACTGGAATGCATTTCATGGTAATTCTTTGGACTGAATGAAGCTTTAGAATGGGTAGTTAATAAAGTGCCCTGTGGCAGTACCTGAAATAAATATCTTTATCTAATCTCCCAACAGTATTTTTTTTAAACTTCAGTTTTCTCTTTTATTTTGCCATCTACTTATTAAGGCTTTAGCTATCTGCTTCCATAAAGGCATCTATTAGAGAAATATTACTAATAATTGGCACTGTTTAATTCTGCTGTGTCTCAGTACTTAAGAACATTTTTTTTTTTTTTTTTTTTTCTGTCAGGGACTTTGTCCTTCCTAAGATAGCCATTTGGCATTGGCAGAACAGAGATAAATGCCCATACTGCCTACCTAATAAGGACATTTCACTTAACCCAGGAATCTCGGGAGTTACAACTGAAATGGTTTATTACTGATTTCACTGGTAATTGGCTTTTAGGTCTGTACTACAGACTTTACTGAAATACAATAATTCCTTGTTAGAAAGGTGCTTGCTACCAGTACTCGCTTGTGCTCTGGAGGTGTCATGTTCACCAGGCCTTCTGGATCACAACAGAACAAAAATCTTTCCTTCTGTTGCTATTCCAAGGTTGAACATAAATCAGAAGTACAGCAATATGACATAGCATTGATTTCTTTCTTCTCATGATCCATAGTTTATGAAATTTGCAGTATTGTGCCAGAATACTGGCAGGTGAGACCATGAAAATCAGATTCTCCTAATAAAAGAAAACACCTACAAACAAAAAGCCTGTAGCAAAAAGTTTTGTATGGCCTAGCTCATTGAAAAAGACCTTTTTCTCTGTTGGGAAACTGTCTATAGACCACTTACAAATCAGCTGCTATTGTCTGTTCATCTTAAACAGTCTTCAGCTTTTACTTCTGCTATGATCACAGAAAGTTTCTGACAAAGGTCTGCAAAGAAACCATCTGGTACTGCAGGCACAAAATCTCTCTTTATGGTCATTTAGATCAGCCCAACCTTGTGTGCAATGATATTAAACATGTTAAGGACAACAATAAGAAAATGATGAAAACTGCTTCCTTTTCTAAAACATAAAGCTTTTTTTCCATGTACAGTGATGAAACAGTTGGTTCAAACTGCATTTTCCTACAGGAAAGGAAGTAATTACTGAAGCCAGTAACAAATTGTTTTATACAGTATGGTTATGATTTATCAAGGATTTGTATTTGTTTCTCTCCTAGAGCAAAGACCAGGCAACCATGTCATTGAAATAAGCCAAGTAGTTTCTGCTTAACTAGTGATTGTATCTCCATGGCTAAACACCAAGGGACAAATACATCAGTTTTTCTTCAAGCAAACTGTGACTAATGCCAATAGAAGGTTTGCCAGATGAAGTGTCATAGGTTTTGGCTATATACACAGACATACATGCCCACACGCACGCACAGAAACTTCTACATATAATCTGACTGAAAACCCACTCAGACCAGAAAACTTTTTACTGATGTCACTGGCTTTTGTTCCTGGCTCTCCAGGAAATTTTATTTTATTTCATTTTGCATTTAATCACAATGAACTAAAAGACTTCAGTTAAGCAGTTGATTTCATCCATCATTAAGCAAAACCAGTCAATAAGCTTACTGCTCCCTTTAAGCACTGTACTCAATATTTTCTATGAAATTCTGCAGGAAATTTAACACTCATAATTAAATACCATGTAAGTAATCATTATCATTTATGAGGCCAAAACTCTAGAAAATAAAGTAGTTTTCAATTAATTTTAATCTCTGCTGCACTTTTCAATTTTATATCTTTAATTTAGCCTAGAATTGGTGAAAAGTGATGCTTCAAGAACTTCTGAAAGTCTATCATGACAAGACAGTCTCTCTATTCAAACTGATAATATGTCAGGTAGTAAAAAACAGTGTTTTAAAGTGGGATAAAGCCAGCAGCTCATTTTGTGGATGGCTATTACCTTCTAACTGTGATAGCCTTGACCTCCATTTTAACCTGCAAACTAAGGAATAGTCTCTTTAACACCATGCATGTTCCTGAACTGCTGCTGTTACATGTCTTAAGGAGGGTGAATATTGTTGTCAATACTACTGCACACTGACCTTCTGACCTGCAGTCAGAACAGCTAAATCTTTTACAAATCTCTAGCTGCTAGCAAGCATGTGTGCACAACAAACTTTGTTGGTGTCTGCTGATAGTAGCAGTGCTCTGGATATGCTCTATTTCACAGAGATGGCACTTTGCAGGCTCTTGTCAGTAGTAGCAGATAGATTTTACTTGTCTGTGCATCATGCTAACTCTTAGTTTTGGTAACCATGGCATTCAACAAACTGCTTACACTAGGTACATTTGCACACTATCACCCTGATGTCCTTTTCACAGCCACTAGGCATAATTTGCATTACTTTAGTGGAGTGGCATGGCTTTGGCTATAGAAAAATAAATTTGACAGTGGCCCATTTACCAAATGATCCACAGCGTTATTTACCATTCTATCCATCTGCAATACCTACAGACATTTCCAGCAACAATGTCATAATGTCTTCCTGATCACTGAGAAAACATGATTAGCATTTGACCAGGAAGAAGGGCACAGTGTTGCCTCTATAGCGGTTGCTCATCTGAAAGCTGCCTGCAGGGAGAAAATCATTGATGTAGGTAGGAAAAGAGAATGGAACATAAAGAGACTCCCCAAAATATACTTAGTGGTGCCAATAAGAAATTCAAATAAGAAAATGTAGTGTCTGAAGAAGCAAACCTACATGATCCATACATAGTTACCCACATAGCTCAAAATGAAGACTGGTGTGACTGACATAAAATGGCAATAACTGATGAAAATCAGCTTCACCAAAACTGTCTCAGAACCCCCTTAGCAATCTGCTGAAATGTGTCCTACCACCTGTGCCTTTCTATATGTAGTGATCAATGCCATCAACTTCAGAACACAAAATAAATCAAACTTAGAAGATTCCCTCATTCTTATGTGCTAATTTCTCCTTGTTGGTGTGGTTAGATTAAATGAGGTGATTGTCCTCCTAATCAGGTGCTACAACTCATGCCTTAGGGAACAAGTGCTTTCATGTTCTTTGATTAATTTGAGTATATTGTGTGGGAATACAAGGATCTACCAAGGAGAGAATCCCTCTGCAATGTTAGATCTGCAGTATGCAAAAGCATGAACATGCTATCTTGAGTACCTCAGAAAACAGCTCAGGTCTATCAGCTCAGATATTTCTGCTTTGCATTTTTTGGAGAAGACATACCTTTTGAGAGAGCTGCATTGCACAGATACAGTAACAGTACATAGCCTGAACTTAGCACATGAAATTGTTTGAAATCAAGAATTACTAATATACTTTTTCATAAAGTTGTTTTATGATGGCAAGATACTAATGTTATGATCTTAAGATATTGGCTATTTATAACAGAACCCAGCCAATAATCGCTTTTTCAGCTCACAACAGTTGAAATCAAAATAATTTTGGTTTAGCCTGAGCTACGTTTGAATATCTGGGTATATCTCAACATATCTCAACATATATCTCAACATATCAACATATATCTCAACATATCAAAATTTACCAAGAATTATCTCTATATGGTGAAATAAACCTTTCCTTTCCACCCCAAATAAAATATTATACTTTGAAGGACAGCAAAGGAATGTAACTGGATTTGAAGTCTAGGCTCAGCAAACCTGCACACAAGGGATGGTAAGATGCAGTTATTAACAGCTGATTAATCTTTGTTCTGGTCGGGGACTATTTACACACACAGATTGTTTGCATTCTGGTGTCCCCATCTTTTAGATATTTCACACATATTTGAGCTGAACTTCCCATAGACATTAACACCAAAATGATAAATTTGCCCCTTTTGTGTTTTGCAGAAATTTATGCAACATCCAACTGCAAGAACTTGGTTTCCCACTCATGATATCTGTGCAAAAAAATTATGTTGCTCTGTTCCTTTTAGCTGTTTTTTTTCCTAATTAAAAGAGAGAGAAACTGGGACCTCTGAATCAGTCTTCAAAACCAAAAACTGTTAGAGGTGAGACTGGGAGGAAAAAAAAGTTTGAGGGGAATAAAAATGTTATCCATAGCAACTGAAGGAATATCTTTTTTTTTTTTTGTTTTTTTTTTTTTGTTTTTTTTTTTTTGTTTTGTTTTTCCTTTAAACTGGTTATTTTTGAAATGTATAGATCAATAGGAATGATGAGGGGGATGCTCAAAAAATCAGTCTTAATCTTCCACTTAAGGATTTTATTTACAACAGAAGGGAAGGGAGATGCTCTGTAATAGACATGGCTGATTTTTCTGCATTGTTAATATATTGATATTCCAGAAAACCATTAGTAAAAGGCAATTATTTATACACTAATATTTCTTTCTGATTTCTGGTCTTTAGTTAAATTATAAGAGCAGGTATGTTCTTTTCAGAATATGTTTTCAATGACTTGCAGAATGTTTGCAGAATGTTCTCAGTCACTGGTTGGGAAAAAAAAATAATGAAGAAAAGCATATATTTTGCAGCTTGCTGACAAAATGCATAAAAATAATTTTTATCCCAAATGTGAAGCTTCTCAGAATTTCTGAAGCGATGAGCCAAATCTCGCGTTAGTTACCATCTTGTCTATGAATCAAAGAAACTGCCTATCCCAGGCTGAATTCTGGCTGTCAGTGGGTGGCTCTGTGGATAGTTATGCTTCCTCTCAGGAGGTGATGTATGTTTAGTGCTCCCAGAGACACTGTACCAGGTACAGTGGAAGGCCTGCAATGACAATTTAAAAGAATAAAGTGATGTTTACTCTGTGAGACTCAGGAACACTTTCCAGGTGTGAGGTCCAGGGAACAACAGCCCTCATCCCTGCAGAGCAAACTGAAGAGGCATGTGCAGATTCCCCTCTCTCTTCCCCCAGACTTTGTCCTCCAGTAGAAGTAAACCCATGTGGTGAGAAGTGATCCTTCATGGTCTGCTCAGGTCATGGTCTAGATAACTGGGGACCATAACTGATAACTGCATGGTGGAGTGAGTCCACACACTGATATGACTATAGAAATGTGCTCTGTAAACTTTAGACAGTTGGCAAACAAGTCTTTTGTTCTATATCTCAGCCATTTCTAGACTTTGTGCTTGGTAGTTTTCAGTATGTTATTGTTACAGTATTGTTGCACCTCAGCTTGGAAGCAAGCAAGCAGAAATGCATGCAGCGCACAAGCAGGTTTCAGTGGTACCCTAGTGTATTCCAGATCTAAGGTGAGGAATCATGGTCAAACATGAAGCAAGCCCTGGCTCAGAGAGACTGAGTGGGATGCCAAGAGTTTCACTGCAGACACCAGAGGAAGTATCCCTAGCTCATGTGGCTAAGAAGGACATGGATTTCTGGGTGATTTTACTATCCTATGAGGCTGTCCCAAATTGCCTGTAATTTAGACAAAAGATAGACGAAAGTGAGAAATAATAGAACAGAACAACAGTCAAGAAAAAAGTCCAGGTTTCCTGTTTTCATGGAACTACAATAAGGTTAAAAGTAAAAACAGAAACAGAAAAAAATAAGAAAAAAAAGTGGATGGAAGGGGAAGGGAGGCAAACATACCAACATACCAGTTGCTTAATATATTAAATTACCTTACCTACACATTATTGTACACAACACAGAGGACCAACAATGCTTTTAGAGAATCTGTGTCCTTTTGGTAATTATTACTAACTGTTAATAATTTTAAATGAGAATGCTTGTGTTAGATATATTTTTTTAATTACAATGAGTGATGCACATTTATAAACTGTAACTGGATTA
This sequence comes from Heteronetta atricapilla, assembly GCA_011075105.1. Lineage (NCBI taxonomy): Eukaryota > Metazoa > Chordata > Aves > Anseriformes > Anatidae > Heteronetta > Heteronetta atricapilla. The sequence continues at coordinate 25,784,543 of CM021732.1, read as the reverse complement.
TCTTTTGTCCTTTGCTTCATCCCCACAGTAGTCCAAAGCTGTAGCAATCAAAATGAAACAAGTTAGCTTTAGAGAAACAGCTGGATTTCCACCCCACAATGATAATTTTTATATTCTATTATAATCCAATAGATTCTAACACATACACAGATCATTTCTCATTCACAGCTGAATGGAGTTAAAGCCCAAGGCAACCTATCAATTAGCCTTGTCCTGTATTCAACATTTTTATTGAAATTAGTCCTCCAAAGATATTTTTTATATCACATTTTCAGTTACATGCCTATTGTCAAGGGAACAGCACAAAACATGCTTCCAAGTACAAAAAAAAATATTTTGGAGGTGAACTAATCTGTAAGTACTTGTCATTAGTCTACAAGCTGTCATCTGCTTTTAATGTAATAAATTATAGGAGCCACAGTTTTATTACCATAGGGCCAAATGCCAGATTGCACTGTGCATAGTCAGAGATGAGAAACACGTACCCAGGGCACTCTATGTTTTTCAGAGCAAATCGCCTTTAAGAGTCACTTGATATAATGTTGGTTAAACTGTCCAAAATAAATACAACTCAAGAGTTTATTAATTTGATATAATGTAGAGGCCTTACTATATTTAAAGATGTAGTTATTTTTACATAGTTCACTTCATTAGCTTAATGAACTAGTTTCTATTGGTATCTTTGCACAGTCATGGAGTAAGAGCACTGAAAGTAAGTCAGAGCAACACTGGAGATCAATCAAGTATCTCTTCATGAAAATCTACTTTTTATACAGGAGTCTTTTATTTAAAAACAACAACAAAAACCTGTCTCAACATTTCATTTTGGCAGCTTTTCCTCTCATTGCTGCTTTATTTTAGTTTTGATTAAATGTTGTTACTTCTGTTGCAGCTTGTGGACAGGAAGGGTGGCAAAAGGAATAAAGGAAAATCCTGTGCAAAATGCTAGACAAAATGGACGTGAAGCTTTGTTCCTTGGAAATGTGTACAAGAGAGAGCAGAAGAGATAAGCACACCATGTGTTGTTTATTTGTGGTTAAGATTATATATATATATTTTTTTTTTAATGTTCTCACCTCAGTCCCTCATTCCTTCCTCATATGAGCACTGTGGCTTCCCAATGTGCTCCAACTCCATCTCTTTTTGTGCCCTCTCATTAGTCTTCTCTTTTCAGCGAAAACCCTTCCAGGATTTTAGCAACAGTTTCAAACATAGTTCAATTCTGTGGAGACATAACATTTGGTATGGACCATTGCAGGCTGCCACATTGTACCTTTGCAGCTCCAGAGACGTTTGGTGTGGCGATCTGTGTGGAGTGTAGGCCCCAAGCACCTGGAATTATCTCTTTTGCATAGAAACTGCTTGCTTGTTCTGTAGGAGTAATAGTGGTGGTTGGCTTAACTCAACTTCTACCGCAGGTCAAGCAGCCTGGAAGAGGTTTTGAAAGAAGTCATGGCACAGAGTAATCAGGTGTTCTACCCAAAATATATTTTAAATAAAATAATAAGTTTTAAGGTACCATATGCTAATTTCAATACCATTCAATATTTTTACTGAGCTCATTTTTCATAAAACTTATTTCTGTTTTGTTGTGGTGTGGAAGAAAGTTACTTATGGGAGTGATATTTTGAGTTTGCAATAACTCAGTGAAAAAGTTAGAAAAACAGTAGGGGAACAGACAAGGAAAATCTGATAAGAATGAAACAAGGATAAAAGGATCACCGTTCTGAAGTAGCTGCAGTTTATAAATGGAAATGTTGTCTCTCTAACTGGCACCCACAACAGGGAGAACAGAGAATGAACATCCTGTCACGGACCAAACAGAAAACTCTCAGGTCTGTATCTTAAAGGATAATTAGGTCAGAAGCCTCCATAGATTTTCCACTTATACACCCTAAAAAACTTTGTACCTAATTGGCTACCAGGGAAGTTAAGCATGCTGAGGAGTCTGCAGGAAATGACTGTAATTAGCATTTTGACAAAATGGTAGAACAATGCTGGGATGCTGCTTTTCTGTAGCAAGCATATGAGTTCATTCAAAATAACCATATTTGCTTTGGCAAGTATTTCCAAATATTTAAAAAATATAATTGCTAACACCTTTATAAAATATATCAGTTGAATCTAAACATCAATGTTGCAGAGCAGGCAAATAATAAATATGAGCAATCATCTAACAAATACAAAGGATAAAAACTTTTTTTTTTAAATAGGGTTCTTTACAGATTTCTAAATAGTTTTTTAAATGTAGGAGTAGTTTGTATGTAATTTCTAGTAAAAATGTTGTTTCTCATAGACTTTCATAAAGGTAGATTTGGAAATGCTTTTATGTATTTGGATTACGAAAAAAGCATAATGATTCTACAACGTTCATGGGTCTCCTGAATTTGTTGTATGGCATTGAAAAGGATAAAGTCTTTATAGTGGAAACTGTTTTATTTTATTTTTATTTTATTTAGTTTTATTTTATTCTATTTTGTTTTGATTAAGCACTCAGTACAACTCTCTAATAAGTTACTATCCAAGAGTAAAAATTTAAATTAAAAATAAAATTAAAAAATCCTTCCAATGTGTTATTCCTTTGCTTATTCCATGATATCCTGCTAAAAGATTTTTTTAACCATCTGTGTAGGCCTTTAGATGACTTCTTGACATTGACTTAACATGGTTCATGAAAGCATCCTTTCAGTCCCTCTTACTCTGGCATAAAATCAACTTAAGCTCTGAAGGTGACACTGAACTCAGTGGTAGCAATATGCATTCACAGCTCGTGTAAGCAGCAAAGGGTATGTAACCGAAAAAGCACATGCATGTGATGGATACCCAGGTCCACAGAGATAGTTCCTGAGGGACATAGATCCCTCCCTTTCTGTCCTGAAATTCTTCCTCTCTCTGAGGAGAGTAGCTACAGATAACAGACACTGCATTCACTCTTCGTGTTTTGCCAAAATACTTGAGTTTGTTTTCAACTTTTCTGTACTCAACAAGGTAGGGATTGTATTATGCAATTTACAAAAAAATAATAATAAAAAAATAATTAGAATGAATTTTTAGGTGATTGAAATGTTCTATGGGAGGACATGAGTGCCCTGAAGTTTAACTTGTCCTATCCTTTGGTCAGTCTATTTTAAAATGGAGGATGCTCCCTCCTGAAGCTTTTATGTATTACTTTGAGGCCTACATAAATAGAAGTACACTTTTAACAGGACTCTTTGCAGGGAGTGCATTTCCACACTGTCTAAACAATCCCACTCAGGTCTTCTGTTCCATATCCAAACCCCTTATCTGAAGCAATTTTACCTCTTGGTATTTTTTGTGCAGTGAGGGAAGGCATCTTTGTCATCTACAGATCTCCTCCATCAGTACACATATCTCTGTGGCCTCAGCCTCCTGTATCCATATGGCAGGTTCATCCAAATGCTCCTTCCCAGGGACACTTGTGAATCAGGCCCCACCAGCTGAGCTCACAGCTGAGAGTTTTGGATCTGGCACGTCAGCATAACCCAACAGAAAAATGTTCCCAGGAGGTTCCTCCCTGGCTCTAATCAACATGAATGCAATCAAAGATAAATTCTTTGACAGTATTCCAAAGTAGAAAGGTCATAGTATGCGCCAGGAGGCTATGTATCTGGAGAAGTTGAAAGATAACGTAACTCAAATCTCTAGTTTTAATAGTGAAAAATACTAAGTGCCTAACGTTCCCCTCTTTCTTCCCTTTCTTTCTTTCTTTCTTTCTTTCTTTCTTTCTTTCTTTCTTTCTTTCTTTCTT
>CM021732.1:25593528-25780049 GCA_011075105.1 Heteronetta atricapilla | reverse complement strand
TTCTCTCTTTCTTTCTCTCTTTCTTTCTCTCTTTCTTTCTCTCTTTCTTTCTTTCTTTCTTTCTTTCTTTCTTTCTTTCTTTCTTTCTTTCTTTCTTTCTTTCTTTCTTTCTTTCCTTTTTTTCCCAAATAGCTACTGTGTTTTATTTTGACCTTTTCAGACTTAAGACTTTCAGACCTTTCAGATTGGATGCATGGAATATCTGGAACTGATACACCTTCTGCAGTACCCAAAACAGTGAAAAAAAATATTAAGTTCCTGTATTTTTATATTTTATATATTTTGTTTTCTTATAAACTTTATTGGTTTTATAGATAGTGAGAAAGATGTTTAGATTTATTTAAATGGAGATTTCCCAAATTGGTACTTGCACACTTGACCATGAACAGATCATGATGAACGTCTTTGAGAATGGCTTTGGTTTCTATCAAGAATTTTTAAGGAAAACTGCACAGTGAAACTGCATGCAAACCCTACATGAACCTAGAACATAAGAGTAAGAAGTGTTTGTCAAATCATCTAAAGGGAACTAACTTTCCTAGAATTTGTCTAACTAGTTCTTATCAAAAGAAGAAGAAATAATAACAACAGAATGATCAGTCCAGTTTTGTGTGCTTCTGTGAAGACACGTATAAAGTTCCACTGAGACACAAAAACCTAGAATCATAGAATCATTAAGGTTGGAAAAGATCTCTGAGATCATCTAGTCCAACTATCCTCCTGCCAACACCCACATGTGTCTGACAGAAATACTCCTAAAGTTCAAATGAACCTAAAATCTTTCCTATAAACAAAGGAATTAAATCCATGGAGGTAAGAGCAACATGGAAAAATTGCAGCCTGGAAAATGTGGGAGGAATGATTAAATGTCAGGCTGTGCACTTTGTCAGAAAGGTAGATTCAGCAACAGAAGCTCTGCCTTTTGTAAATGGTCATATTATCTCAAAATATGTGTGAACTTGTTTTACTTCCAGCCCAGGAAGACATTTTGTTCTGTATTGGAATGTTAGTAGAGTTTCACCTGCAGCTCCTGGTTCATAAGTGCTGAGTAACAGATATTTAGAAGTTGCTTTTTATTCATGCCTATTGATTACTTTTTATTCATGCCTATTCATGCTAATTGTTTTGTTGGTGGCAAAGGAGGTTTATTACATGAAGCACAAGAGACACTCATCTTCAGGCAGGATTATGTGAAGATGTGTGTCTTGGCAGAGACCCACACAACAGAGGCAGCTAGCTTGCCTCACACAGCATCCTTATCCAGAGAAGTTCCTTGGAGTGGGACATGTCTCTGCTGCCGCCCCTCACACAGTTCCAACCAGGCACATAACCAGATGCTGTGAGAGGAAGTCATTTTAAAAGTCTTTGTTTGGAATTTAGACTCACAAAGGAAGCTTTAGAAATAGCTCTGAGGTTAGACAATCATTTAGTTTTAAGAGCTAAGCTACTTAATTTTCTTCCAATTTAGGATGCAGTTGACATTGATTTAAGTTGAAACATAACGAAATGGGTGGTGATATTTTTAGAATGTATCAGTTGATTGTTCTAATGACTACTTAATGATTCAACTACATTTGGTACTTTAATTGCAGGACCAAGACTAATTAGCTGATCTGATGGTCTAAAATGGATATTAAATCAGTCAACCTAAGATATTCAGCAACTCCTGCAATATTGTTACCTGGAACTGCGGACTTTTTCGCATATTACTTATAAGAATTAAGATAAATTCCCTGTGGAATAGCCAACAATTCTCAACTCATAAAGTGGGCAATGGTTCAAAGAAATAGTTGTTATTCACAGGGCACTGAACATAAAATTCTGGAAAAAAATGATTTTTACTTGCTATTTTTACTGCCAGTTCAGCTATTGATTCCTCCAGTGTCTATCTCATATATACTGTTATCATTTTTCTGTCAAGAGGACTAGAGAGGCTCATTTAAAGTAGGAATGACAATTGCAATTAGCCTGCTGTTTGTATTGAGCAGAGAAGACCTTACCAAACCAGGAGTAGCTCCACACTGTTATTCCCTTCGCTGATCTTCTCTCTGCTCTCCTACATCCAAAAACTTTGAGCAGTATTTCCACAGTTGTCCTGCCAATGGCTTCTTTCTGCCTTTTTAAATACCTGTTGAAACAATGTTTTGCCCTTTTTGGTTTTGCTTTAAATTATTGAACCATATGTCCTGCTTGGCTTTCCTTGTAGTCTTATTTTTTTGCTTTTGGTATGTTCTGTTATTTGCTGTTAATCTGGGAGATATAACATGCAAACAACAGCTTTCACTCATGACCGCAGTAATGCTCCTACCAAAACCATTAACATCGCCACTGATGAATCCATAGATTTTCTTTTGTACTGGAAAACCCTCCATGTATTACTGTATTATTACTCCATGTCTTATATCTCATAAACATTTCAAAACATTTTTTTTTTCCTAAGTGATATTCTTGTGATGGGATGAGCATTTTTCCAATGCTGAGGTGAGGAAACTGAAAAATAGATTATCCAAGACCATTGTATCTGTGCTAGAGACTCAAAATATTTTCCCCTCACTTTCACATACACATAGGGCATCACCAACTCCTACTGCTGATGAATTACATTTTAAAAGCAGTGGTTTCTATTTATGTAGCCTGCATAAAACAAGAACAAAAATATTTAACTGAGCTAAGTCCCAAAATACTTCTGAGAGCAAGGAGTGGCTAGTTTACATGCATTGCAATGAATACATCTACCTTTACTTTCCATTTGGAGCAGAATTTTCCAAATGCTGCAACAAAAGCACATCTAATGGTCTTATTCCTTTTGCTTATTGATGCAGTTTACCTGATTTCTGTTTTTATAATAACTAATTAATCTCTGTAATATTCCCTGTATATTACCAGTTAGCTGCCTTGCAAAGGCAAATAGGCCTTTGCAAACTACCAGTTGTTAGAGCTTGTAAAACTTACACAACACTGATTTCAGCTTTAAAAGCTTTGGACAAAATTCAAAACTGTCCTGAAAGCAGAGAGAAATATCAAAGCCCAGCTATTCTTGGTTTTGTGCTCTAACTGGAGTTAAGGTCCTTACTTTTTTTCTGGCCTCCTGGAATTGTTCTTTAACAACCTTAAAGCAAATCTACAGTTAAAATCTCATCTTCAGGTTTTGCTAACTTTAAAATTCAAAAAAACTTGGGAAGGACACCAAAAATCACATAACTGAAGAAACCTCTGGCAAGAGGACTATACTGTAGGCATACTTATAGGGAACAGCAAGAAATGTCATGGTATATCAGAGCCAAAGAACAGGTCTTTCTTCTACTGGTCTTTTTGTTTACCAGGCTCCTTAGACTCCCACTTTCATAGGAACATAGGATATGGAAAAAACCAGACTGTTGTTTCCCCTGTGTGTATGTGATGATAAATTCCATTCCCTGTAATGATAACAGCAACAGAAATTTTGTGGGATCCTGGAAAAATTTCAGCTTGGAGACTGTATAGGAAACATGAATAATTTTAATTGCATGGTCACCACATGGGCTTTCTCCTTCCAGGCAGTGTCTGGGCCCTGTTTATTAATCTGTACTGCTGCAGTAACACATTTTATTGGGTATCTATGGACTTGTAAGCTGTACCCATGAGTGCAATATGTAAAAGCTGCTGTAAGTATAAATGTCAGCCTTCCATTAGCACAGAAAGCCCCCTTGTCTTAGTACAAATGGCTACAAATGGCCCCAAGGCACAACAAAAATCAGGAAAATAAGTTTTTTAGTGTGTTTAGTGAAAGTTCACACAAATCAGTGACATATTTTGTACTGTCCCCTGTTGTAGGTCCATAATACATTGCAAATGCTTAACCAAACGTTTCTCAGTTTAATAAATTTTCAGATTTTACTGTCGCTGCACTCAAGTTTGCATCAGGCAATATTACAATATCAGTGTGACCTCCAGCAGGACACCTATAAAAATGCTTCCTGAGATGTATCTTTATCACTTTTAATTCATAGTTATGTAACGTATTTCCATCTGCTCTACAGGCAACAGCCACAGGCCTGGATGGCTCTGCCCTGCTAAGGGGAATGAACATGCCGTTCCAGAGCACAGCTCTACCTACCCAAGCCCTACACAATTCTCTTCTCTCCTCCTCATGTATTTCCAGACTCCTGGAGTCTGGAGATATTGAGAAATCTCCTTTGTGCTCTGTAAAACACAGAGGAGTGATAGTGACCATTCTACATTAATTATACATAAATTAATAACAACAACAACAACAACAACAAACAATAAGAAAGAAATAAACAAAAAAAAAGCAAATAAGAGAGAAAGAAAGAAAGAAAGAAAGAAAGAAAGAAAGAAAGAAAGAAAGAAAGAAGGAAAGAAAGGAAGAAAATAAAAGAAAGAGAAGATAGAAAGAAAGATGTTGTTTACCAATTTTGTTAGTCAAATAAATGGTGATATGTCAACATTGCCCACAGTCCTTGGCAATGGGCATCCCCCACAAGGTTTTGGCTAGATAGCAGATATCCCTGCTATGAACTAAGAAAAAAGTGCTCAGATAGAGAAAACATGTTCTTTTTCATAAAGCTGAAATAGGGAAAGAATAATGAGTTGGGATAAATTAAGAGGAATTCTCTGCATTTCTCTGAGTCAATTAATAGAAGGGACTACGTAGCCAAATAGTCCTATATAGGAAATAGAAATACTATATTTCTTGTATCCAAAGGATGAATGCTGAAAGCATTCCTATGGTCCCTAAATGCTCAGGTACAAACCCACTTATAGGCTCTTTTGATAGAAGTCTCCCTTTCAGAGCTGTTTGTGTGAGAAGTAAAGTAAAAATTATATATCTAATTTCCTTTTTTTTTTTTTTTTTTTTTTTTTTTTTTTTTTTTTTCAGCGTAAAGCTCAGCCTGTGAACAGGTAAAAGACAAGAACAGTTAGGGCAAGAAAAACTCTTGTATCCCTCTTTGCTCCTGTCTTAATTTGAAGCTTATTAATCCCTGATTAATAAGCTTCAAAGTGCACAAAATTCTCCCTAGGGAAAAGGTTTACATAGAAATGGTTTTAAATATTCCTGATGAAAAGTTAGGGAAAGCTCATATAATAACATTTAACTACTTTTTTTTTCTTTCTTTTTTTTTTTTTTCTTTTTCCCAAAGATGAAATATTAATATGTAAATCTCTCTCTCTCTTCTTTAAATTCAAAGCAAAGAAAGGAAATAGTATATTTCAGAAGCTGGTTATTTCCAATTCAGATATATTTACTAGGAAAACATTACAATATTGAAGTATTCAGTTGGCAAAACAGCCCTTTTTATATTTATTGATTTAGTTTTCTAACGTTTTCGCTAACCTAGCAGAAAATAAATTGGTGAAGAAAATTGAATTGGGTGAATGAACTGAAACTCTTTTAATTTATGGATTATATGCCTTAGAAGTATATGCAGACATGTGCTTTAATATGTGATTGATAAACTGCAGACCAATAATGAATGTTCAAATTTTCAGTAGTTCGTTGTCATTATTAGTTCAAAATTAAGGCTAACAGAGCTAAGGGGTCTGTTAATTCTGGAAACTAGTATGCCACAGGAAACTTAGCCTTGGAATCAGTTTTTGTTTTTAAAGATCAAACCAGAGAGTGATTTTATAATGATGAAAAGAGCCATATAACATCCCTAAAAGTATATCTAGAGAAGTGAATGGAGGACTTGCACCAATTCCCAATGACAAAAATCTCTAGTGTCAAATCATGAAATGTTTCTCTTTTCTGTCAGGATACTAAAATTCTGGGTATGAATACAGCTAGCTGTCATAGAATCATAGAAAGTTTTGCATTGAAAGAGACTTTAAAGATCATCTAATTCCACTCTGCCTGCCATGGGCAGGGACAACTCCCACCAGACCAGGGTGGGAGCTCCAGGGATGGGGCATCCGCAGCTTCTCTGGGGAACCTGTCCCTATACCTCACTGCTCTCACAGTAAATAATTTCTTCCACATATCTAATCTAAATCTCTCTTCTTTTAGTTTAAAGCCATCACCCCTTGTCCTAGCACTGCACTCCCTGACAAAGAGTCCCTCCCCAGCTTTCCGGTAGGCCTCCTTTAGGTACTGGAAGGCCACTGTAAAGTCTCCCTGAAGCCTTCTCTTCTCCAGTCTGAATAACCCCAACCCTTCTAATACTTCTAATGTGAAATTTTTTTTTTTTTTTTTTTTTTTTGCATAATACCTTTGGTGCCTGGAAAGTTTAAGAGCAGTATAACATGTAGTGACAATTGAAATTTAGTAATATTTGCTTAATTCATGCTTTCTGTTGCACACTTCTAAAACAAACAAAAATAACTCCTGTTTTTAATTAGCTTTTAAGAAATTATTTAACAGTGCTGAATATTCATTTTGGTGCCAACAGCAAAATGAAAGAGAAATCAGATTTTCCTTGGAGTGAAGGTTAACTTGTCATATTGAATACACATTTAATAAGCTTGTTTTCTTTTGCTGTTCTTTAACAGCAATTAAGTCAAATATCAAAAGAAATGAAAATATGAGAGACAATACTGGTCTTTGGGAAGAATAGTGGAATGTTATCTGTCATGGACTGAAGGAAAAATCTCTCCAAATATCAATGCTACAGAATGGAATTATAGTGAAGATGAAGGAGAAACATTGGAGACATCTTATTTGACACCAGGTGTTTCTGTTTTAATTTCCCATAGATATCCCTTCCCCGAAACGTTGTTATTTTGAAGATAGCTTCTGTATTTCGATAGCATACTGGCCTCTAAGAATCTGTTTCATCACAAACTCAAGATAAAAGTCTGCAGTCTTCTAAATTGGTTCAAGAGATTTCACATGAATTAACAAATAATAGTACTTTTTTTTTTTTTTTAAATGTTTGCTATATGTGCTAGAACCCCTCTGTAAAATTGTAAAACTTCTTTCACTATAAGACCAGTTCTGACTATTTTTTCACAAGTTACGTAAATACTAGGAAGCAAAAATAGATACTAAGTAGCAATCAATTTGCAAAGCTATTTCTGTATGTACAAAATGAGTAAAAAATTGGACTGTTCCTGCCCCTACTGCTGCTGTTTATGGAAATGAACAGGCTACACCTGTATCACATGTAGAAATAGTGTCAATATTATTTTTAATAATTAGCCTAACCAGAAAGTCAATATTCAGCTTAATTAATGCCAGTTAATTACAGGTATGTAGTTCTTCATTTGGTAGCATTTGAGCACTCAGGTGACCTCATCAAAACTCAGCTCATTCAATGACAGCATAGTATTTCCTTCAATTTGGAGCCTTAGTAGAAGGTTGAAAGGGAAAATAATTAAGCTCACATGATGGCTGTGTTCGGTCATCTGAATGTAGGCAACTATTTACTACTTAGAGGCATGGCAATGAATCTGAGACGTAAGTATAGGGCTGTAAAATAGGACAGAGAACATACAGGACACCTCCTCTGGCAGTTGCTGGAGGTCAGGTGCAAGCATTTCAAGCATCTCTAGATCCTTCCATAGGTTTAAACAAGTGATTCATACCCTGTCTCTCTCCTTTCCACTCTTCATCTCAAACTCTGCCTACTGATGCCTAAGCAACATGTGCTTGAGATGAAACTGAACTAAACCCAGAACTGCTGAAATGCCTCTACATGTCTACATGAATCCTTTGGCATTTGGGGGGAATATATATATATATATATTTATTGATCGATTTATTTATAAAAGGTTTTGTAAAGAAGTTATTGATAGCTTCTGAAGATCAGGAAGAACTCACTGTTAGTCAGTTACTGCCTATGAATAGTACAAAGGCACTGCCAGACTCTCTGCAGATTGCACTAGCTCTGGCCAGCCAGCAGGCTAAAAATGTTAGATAGAGAACACAAAAGGAGCCAGAGCATTTGAAGCTGTTATTGACCAAAAAAAAAATGAAGGATAAAATGAAGGATAAGGCAAAGATATGGGGAACGCTGGGAATGACAGGAAAGGACATCCTGTGGGAAGAACCACAGCTATTTCAACAATATAGAAGGGACATAAGGCTTTTATAAGTTTCATGGTTTGTGGTGAAACTTTTTACGATCTGTCAGTAGTACAACATAATGTGAAAATTCAGTGATATTCTGTTCTATGACATGTGAAAAGAAGTGAAACAAGATAAAGGAAAAATAGACAAAGGAACTCTACAACATGAAAGCATAAGAAAGAAACTAATAGTGGAAAAAACAGTTGGATAAACAATACTTATGGAGATAGGACTGTACCACAAACTGTCAGGGAAGCTGAATGAGATCAGTAAGAATCAACTGAGAAATTAAAACATAAATTTGAAAAACATAGATAATAGTTGGAGGACTGAAGAATATGAAAGTGGATATTGTAAAGTATAAAAGAGATGGAGGAAGAATAATAATGAAAGGAATAGATATTGCAGAAAATAATGGTAAAGGCATTGTATATTACTGCTATAATAGACCATATTTAGAAAAAGTTATTACATAGATATAACATTTTCTTTTTTTTGGGGGGGGGGGCGGTGGTGGGGGTACAAAAATTAATTTAGGGCAGTATTATTAAGAGAAGATCTCCTAAGAACATATGAGGTAATTGGTCCTAAATATAGGAAGAGCCAGCTATTATGCTTATGAAAAATAACTGCCACTGAAAAGTGTTTCATTACAGGAAGCTCTAAACTTTCAGACACAATTGGAGAAAAAAGTTGTACTAATAATGCTAGGTTCTAGATATATCCTGGACATTACAGCCAACAGATTTCATGTTCATACAATTACTGTGTCAATGTTCAGTGACAGTACTTTAAACTACATTTTATGAAGTGATGGAGATAATAAACAGTCATAGATCCACAGGAATATGATGGGAGCTGCCAAACATCAAGCTATACTAGATTTGTGAATAGAATTATAACAAGTAGCAAACAGATTCTTTAGCAATCTAGAACAACAAAGAATTGAGAAGTGAAGAAAAAGAGAAAATGCTCTGCGTGTAGAACAGTGTAAGATATACAATTTTCTAAATATCAATCCAGAATAGGTGAATGCATTGCCTAGTTTCAGAGAGCAGAAGGGCAAAGGATGGGATGCAGGCTAGGACAAAGAAAGGTAATGAAAATTCACAGGATGGAAGAAAAAGTCCTGTAAATGCATGTGCCTATGCCAGTGTGACTGGATGAACTCTAGCCTAGAATTTGGAAGACTACAGTGAAAATGCAGCTTTTCAAGTAATAATTAAAAAATTACAGAAATCTATCAAGTCAGACCTCTAGCACATATCCAGTGAAGAATAAATGTAATATCCATTTTAAAGAAGAGAATAAAGAATCTTTATCTAGTTCCAATGCCATACATTGCTTTAGAACACCATTAGAGAGCAAGACTAGTTGAAGACATGGAGTTAAGGTGAAAAAGCATTAAAATCCAAGATAATGACATCAGGGAAATAGTAACTTAGATTCTAAATTAATTTTTATATCTTCTCTTTCTGATGGAAGTTTTTGATAAGGTGTTCAGATGGAGTGCCTGCTTGGGTAAGCTGGAGAAATTTAGATAGGCTATAGTTCAAGAAACGGCAGATGGGAAGGAACTGGCTTTCTAGGTGCTTATAGATGGCAAAAATGACTGCATGAGAATCATGTTTCCCACACACAAAAAAAATAATAACAAATATTTTCATCCAGCTCTATACTTAATGGTAGATTTCCTGCCAATTTAATGGGAGAAGAAGTGAATTCTCCAGAGTATAATTGTATCTATTTATAGCTAGGATGATCGCAAAATCACAGAATAATTGAGGTTGGAACAGACCTCTGGGAGTCATCTGTTCTGACCTCCCTTGTTCAGTCAGGGACACCTGGGGCCATGAATAAAACTGATGAATTGAAAAAGACAAAATTTTGAGAGCAGTGACAACAATAAACAATGACAAGTCATTTACTCAATATATTTTTTCCTGTATTTCCTTTAGGTATATACATGCTTAGCATTTCTTTGTTCAGTTCAGCCTGACAAATTTGCAGCAGAATATTATAACCTCATTAGCAAAACAAATTCTATTATAAAAATAATTGTATTGCAGATATGGGAGGTCTCAGGACTATCTGCTAGATATGTTCCTGTACTGGCCCTGCCCACACACCCAGCTCCTTGAGAATCATTTAGACCTAGGTCTCAAAGCTAGCTGAACATGTTTACACACAATTATAGTTATCTGCTAAATTATGTGCATGTGAATAGGCCCAGGACTGGTGACTGATCTCAGGTGTATTCCTTTGGCTTCTGAAAAAGCCATGCTGAAAGCTGCAGGTGAGGAAGGCCATCTTTAAACCAAGTGTGGGTGTTCAGTACTTCTTCCAATTAGTAGAGAAAGTAGCAAGAAAACCTGTTGTTAGTGGGAGACTTCACATTTCTGAAGTTGATGAGTGATGTCTAGATATTTCACCTTCCCAAACAACCTCCTACCACCATTTTGTCTGTTTTCTAGTTGAAAAGTCTGTGACTCATCACCAGAGCCACGTGACTTTATTTTCTCCAAGACTGAATAATGTTTCTTCTTCGTTCAACCTCCCAAGAACTTTCAAGACAGTGGCATATAGACAAATGAATATTCATGACCCCTTTAGGAAACATTTATGCAAATAGATATCCACCAGTACGAATGCATTTGAAAATGAGAACAAAGAGTTCTAAGTATGAAATCAAATTTGCATTTTGGTTGAATAAATAGGTGTGGAATTTTTTATTTTTTATTTTTTATTTTCAGTATTCAGTCAAATTTGCCAAAGTGAGACTAAGAAGAGCCTTGTCTCCTAAATGCGACGTCGACAGAGATTTGCACATTCAGGTTTGTGGTTCACTGGTAGACCATAGCAAAGGTAAACAGTGAATTGTGAAATTATCATTTCATTGCAGGGATTTCAGTCAAATAGCCTGAAAATGGTTCACATAGGTTTGTGAGGGAGAACATCTATCCATCTATCACACTTGGAATACCCTGGCAAGATGGAAACTGGAAAAGTGGAAATGTTGAGTGTTTCCAGAAAAAATTTCAGTGACCCCTTTGCAATTCCTAAGACCCAGAGACTGACTGAGGTTATATTGTGCAGCTTCCTACCCGTCCTTAAAGGTGACCTCTGTTTTTTGTATAGAAGCCTTTATGAAAAGTTGTTAGACTTTCTCCTTTGGGCTGCAGCGTAAAGCCCTGTGTCAGGGACACACATAACCCCGTTGTCTGTGGCCCCTTGTCTACCTGGATATGTATTGTGAACTAGTTGGCGTTTTAGATTTAAAGTGGGAAATCAGATCTTTGGTAAGCAGCAGGCACATAGACTATTCTAAGCTTCTTTCTTTTCCCTAGGCAGCTTCAGAATACAGGAAAGATTTATTCCAGTTGACCATGCTTTTATTATCTGAAAAAAGCAATAGTTAAATTGTGATCTTCAATCCATAAAATTTCTTCCAGACACATGCCTTAATAAATTCAATTCTTAAAAAGTGTTTTAAAAGCACTCATTTTAAATATTCATGACTAATATTTAATGTTTAACTTTTGACTCTTCTGCTGTAAATACCAACCTAGAGTCTAGTCTCACTTGGAAATCACATTAATTTGACAGAGGGGGAGAAAATTACTGTGAAAATGTCAGATCTTCTAAAATGTGACAGAACTTAAGCAACACTTGGCATTTAATACCTAATAAATGTCAACAGAAGTATAGACTATTGTGGGAGTATGTTAACACCGTACTAGCCTAAGAATTACCCATTTTCTTTAAAGTGATGCAAAGGAACCATATTAGTTTCCCCTAATTCACTTACATCAAAATGTTTGCTTCAATATTATAGAAGTGATATCATATCATGCTTTGTGAAATGCACCCTTCTCTTTATATTATATGTAGCAGGTTTATGATCTCATGGTTATGGCATCCTTCATGTCACTCATATTTTAGCAATCTAATCTATTTTATTAGAAAACTAGGATAATGACTATACATTTCTGCACTAGATATAAATGGAAAAAAAATCACACCACACCTCAGTGATATATTCAGGGGGGTTGCTTTTCAGAAGCATGATTTCACTGAGGTTAGGGACAAAGGCTGAACTTCCCTATCAGCATCACCACACATAGCAAAAGTAGAATTCAAAATAATTCAGTATATTGTGACTGCACACACTCCTTTTAAATTAACATTGAATCAAATCTTCATTTTACATAGAGACTAAGCCATGTATGGCAGCAGGAATGTTCATACTTTTTATTCTGGAAGAAATATGTCTTTGAATGTGAGTTTTCAAACAGAAGAGGTAAGGCAAGAGCTCTCATCTTGATACAATTTACCAGGATATGAAAACATATCTACGCTGCAGAACAGACCGAGTGATCTAATTTTGAATGTGTTCATGGCAAAACCAGAAAGCACTCTTAAGACAATGTTAAGTCAGACATGATGCCATAAAAACAAGGCTAAAATTCTTTGAAGACCCAACACAGTATTTCTAGCTTCACTAGGCCATAAGAATGTGAGTTCTATACCAAACAGGTTTCTTACATTAAAGCCTGATTTTTTTGAGGTGGATAGTTGTACATGTTCATATACCCCTCTATGACTAGATGTTATCTACAGTTGAAGGTAATGTACAATGATGTACAATGATGAACAGTGTTGCTCAGATGAAAAGTAAAACCAATTCTCAATTAAAATCCTTTTTTTTTTTTTTTTTTTTCTTCAGAGCCTTCCCAACCCAAGAGTCATATCTGTACCCTGGGTTCATACTATAACAAAAGACATTTTGGAATCTAAAAGATCATAAATATGCCTATCTTCATATACATATATATGTATATATATATATGTATATATTTTTACATTGGTATAGGAACAGATTTGCTTCTTCAGTAAGAGCTGCACATGTGTTTGAGGCATTTGACAAATGAACAACTCTATTCCCATCCAGTTCATGTCTGTTACGTCTTGCAGATTTTTGGCTGATCTGATCTTTGCATGATGACATTTTGTGCTATGTTACAGTTCAAAAAATAAGGGGACAGTACAAACTTCTTATCAGAAATAAGTACAGAAAGAAAGTACTAGTGATATTTTTTATACCCATGGCTGACATAATGAATCCTTTGCATGGTAAGAAGTATTCAGGTGCTGTGGGAATCTGTAAAAGAATCTTTAAAGAGTTATAGGGCTATTCAAGTATCATTTTATATTAGGAACTTGATCTTACTAGCATTATAAATGTCACATTTGTGAAATGATTGAATTTATTCATGTGAATGATACCTATTTAAAGATATCAGGATTTAGTTCTTGGAGATTTAAAGGATAGACAAGTAAACTAAAATAGAGTAATAAGCACTGCTACTGAGAAAGAAGTTCAAAGAAAATTAACTGAGAGCTCAGAAATGAACCATAAGGCTGTACAGGAAGAATGGGAATTTTGGCAGAAGGTTTGCTTGGTCGAGCATAAAGTTTTGTAGAAAGTAAAATACCAAAGGAGTATGAGAGAAATAGAAACAAGGACAAGCAAGAAAGGGGAAATATAAAAACACTAAATGTGCATTTAAGGATGAAATAAAGAAAGCCAAAGCACACTGGAGCTAAAATTAATATGAGTCATACAGAATAACAAGAAAGGTGACTATGAATTATACAAATATACAAGCGTCAAAAAGAATTTCAGAAACAATATGGTTTTATGGATGAATGGTGAGACAACATACTGTGGACAACACTGAAAATCCTGAAGTACTCAGTGTCTTTTTCACCTTTCCTTTTTCCCAATGAAAGCCTACTTCCACGCATGTAGTGGCATGGCTTGGGAAGAACACCCTACAACCTTCAGTAGGGTGTGGCAGGTTTGAGACACTTAAAAATGTTAGATTTGTTCAGATCCATAGGGGCGGGTAAAATGATGCTGAGGACATTAGCTGTTGTGACTGAAGTAGGTATCATCCATGAAAATTCATGGTGGCTGAAGAAGGAAGAAGAAAGACAAGCATGAGACCTTTGTAACTGTAGGCCAGTAAGCCTCACCTCAATCCCAGGGAAGAACATGGACCATGTCCTCTTTGAACAGTTTTCCAAACATTTGAAGGAGATATGGGGAGTCAACATGGGTTTATTATGGGAAAATTGCAGTTGACAGGCAAGACCACCTTTATTGTTAAATGACTGGCAAAGTGTGCTTATTTACTAGGGGCAAAATAACCTCATACATCACAGGCCTGAAACAGACTGGCCAAGTAGTAGCTCTTCCAAAAGGACCTGGGGTTGGAGGAGTGATGGCTGTATAGGCTAAACTGAATATGAAACAACAGTATGTCCACCATGTGAACAAGGCAAACTGCATCCTGATGTACAATACATAAAAATGTGCTTGCATACAAGATAGAGCATCCAGTTTTGATCCCCAGTTTAAGAAGGATACACAAAAACTGAAGAGGGACCAGAAGAGTTTTACCAAGATGAATAGAAGCTACAGTACTTGCTTTATGAGGAGAAGTAGAGGAGGATGGCTTCATATAACCTGGCAAAGTGAAGCTGAAGGGGTGAGCTAATAACTACCTACCACTGCCTGAAGGGCAATTACAAAGATCAGTGGAACCAAAATCTTCTCAGTAGTGGTAGGTGGCATAGCAAGGGGCAGCAGACAAAAATTTTGGGTTGGGAGGTACAGGCTAGCCATAGGGGAAAAAAATGTTGCTAAGAGGGTAGAGAAGCATCAAACCACGTTTTCCTGAGTAGTTCATCCTTGGAGGTTTTCTAGACTTAACCAGACAAAGCCACAGCTGACTCAATCTAGTTTTCAAGTCTCCAAGTGAGAGGTCAGATTATAGGTTTCCAGAGGCCATTTATGTCATTCCACAGCCATCCTTTCTATGATTCATACTTAACTTTTTCACTTTGAATAAATAATGCAATAATTTTTCTTGGATTTTTGCATTATTAAAGTGTTTACAGGATAACCATTAATTATTGACCCTTCATTAAAATGAACTTATATGCATTGGAAGTATTGGTGCATAGGCAGTTTATTAAATGTTGTTTTCAAGACCTTCTGCTTTCAAAATATAGTAACTACAGCCAATTTACTTTCTTTGAATACTTCCTAAGGTCCAGTAAATTTTCAGAAGAATCTTGTCAGCCTTTGTCAGCCCTTTTTCCATTTCAGTGCCACATGGAAAGAACCTGGGCTATTTTAATGCTGTTAATCCTTTTCAGGATCTTTCTTGCAAAGTGGAACAATTTAAAAAGCTAACTTTTTATAATCCAGAGTGACAGATTTTTATAATCAAGAGTGAGAAAATGTGTTTTAAAATAGATTTAAACAAGTCATTTTTTACTAAAATGTTGCAGTTTTAAGAATGGTAAATGCTGACTGATGTAGTGTGGTTAGAAGGAATAAATTTACTGATAATCCAGCTTGTCAGTAAAACATAAAGAGGTGGTCAAGCTGCATAATATTGATTTTTTTGGTGATCAGTTATAGATTGGCAAGTAGGATTTGGCAGAGTTGTGTCCACTAAGATCTATTTGCTTCATAGTAATACTATTACTTTTGTTTCATGCAAATCAAACACCACCAAAATGAGGCCTTAAATAATCAGGCACACCCCAAAGTGGTTTGTTCAAATGTAGTTGTTGATACACAGAGGCAAAGAAATAGAGTTATTTCCTGTTGGTGTTATTGATCTGTGGTGTAATTTTCAGTGGCATTCCTCAAAACCAGTCATGTGGTGATCACCTCTGCTTTCAACATAGATCTTGTTATTTCCTATTAACTTGTCATACTGCCAGTAAGTCCAGAAAGATAATATTGCTTTCTACGCTTACACAAATCAACAGGAGCCCTTTATTTCTCAGTAAGATGGCTCCTGAAGTTGCTCTTATTTGAAGTTCTTCCATGACAGCTGACAGCTTCCTCAGCTTCTTTCTTCAATTGTAATTCTACAGAAATTCTAATGTAATGTATGTGGATGATACCTGTCAGTAAAAGCTGCTTTTTTTTTTCTTTTTCTTTTTTTTTTTTTTTTTCCTTTCTTTTAATAAACTTGTCTAGAGATCAATTGCCTCACCTCATAGAGGGCTTGTGCAAATATTTTCTTTGGATTTATTCTAGAAGGGCTAGCTCATTCCCCTGACTCCTGCTATTAGCAGTGTAGGAAAGTCTATAAGCCTTAAAATCAAAATGCTGAGTGGAATTTCAAAAGTAACACTCTGAGACACCAGAATCTTCTGCAACTACAGAAAACAGCTTGTATACCTTTTGTGGAAGCTGTCCTCAGTTTAGTGCCAGTGATTGTGTAGACTTAATAAGCTGCAATCTTTACTATTGTACTTAGGTCTTATTTGGAAAGCACTGTTGCTCTTACCCAGGAATAAAGAGCCGTTTGAACAAAAAAATATAAATGAGACCCGTCAGGTTGTCTGGTATCTGTTCTAGCTGTCTAACTGTGGATATCTTCTTATAAATAAGTTGTTTCTTTGTCTATGTAAAAATCTTCCACAGATTCCTATCCAACAGATTCATTTATGTTCAGATCATATATATATATATATTTTTTTTTAAATTTGCCAATGCCACTATAATCCTTGACCTAATTATCTTGACTTTGCAGTCCCAGTCTTCTCTCCTTTTTGGCTTTGGCATAAAACAGCTCCTTCTCATGTGAAAACTTTCAAGCTGTTACTGTGAAAATCAAAATGTTCACTTGAATTACATGGCTACCTCTCCTGTTTTCTATTCCCTTCGTGGAGACTTAGTCCCATCTGGCCTGTCATCTCTTAGAAACTGAGTAAATCATCTCCTCCCTAAACCACTTCCATTTTCACTTTGCCAAAAATTCTGAACTTAATTGTCCTGCCTTCCAAGTTTTACCACAAAATGCTTTGAGCATTTTTCTGTGTTGTCTTTTATGTGTGGGAGGGCTCAACAAAAGTTTGGGAGGACTCTTCATTTTTCACCTTTAAATGTCCCCTTCAGCTTCTAACACAGTGCTTTAACATAACCACAACAAACAAACAAAAGGAGAGATTTTTGCCCAAATTCTTCCTGCCTGCCTTTGGATACTTATTATTTAAATTAGTAGACTAGTCACACTGGGTTGTCTTTATCTGTTGAGAAACAGTCCATAGAAGAAAATTTGCCTTAATGTTGTCACAGGCAATAATGAGCCTAGGGCAAGTGAGAATCTCACTTCAGTTCCTTGGTGGTTCCAGACCTTAGCGGGCAGCTGGCACATGGTGGCTACTCATAATATTGCCATGAGCATTCAACTCCAGCTTGTCCTAACTCTTCTAATTCTGTCCTAACTCATCTCTCATCTTTCTGAATCACATTTGATGATTGTCCTTATCAAAACCGGGTCTTATTTGGGCTTCTCTTTGGAACTCTTCTGAAGAAGGGGCTGGGTGTTGCTCTTAAAGTTGTCTGAGTGCAGGAGATCTACAGAGTTTTGGCTCTGAGTGCACATCTTAAATGCCTTTTACTTTCTTGTTTGTAAATGTAATCCCTTTAAACACATTGAAACCTTCAAAAAGTTTTTTTTTGTTTTTGTTTGTTTGTTTGTTTGTTTGTTTTTTACCCTCAGATAATCCCTCCTATTTCATATGCAAACACTGACGTAAACTAATAAATTTTTGTTTTGTAATCTTGCATAACTCAGAAATGACTGACCCTTTGAAAGACAATGTTGAAAGAGTTATTTTTCATTTATGGAAATATCTAGTTTTTGCTCAAATATGGAAAGAAAAAGGAAATGAAGATCTCCAAATCTCCACTATGCTTTTAAGTTTCTATTAGTTCCAGATCATTTATGCCCTGGATGTTTGGATGAGATCTTTGCCTGGAATTTAGATCATCTAGACAGCAGAACAGGACTAAATTATTATTCTTTTTATTTTGATGCTTTATATGGAGATGTGATTAAATGTTTCTTATGCTTCTGATTAGATATAGAAGGAAAGAGTGTAGATGTTGCCTCAAAGAGAGACATTAAATATGTATTTGTATGTGATAATGTGAAAATTTTATCATGCCTGGAATGAAAAAATGGATGTTATCATCTGAGGAGGAGTCGAGATGAAAGACGAAAATGCTATGGAACCACCTGGAGTTACAACTATGTAAATGTGCAGTTCATCATCAAATATTTAGTACTCTATCAGTTTACTGGAAAAAAAAAAAAAAAAAAAAAAAAACTTTCTGATCTGTTTACTAAATCCTCATGCTCTACATTTATCAATTGTCCTTGTTTTTCAATTTGTTACTAACAGATTAATTCAAGGAACAAACCAAGAAAAGTCAGGGCCAAGTTTGGCTCTAGACCTCACTAGTTATTTTTCTTGTTATTACTTCCCTGTGGTAACTTTCTGCCATTTTTCAGTCTTGTTGGATGAAATTTACTTGATGACTAAGTGTCAAGATAACTTGAAGATTAAAACTGGAAATCAAGAAGTCAGTATACAATGGGAGTTTTTTCACAAATAGATGGTGTTGAATTTACCACTACGTCAAGGATTTTTTTGTTATGGCCAAATTAATTAGGATTCTTCAAGTTCATAGCAAAATATTCCAGCAGATAATTGTTTCCCCCCTTAGTCAGACATTGAAGTATTTAGTCAGACTCTGAAACTACAACGGCATAGTAATAATACCTGTTGTCAGTAAGTTTTTGAGGTGTGCTGTACACACTGCATTGGAAATTTCTATACATGTGTGTACCTTTAGGTTCCTGAAGCACTTAGGAACCCAACCAATGGATGGGTGGTGGTGTAGGTCAGTTCTTTTACTCAATGGCAATAAGCAACAGGGGCTTTCAGTCAATATTAGCTGTGTATTCTGTTACCTTTGATTTCTGATGTAACCTCTTGCTGCAGCTTTACAAACACTTGTGTTTTGGGGGGCATTTTCTAGGACTATTCCTATTATTTAAAAGTGTCTGAGCTTAGTTAGCCAAAAGGAAAGTCCAAAACTGATTAAATAATCTATAGTTTTAAATCTTTTTTTTTTTTCTTTCTCTAGAGGCCCAACAAGTTACATGCAGACAGCACTAATGGAGATATCAATTGCTCTGAGACCTAAGATTGTCAGTATTTTAATTTGGGATAATAAGTTTTAAAGCTAGGCAAGTTCCACAAACACCTTCAAATTCTACCAGTGTCTTTTTCTTGTTTTTCCTTTGTAATCTGCTCTCTGAGTAAGGCCTCTTTCAGTGAGGCCTTTGCCTGTTTCTCCTGTTGTTTATAAGGTTGTTTCTGGTGAGATGCAGTACTTCAAGGGTGTGTTTTGTGTTGATGACCACTGTTTTCTGTTATGAGGGCAAGAACAAGGCAAAAACTATCTGAATGTGCATAAAAATCGTGAGTACCCTATAAGCATAGCAGCCATTATACATCAGAGGAAAGCTGGGAAGGTGTCTTATCTGCTATAAGTTAAACTATATCATGCAAGTAGTTTTTTGTGAAGAGCTAAATTTCTGCAAGGGCAGTCATGGCCACTGTGTTGCTGTGGTAGGGTACCATTTTATTATGTATGTGTACTCCAGGACATGGCTTTGTGGAAAATAAATCTTAAAAATGCAGTCAACAACCTGTTCACTGGTCTTTAAATAGAAATGAAGTAGGACATGAAATAGATTTATGAAGTTAGACTAAAAAAGCTTGACAATGCACAGGCCAGAAATAATTGATTTATCAGACTGCATTCTTTCATCTGTACTGAGGGAAAGTCTCCAAGAAATACACTTTTTGAGAGATCTTCCCCATTTCTGGCTGTGTCAGAAGAGCAACAGAAATGACCTTTCTGATGGCTTCTTCCCAGTCTCAAACTGTGCAGACAAAATCATTTAATGATGTCTACACTTGTAGTCTCCTTTGTAGCTGAATAACTTCCATTGTTGTTTTTCATTGTTTGAACTCTGAAAAGAGTACATTGTTCAGAGCCATCTACTACAAGTGATATGCACTTTTTTTTTTTTTTTTTTTTTTTTTTAATCTAATACATTTCCTGTATTTCTGAACATATAATGAACTTTTTATATTTTCTGGGTGAAGGTGAAAATATTGCAGAAATATTTGAGCCTTGATATTGCATCAAATGGTAGAACTTCAAGAAAGATCACTTTAATTACTTTTGCTTTGTGGAGCCTGATTCATGAGTATGTAACAGTGATGATCTTATTGCTATTATTTTAGACATCTTGCTTTCCCACTAAAAATACCTCTTTGCAATTTGTTTCAGTTTATTTCGTGGTGCTGGTAATGTTGTTGATCAGACCCTGGAAGGAAGTGAGTGAATAACAGGTCCTACATCAAATGGTTACAAGGAAAAATACAGCTTCTGTCTACTGAGAAATCAGTCCCATTTCTAGGACAAAGGTGGATTCATCTTAACCTTCTGGTCTTTTATGAGCCCAATATAATTACTCTGAACATTTCCATAGCTTCCAGAACATGGAAAAGGTAATTCACAATAAATAATGTTTGAAATCAATGAGTTTTGAATTACCAAAGTGCATGAAGTAAAAAGGTATAAATCTTAAAATATTCAATATAACTTTGAATGTTTCCAAAATTAAATCCATTAATTAAAGTACTTTAATTTGAATGAGGAAGTTGTGCTGCAGCAGTATGATTTCCAACATTCCAAACCAAAAATTAGTGGGATTACTTGTTTTAATTAGATGTCACTCTAAGACATAGTATTTATAGTAATAATGTTGTATGGCTAAGTTGAAACAGCAGTTTGTCTGTATGAAGGACAGGACGTTTTTAGTCCTTTCAGAATGATCTCTTTCCAAAAAAGTTCCTTGCCCTTTTAATGGACTAAATGTCATAGCACCAATACTCTTCTCTCTCCTTGTGCTTAGGTCCTCTAATGCACCAAAAAAAAATTGCAATAATCTTTTATTGCATCTTATTGATATAACACCTAATTCAAAAATGGTAATTATAGATGAATAAAAATGCATGAGCAATTTTAAACTGTGATTAGTAGCATTTATATACCAGCAAAAATACAATATGTCAAAGCAAATGAAGCTTATCTGGCCCTTTCACTTGCCTTCTCTAAATTAATAACCACTAACTATTTTATGAAATAGTGTCAGTCTTCATGATGACTGGTTGTTGTTCAAAGAAAAGTGAGAGACAAGAGGATAAAAAGGTTTTATAGGAATTACCTATAAAAAAGCAAGCCCAGAAGGAGGGAAAAGTGAGACAAAACAATGAAAAACACCAGCTTTTATTTAATTGACAAAACTATTGTTTAGCTTATAGTACCAACAGAACTCAGCTAAGTAAAAATGAAAATCAATATAATAGTTAGAAATTTCTTATGTGAAAAGGGAACTGGTTAATATTAAATATAGTGGGTCTCCTGAACCGGATCACAGAATCCCAGAGGTCATCAAAAACTGATGTGGTTTTTAAAAGTCCCTGTGAAATTAAATTTAAATTTTCCTTCTCATCTCTTTCCTTCTAATAAATGTGGCAGCTTTGGGAGCTATTATATCCTGTAAGTCTTATGGTTTTCTATTGCTAAGAGCTTTTTAAAATTACAGAGTTTATAAATCAAGGTGATGACTCAAGATATTTTGCCTAGAATAAACATTAGAAAGACTGTCCAGTTTTCATTAGTGCATCAGCAAATCATCACTTACAAAGGGGAAGCAACTCCTGGCACTTGATAAAGATTTTGGGAAAGAAATACTTATATGGCCACTACAATAATTATCTATGTAATGAAATATTCTTCCTTCCATTATGATGACTTCTTTTTCTTTCTATTCTCAGCCATTTAATCCTTTCGTTCAATTTCATTCTAACAGGTTTTTAGTACATTTAAGTACATGTCTGAGACTATCAGGAAACGTTTCCAGTACAGTCACCATACTTTTAATGGAGAGCTGGAAAAGAGCAGTTTCTAGTTGAAAAAGGAATGCTTGACAACAGTTCTTTCATGTATAATGATTTGTTATGCTGAACTTAATCACTCCCTCAGAGTGTTATTATTTCACATAGCTTTGTGGGAGAACTATGGCATGTGTTAAAATTTTGAAATGACTCTAGAGTTATACATTGCACATTACTGCATGCTAGAATTTCCCAGCAATTTTTAACCAGTACAGTGTGTATGGAAATGTCAGTTCACATACCGCCTACCTGAAATGATGCAGTGGTATTCTTGGTAGCATCTTTATAGTGATGTTTGTGTTGGCATGTAAGTTTATGTATAGGAAACATCTCTGATGATTCTAAATTATTTTCATTAATGTTTGATTCATTTATGAAACCTACTGTGTATTATGATGAAATATACTGAAAATTCAGATAGACTTCTGACTCTTTAACAGATAACCAAGGTTTGCCTAGGTCAGATATGTCTCCCCATAACCTCAAGCCTCTACTTCTGAACTAGACCCCCTGGAATCCTTTTAAAGCCAACACAGATTGAACCAGTCTCATTGGAGTCAAGTGTGCCATCCTCCTCATCCTATGTAGCATGTCTAGACTAGGTCAGATGAATCAAATCTTCATTTTCCCTTTCCTATTTCAGCCAGAGGCAAACACATGGTGAGTGCCTAAACAAGGTGAAATTAATTAAGCCTTCAAAGCCTTTGATTTTGCTTAGATGTAGTTGAAATTATGTAAAATTTATGCTTCCAATAGGTACTGTGCCTATGGATCACACCTGGGACACACTGCTGCTATGTGACAGTTCTGGTCTTCAAAGCAGCAGTAACTGCTGCTTTGAAGAAGTAACAAATTCTAGTCATTCACAATTGTAAGAAGTGTCAAAGAAGGAACAAACTTTGAACTTACTAATGATCAAATGTTGAGTAACACATTTTGGCATTTATATAATCACTTTCCATGACACCTACAACTGAAGGAATGTCAATAAAAAATAAACCCACCACCACCATCACCACCAAAAACCAAGCACTGGAAATAATAAAAATCACTGGAAATAGGACTGCAGATTTTTTTTCCTTTCTTTTTTTCTTTACAGCAATTATCAGACAGAGAAAGAGAAAAAACTGTTGTCATTCCAAGTATAACAAAAATAAATTAGCACCAGATGAGATGTTTAACTTATAATCTCTCATAGATTTAGTCAAAACTGAACAAACAAAATACTGGAAGGTTATCAAACACAGCCTGTGCACCTCATTCTTCACAGAGAACAAGTGTTTTACTGTTGCTTCCTTCATCTGGAGGAATGTCAAGTATTGTACACACGTGTGTCCAAGTGACCAAGCATCAGTTTCTTTTAACACTGGCAGCCCTTAGCCAGTCTGTGTAGCCAGCTGAGCAGGCTAGATGGGTAAAATTTTGCTGATTTCAGAGGACCAGCACAGATCCATGCATCTGGTTCTACCATTTGCTGATTTTAATCAGCATTTTTTTTCAGTGCAGTACTTCACATATTTAATCTAGCTGTTTTTGAGCCATGTGAATTTTGAGCCTGTTCTCCAAGACTTTCTCAGGGCTTAGCATCAGCTAAAATCATCATAAAAAATACTCTGCATTCTGTTATCCAAGTTGCTGGTGAAAATATCAACTGGTTGTAATGCTTTTTTGGACCTTTGTGGAGCAATACATGAGGTCGTCTTCCAATCTGACATCAAACTCAACAGTGTTTGTTTTTTAGAAACACATTTAAGCTCTTTATTTACCATCTTATTATCTTCTAAGTGCTCATAACTCGATTGTTTAACAATCCCATTTAATCAGATGACTAGCTGACAGAATATTTTGCTCTCTAAGGCTTTTCAAGATGGCACCTAATTAAGCCAGCAGAATGCTATCATAATTACATCACTGATTGCAGGACAGGGGTCCCCCAGGTCATGCTGGAACTGGACCAACAATAACTGAACAAGCTGCTCTGGAGGTGACCCAGATACAGAGCAACATGATAACATGGCAATCCCGACCCCAGGGCAGCTGCTGATGGCTCTGCTGGATGCCCTGCTGCGGCGTGCAGATATTCCCATTTGCTGGAAGCTAGTTCAGTGATCTCCAACATCAGTTGTCGTGTACCTGAGAATCTGTCCCCCAGAGCCCAGACAAAGTGCTGGCCGAAAGCCCCGACCATGGAAAGAGGCCATGTTGAGAAGCACACACAAAACAGAAACTGGAAAATTCAGTGGAATAGTGCCATTAGCCAGCCAGTGCAAGAGCAGACACAGTTGCTCATCCTTGTACTCTGTGAACCTGGAAGAAAGTGTTTGTAGAATTCAGGACTTTGTTCATGGTCTGTCCACCCTTAACTCAAATCAACCAACATGACAGAAATCTTGAATTCGTTCCCAGACTTTTTTTCTCAGGGATGCACTCACAGTTCAGCACAGCTGCCAGCACACGGTACGCTATGCAGGCAGCCCAGTTAGGTGACAGCAGTATTCTCTTGTGGTTAGGAAATTCATAGATCTCAGAGGAAGCAGGACAAATAACCATGTAACTCGGAAACATTTTCAAGTCATTCCGTTTCCTTAGGTGGTGATAGCACTGACAGTTGATGCTGTACCATACCAAACACAAACAACTGAAACATTATCTTAGTTATCTGCTAAGGCCTGAAAATAGTGTCTCTGGTGCCATGACACATTCCCCAGCAAGGTTAACAAGACCATCCCCAGGGCTGACAGATTTTTAACAGAAAACATCAGTCTCAGAACACGGCTAATTTCTGCATACCAGAGAAAGGCTATAAAAGATCTGCATTTTCCCTGCAGACAGTATTCTTACTAGTATTTTATTACAAGCCTTGCTTTTTGTATACTAAAATAAGTTAGGTATCTCAAAGATAATTTCCTTTTTATTTTGTTCCTAAAGAACCTGTATATCTTTGCAGGTATGCAACTGGATAGTTCTAATAGCTTGTGTTTAGCATGAACATAGAAGATACACAAGGTTTCATCCTGAACATCTATTTTGCTTGCATTTCTGAATATTATCTACATGAAAAGGAAACAGTTTCATAGATTTTAAAAGAGAAACATGTTTTAACGATATTTGTATATCATGTTTTAAACATGTTTTCAACATGTTTTAAAGATATCAGTGAACTATTTTTATGTCTTGAAGACCTTCGTGCTACAATGGCAATCTTGACAATGGATCTCTTATGATCCTCTCTTGTCATTAGATGGCACTGTAGAGCAATTCTCAATTACGGTTTTAAGACTTCCTGCACCTCAAAAGGGACCTTTCTGATTATCAAATCCGATTCCCCACATACTGTAGGGTATAGAAATACAACAAGGAGTTCTTGCCTTCTTCCAAAACTGTTTCACTAAAAGCATATTTTAGATATAGGTTTCGAAGACAAGGAAAATTAAAGCAAACATATAATACTTTAAATCCTTGGTTTTCCTTTCTGATAATGTAGAAGCTGAGGTGCCAGATCTTAATCTCTTTATTAATTCTGACCATTTAAATATATCTACAGTGAAATTCCCAGTTAAACTGAGTTAAGCAAAAGGATGACGTTGCTTAGCACAGCATTAAACCAGACTACCACAGAACTCAGTGTTTCCTCTTGTGAATTGTCTCCTTATGGCAGCATCAGTCTTAGAAAGAACCATTTGCCTTTTATGAATGCCAGTGCTGTGATGCCCATACATTTCAATTCCATCTTAACCACTTCTACTTTTGACTGACTTTATCCTCTCCAGCCTGTCCTTTCTGCTAACAGCCTATTTTCTACTGGAAGCATAGAAGACTACAGCATGTCAATTTTTAATTTAAGTCCTCCAAGTGTGACTGTACACAATTTCCACAATTTGCAGTGGCTTTGTGCTTTGCACTGAGAGTTCTGAGGCTTTATATTGAAGGGTGGATGAAGTTGTATACATGATTTTATTAGTCGGTGTTTAGACCCTGGACTGCATTTCAAAGGGAGATGTGCTAAATCCTCTTCTCTTCTGTGATTAATTCACACTTTTCTGTCTTTACTGTCGTTCTTCAAACAAGTACTGCTTGTGGAGCCAGGTTAGGGAATGCTTATGGATGCAGTTGTAGTAGGAGATCTGAAGAGCTGGTTCTTTGCATGGCAGGTGGCGAGGCAGCAGGAGACCATAGACTCCAAAGAACAGTAGCAGCCAATGCTACCTCCAGTCCCAGCCTCAGGCGAGTGCCTGAGCCAGTTTTGGGTGTAGGGGCCTCAGAGATGATTCAGGAAATAGACTTCAGGTGGAAGGATGCCTGAAAGACACTTGGTGTGAGCAGAAAAACAGACTGCCTTGTCTGCCCCTCCTGTACACAAAAAAGAGAGATTTGGTACACAGCTGTAAGTAAAAAAGATTAATCAGTGAATTCATTATAAATCAATTCTTCCTAAATTGAAGTAAGATGCAAAAAAAGTAGGATGTTAAAATAAGTAGTTAATATGTTATGATATACATTTAAAAAAAATCTGTTTCAAAGTGGAAAGAAAAACGTATTACATTCTGGAATGGTAAAACCTAGAACATTTCAGGAGTATTTATTTTCCTTTTTTTTTTTTTTTTTTTTTTTTCAGCCAGAAATTAATTTAGTCAAAACTGACATGTTTCTAAACATAATTATAATTTTCATTTTGAGGTGCATTATTAAGCCTCCCACACAGTCTTATTTTATTTTAACTTTAGAGCTTTTATGTTGAGTTAATCATCTTTTATGACCTTCTCACATATGAAGTGAAGAATGGCCTTGATTCTCCATCCAGAAGAGATGAGAGGGGTTCCCACCCCTGGAGATTGGCAAGTGAAATCAAAACACCTTGAGTTAGACTTCTCATTTCTTCCCGTGCAATTTCCAGAGCCACAGTCTATTTCTGCATGAAGTCCCTGTGGGCTTCTATGAGCTAAGCAAATACACACTCAGAGCTTGTTCATCATCAGTAATGAAGTAAAGGTCAATCTTTATATGAAGCCAGTGCTTGTGACTGTCAGAAAGAAAAAAGGCTTGTATCATTTAGCATCAGAAGTAAGGGACAGCAAATAAGCAAGTATGCTAGGAAAAAACATATTTTCTTTTGCTTGAATTAAAAATGATGAACTTGTGAGAGCCAGATCAGACTGACCATTTTGTCCAGCAAGAACTACATAGACCCAGATGAAAAAGATAATAGAAATGAAATGTGGGAATTCTACACACAAAGCTGTGAAATTAAGAACTTAAGATTTTGGTTTTAAGTGGGAGAAGCTCATTAGCTGGAAGCAGCAAATACAGATGAAGATAAGATACATTCGTTTATCACAAGATGATCAGCAATTTTAAATTTGGTATGTTATGAAGAAAGCAAGTACGATATTAGAATGCATCAAGAGAGGCTTTTCTAATTCTAGCTGAGACCAGAGAAGTGATGACATACTGTATTAAAAGCGGAACTCTGGACGTGGAAAAAAAGGCAGAGGAAAATTTGACTATTGAAAATTAGAAGCTAACAAGGAAATCTGGTCTGCAGGGAATATAGAGTTAAAATTACTGATGTAAAAGGGAGTCATTCTGGTGAACACAATGAAGAATGGGTAGGTCTCCAGACTCATAGATGTGGCCTGGAATGTAAAAAACTCAGCCTTGTGTTTTAACCAAAAGCAGCTGTTTGCATTATTTTAATCCAAAGGACACTTAAGTCACAATATTCTGATTGGACGTATAGGTGGCTGGCTTAGTCTTTCTATTAACCTGATTCAAAAAGTTTATGAAAATGATGCCCTTGTGTTTATAATGGTGTTTACAATGGCTCCTGTTGTTTGTTTTAGTACCTGTACAGCAACAGAAAAAAAATATAAAAGATCACTGACTTTTCCCATTGTGTGGACTGGCCATTATGCCTGCTTTTGCTGTTTATCTTAGCAGTGAAGTATGTACAATAACAGTAGGTAGGAAAAAGATTTTTAAGAAAAGGCTTCTAAAAACTGGGAAATTATTGAAGTTACATTCTACCTTAGTTCTTCAAATACCTAGAAATTTCCTGTTCCTAAATCTAGAATTTTTGTGTTTGTTGTGTGGTTTTCATTTTGCTACATATTGCTTTATTGGTAAACAGCTGCTACATTGAAAGACAAAATTATTGGAAGTCTTATTTCCCTGAACCAGAACAGAGCACAGTACATTCTTTTTCAAGCAAAGTGTAACGCGCTAAGCTAGGCAAGTGTAAAGAAATTCAAAATCATTATTCCATTTGTTATGCCCTACTTGCTCTCCACAAAGATATAAATCACAAAGTCAGAAATCAGAAAAATCAGAAAGCCAGAAGGTTCATTATTCTACTCATACTAATTATTTGTTACTAGTATGACTAAAACTTTTAATTAATCTCTAGGTGACTAAGGCTATTGTGACTTATATCTAAATATCTTGTGTTTCAGTGTAACTTTTTAGCCAGTGATACTAAATGGCAATTGTGGCTTCATTTAGGAAAATTTCAGAGTGAACATCTCCCTAAGTTTCATTTCCCCTTCCTGCTATTTTTGCATGCACCCTATCACTTTTAAGCTGTTGGCATTTGCTTGTGAAAAATTATTTCTGTGGTACACACCTTTTTCTTTTATTTCCTGCTTCTTCCACAGCAGATCAATCGCTTCATTGCAGTGAGCAATTTGTGTGCTGCAATGGTACTGTGAAACAGAGCCCACTGAATTCTGCCATGTTATGGCTTTACCTAAATCAACAGTAAGGGTAAAGGGTAAAATCTCCAGAAGCTGGAGATTTTTAAGTGTAAATAAATGTTGAGTGTCAAAAGCAGACTAGAAACCAGGTAAGCAGGGCAAAGACTGACTGAATTAATTTAACAGACATCTAGGATAATAGAGAGTAAACAGTTAAGGTATAAGGATGGATGATGAGGAGAGGAAGATCAAAAGGAAATTACCTCTCTCCATACATACCTTTAAGAAATGTGTTAGTCCTCTCTTAATGTTAACTTGCCTTATGTAGAACTACTGTAAAATTAGCAGGGGTGGATAAAAAAAAGGCCCCTGCTTCATCACATGAGAGAGGATGTCCTACACGGGACAATCAACTTTAGCCCATGTGATGTACAAATCAAAACTCTGAAGTAAAACTTGCTGCATTCTCAGCAAGCCAGTATGTTCTTATTCCTACAGGGTGTTAACATTTAGCCTTGAAATGTGTCTGAGCGGCTCATAGTTTAATTGATCTAATTTACACATTTAATTCTTTCAGAATTATTCATTTTAAATCTATGTCTCTAGGGCTGTCAGTCCTGTCTTTCCATTTAATGAATATACAATATTAATATAGCTGCAACTTTCTCTTCTCTCATGAGATTTAAATAGATTATATAAGTGTTTGTGTGTGAATTTCCTTTTATAAGTGGTTCTAAACCACTCTTCTGGAGATCTGGCTAAATAATACACAATAAGTCATTTAGTGCAGAATGTAATCTATGCATACGGGTAGAAGGCTGAAATTTTCTCAGGCATTCACTTACAAAAATAGTCATGCAGTAGTTCACATGAACATATATATTTTTGGGCCTCTATCAGATATCCAAAATACCACTTTGTGTCTAAGCTACAATCCATTCAAGCTTCTGATTTGTTTCTGGATAAATGTCAGGTTTCTGGTATTAATGTTTATAAGTTTGAAGCTTATTTTCCTTGTATGTGCTCCAGCCAGATCTTGTCAGCAGATCTTGGTAAGCAGATCTTGGTCACCCTTTCAGTACAGGAAGCCATAAAAGCTTGTTTTATTTTGTGTAAAACAATACTCAGATCTTGAATGTGAACAGGTTGATGTTTTGGTTGCTATAAGCTGTACTGCACCCCAAAGCTTTTATTTATTTCTTTGTATGTTTGGATTAATTTTGTTTATTTATTTTTAACAAACTAGCCAAGAAATCCCTCCTGTGCTGGGTGGCTGACTCGGGCTAACACTACCAACTTCTTCAGAGGCTGCTGGTCAGAAATGAGAAAACAACACCAAATGTCAGCTGGTGACCTGGTTACGACAGGAAGATGTGATTTTTTTTTTTTTTTTTTTTTTTCTTCACACAAACTATAATACGGTTTTCCTTTCCCTGAGCAGTACTTTGACTTTTACCGGACTTAGATCTTAAAAGGCAGTGACCCAGCAAGGGCGCTGTGTGAAAAGGGAAGTTTCAAGAAGAAATAACTGTTTGAAGTTCACCCACTTTACACTTCGATTTAGAACCTAAGGTTCCCATAAAAAAAGGGATCGGGAAAAAGCTATGAAATACAAAGGAGCTGTAATACCACAAAAGAAACCTAAATTAAGTCTCTGTATCTGTTCCAAATTGAATCCATATGGTGACAAAGCTTGTTCACAATAGTACAAAAAAAAAAAAAAAAAAAAAAAAAAAACCTTTAATATGACAAGAAGGGAAATTCTCAATTGCTGAATAAAACATCCTGTTTGTCAGTTGTCATCAGACCCTCCTAAACAAAACACTAAGAAAACATTTTTGCTTGAGATCTAATGTACTCAAAATCAGGAATGATGTTTAAAAGCTACATTAGTGTGCCATTGATATCAATGAAGGATGAGAAATGAATATATATATTTTTTTCTCTTTATTTTTTCCCAGTCACTCTGTCCACAATCACAATGTACACCTCTAAAATTCAGGTCCCTCTGAAGCAAAGACTAGTACAGTTGTCTGCCCAGGTTCTAGTTCAGCTGGTGTTGACAAACAAATGCCTTCCATGAACTGCTGGCAAAGCAGTAAGAGAAAGAATATGAAACTCTTGTCAGATGCTGCATTTCCAAATCAGTTGGATGTTTCAGTATTTCACTAAGACTAATTTGCCTGCATAGCATCATTCTCAGAAAAGCCTGAGGACATTCTTTGAGATTCAGCTCTGCCACATGCTGGGGGGGGTTTAAAAGCTAATTTCTAAAAATGCTGTCATACAGCATGCATCACGTGCCCTTGGTCCTCAGCCAGGATTTGTCAAAGTCTGAAGCAGGCAGAGAAGCACCACCACAGATGTGTTCACCAGGTTTATACAACAGACATGAGATCTGTCATCCTGATCACTTTTAAACTGTTGGAGATCATATCAGAGTTTTAAAAACAGCTTCCCTAAAGAATTTTCTGGTTGGTTATGTAGTGTCTGCTGGAAAGAACTGCGAGCACATCTTTCATATGTTTCTGATTTTTCTGGAATGTTCAGTTTCTGTTTGCAGAAAAAGTATGTCTACATGTTGTGCTGAAACTTGAGGAGTACCATAAATGAGCTTCAGTATTTCAAGTGTTGCTGTCAGTTTAGCTGTGTGTGTTATCTAAATATTGAGTGCAGAGCAAGCACCCCTATGCTGTTATGCCGCACAGGTAATGCATAAGTACTAAGGAAGCTTTGGGAAACCTCAAATCATTTTATCTACAAAAATATAGGTATTGCTTATATTTGTTTCTCTTTAGGGGTGATGAGGACCCACAGCTAACATTGTGCACTAAATGGAGGCAGGTAGTTATTTTTGTCATTCAGAATAATAATTATGTTACTTGCTGCAGTTCTGTAGAAGCCAAACTAGCTGCACCCTCACTGCACTGTAATGAGAGTTGTCTGAAACAATGAAAGCTATAAGGTAGGAATATGAATCGATAATGTAAATGGGAAATGTGTTCAGCTATTTTGAAAGTAAAATTAATCAGAACTGTTTTTCTTTTGGCAGAAAAATAAAAACCTTTGTAACCAAATCTTTGATTATAAAAACAGAATTCACTGACGTTTACCTTAGGAAGGCTTCACAGTTCTAAGATAAAGCTTGTAGTATGGGCCAGATACAAACACCTAAAAATAGGCAGAATGTGGCATACTCTGGTTGGAAGAAATGAGTTGAATTGGGAACTATTCCAAATGAGCACACTGACCACTGGTGAGATAGACAGGCTTGCTACAGTTCTTGAAGTTTCTGAAAGATTTCACTTGAAAGCTAATGAGAGGAGGGTCTGGTTTTATGCTTTAAATCTTTATGTGTTTCATTAGAAGGAATTGCTTATTCAGAAGATATGTATGAAATTTGATATTACATATTTTTTAAAATTCTGAGTTTTTTTTCTGCCATCAGAGGCTCAGAAATATGCATGATTGTGTTGTATAATCAGAAAATGCTTTCAGGATTACAGGTTCATTTCAGGAGATTAGATCAATACTGTTACCTCCATCTTGTCTCCTGTCCTTATGCAAGTATGTGTCAAAGGAAAAAAAGCATTTCTAATACCGGCTTTGATGTTATTTATACTGAAGTATTTGCTGTTTGCCCTTGTACAGAAGGATGGGTGTTACTCTTCTGTCCTTGTAGGGCAACCATAGCAGAGCTCCCCAGTCCTAGAGTGTCAGTTGCTGCTGGATAACCAGCCAGTCCCACTGATGTCTACCAGACAGTCCCCTCTGCTGTGCTGACAGCAGGCCTGGAACTATACAGTCTACAGTCCCCAACAGAAAGGGTGGTTTGACCGTGTTAGGCAACTGAACACAACCGCTTTCTCACTCCCCCTCCTCAGATGAGGAGGGGAAGAAGTAAAGGAGAAAAAACAACTCACAGGTTGAGATAAAGATAATTTTAATAAAGAGAAAAATATATTATTAAGGAAATATTATTATTAATTAAACAATTCAACTAAAGGGAAAAAAGGGGAAGAGGAAGGGGGAAAGGGAATAACAAAACAAAACAAGTAAAGGCTATGTGGAAGTGCAGAGGGAAAAAAAATTACTCTCTACTTCCCACAAATAAGCAATGCTTGACCACGTCCTTGAAGCAGGGCCTCAATGCACGTAGCTGGTGTTCGGGAGGAGGACAGACGTTTTTGCAATGAGAGCCCCCCCTCCCCCCCCCCTTCTTCCTTTTTCCACCTTTTCTTGCTCAGTGTGACATCATGACATCATATGGTATGGAATATCCCTTTGGTTGGTTTGGGTCAGCTGCCCTGGTGATGTTTCTCACTTTTTTGCCCACCCCCTAGGAGGGTTAGAGAAAGTCCTGATGCTGTGCCAGCACTTCTCAGCAGCAGTGTGATACCACTGCTGTTCTAGCTACAAGTGCAGAGTGTAGCACTGTATGGGCTGCTGCAGGGAAAGTTAACAGCCCAGCCAGACCCAGGACAGTGAGACACATGGAAATTATATTTATTTTCAACTCAGACCTGACTATACATCATCTCCAAGAGCAACTTGTGATGCAGAAAGAAAAAGAATTATTTTTTTTCCACTCAATATATCACACAAAAATGATTTCAAGGGAGCACTAAATCCTAGCTCCATGAGAGATACGTACTAATATTGACTAATGTATAGCTACCTATCCGTAAAAACCTAGCATTTATCTAGTCACTCAGCAAGGAACTCCTCCTATCACAGGAGGTTGTTACCCTTGGCAGCTCTCAGGACTGTATCAGCACTGCTGTAATACCATTTGCATTCATTATGGCAGAAATAAACCATTTATCCTCGAAAAGGAGAAATACGTTTTGGCACGTCCAGTGAAAATTGAAGTTACATAATCTGTTACAATGCAGAAGTGAGACTGCCTCCAGGCACCAGTGAAACATGACCGGTAAATATACAACAAACATGCTGATAAGGCTATCTATCATGGTCATGTATGCAGCAGCTGAAGAGAGAATACAGATTGTATTCACTTCTGTTTTATTTTACTGTAGCCAGGTAAAAGAAATGCACTTAGTATTCTGTAACATGTTTTAAATAAACAGATGAATATTTCACTGATGGATATTAGATTTATTATGCTAAATATATTTGCTAATTACAGTGAAATGGACAGAAATATAATTCATAGAAATACATATTCATTTCAAGTTATTGTTCAAAGCATTCAAATTCCCATTCATAAAACAACTTGAATATTTCCTGAATATCTGAGGTTTTAGTATCCTCCTCAAAATTTACTGAACTCAAGGAGATAGTTGTGATCTCCAGAAAAGATCTGTAGTGTATATAAAAGGTTAATTATGTTCATAAAAATGCATACAGAACAAGGAAGAAAAATATAATGCAGCAACCTTTTTTTTTTTTTTTTTTTTTTTTTGAAAGAGTTTCAGCTGGCACTAAAATTACCCTGCAGTATTTTTTTCATCTTGCTTTTGGAAGAAAAAAGTTGCTTTATCAAAGAATAAAGACTTTACTTGGAAAAGTAGATACCAGTTTTGACTATTTTTATAATCAGAGTATTCATCTTTGCATAAATAAATCAAGAGATTGCAAGAAACTCAGTGGTGAAACAATCCCTCACCCCTTAATTTCAGGAAGAGGGAGCAAATTATTACTAAGAGCACTGATTTGGCTTAGTGGCACAATTTATATTTAAAGAAAAAATGAAAATAATATCATAGCAAGATGAAGGGATTTTATAATGTCTGGCCATCAGTTTTGACATCTGAGCAAAATATAATAAATGGAAAATAAGAGCTTGAAGAGATACTTAAAAATTTCAAATATTAACATTTTTTAATAACTGACTTCATTTAGAAATCTCATGTATTTGATAGTGACAAAGATACACTGATACTGACTTGCACTAATACTGTCTGGAGGTATCTCACTAGGAGAAATGACTATTGGGCTGCTTTGATGTCTCTCCATATAGGTACGTCTTCATTTTTTGTCTCACCTCCTGCAATATGTTTTAGTTTGTTTCCTTTTGCCAATCTGAAGACCTCAGACTAAGCTGAGGAGAAATGGAGAGCTGGGAACAGAAGCAGAATTATGCATAACAGGAATTCCCTACTGAGAACTTGGGGCATAGCGTGTAGCCCTGCTAGTTGCCTCACAGACAGCTTGTTAGATATAAAAATGTTAAAACTCATTTGAAGGATGGCTGTAGTCAACCATGCACATATATAGAGTAGAAAGAGCAACTGAAAACAAGCCAAAACCTGTGTTTGTAGGTAGGACCTTGACATGACATTTTAATAAATGAATTGTCTATGTATAAAAAATAAACTTTCTTCAAGCATTTTAACTAAGAACCAAGGAAGCATATCATTCTTCTCAATGTATTAAGTGAAGGGTCTAATTATTACCCATGGATGTTTTATGAAACCACTTTTGGTTCTTTTCACAATGATTGACAAATTCATATTTCTCCCAACCTGTAATGGGTTTCTGAATTGTATATGCATGTAATTTAAGCCACTGGGTGGCTCTTGAACCTCATCCACGTATTATTTCTAGTCATGACAAAATATTTCCTCTGACAGAACTATAATATTTTAAGCTGGAGGATAGCTATTGCCTAGACAATAATATAAAGGATTTTCTACAGTCTAGGACTTATCAGAGCCCTAAGTTCATCATAACTCTAGGACAGTTTTTCTTCTTAAAAATCCGAATCTTCATGCACATTTATAGATAAATAATTTGTTTTTAAGAATACTACAGAAACAGACTGAGTTTAGTGCAAGACTGTTGTCAAATTTCTCTCTAATTTGCTCTAGAGAACAGCAACAACAAATCGGTGGGCTCAAGAAACTGGAAAAAGTAGCATTTCTCCATGCTAAGGAAGCCAAATGTTCTGTGTGGGTGACATAAAGGCCTTTCGTAAGGATAAAAAAAAAAAGTCTTCTCAAGATAATCTGAGAATTCTACAAGGTATTTTATACAGGCTTTTTACCTACTTTTTAAACCTTTGCACAGTTGGCCTTTTTCTATAATTAATCTCAGAATTTTTCATCTATGCTTATTTAGTGTACTAAAGTTTATTTAGTGACAAAAGATTTTTAAAAAGCTAGACAATGAGTCATCATGCAGAGGCAAAGATAAGTGATGACAACCTGTTCAAATTGCACTATGAACATTTGATAACGAGAGGCTGCTGAATGATAGCATACTACAAAGAAAAAAAGAAAAAAACAACAACAGATTGTTTGCTCCTTACATTAAGGCAGCAAGTATGAGCTGTAAAATCAGTGCCCCTCAGTGTTCAGCAAGAAGTAAAGACTACTGTCTCTGTCCTAGAGTGTTTTGTATTAGTGGGACTCTGAGATCTGCAAGAACT
Organism: Heteronetta atricapilla; assembly: GCA_011075105.1. Lineage (NCBI taxonomy): Eukaryota > Metazoa > Chordata > Aves > Anseriformes > Anatidae > Heteronetta > Heteronetta atricapilla. The sequence goes on along the minus strand of CM021732.1, from coordinate 25,744,039 downwards.
TGCATGACCCCAGGTGTGTTATTGGAAAGGACACCTGCTAAGAAGATCTTTCAGTAATAGGTATTGGGTATCAGTAAAGTCCTAGTTATTACCTGTAATTTTATTACCTGTAATACAAGTAAATTACCTGTAATAGTTATTACAAGTACATGTAACACTGTACTGTACATGCATGAGATATGCATTCTCATTCCATCAGTAATTTACCATTAAAAAGTTGATGTGATGATCTGGACAAGGGGATTGAGTGCACCCTCAGTAAGTCTACAGTAAATGCTAAGTTAGTCAGGAGTGTTGACCTGCTTGAGACTAGGAAGGCCCCTCAGAGGGACATGGATAGGCTGGACTGATGGGCTGAGGACAATTGCATGATGTTCGACAAGGCTAAGTGCTGGGTCCTGCAGGCACAACACCTCAAAAACAAGCTGGGGGAAGAGCAGCTGGAAAGCTGCCCAGTGGAAAGGGATTTGGAGGTATTGGTCAATAGCTGGCTGAATATGAGCTCAGGTGGCCAACAAAGCCAACAGCATCCTGGCTTGTGTCAGAAATAGCATGGCCTACAGGATTTGGGAAGTGATCATCCCTCTATACTTAGCTCTGGTGAGGCCACACCTCGAATGATGTGTTCAGTTTTGGTCCCCTCAATACAAGAAGGACATCGAGGCCCTGGAACATGTCCAGAGAAGGGTTACAAAGCTGGTGAGGGACCTAGAACACAAGTCTTGTGAGGAACAGCTGAGAGAACTGGGGTTGTTTAGTCTGGATTCTTCCACTGGCAGAATTCTTCCAGTTTTCCTTCTGGATTCTGCCACTGTAGGGAACTATAGCGTTGGGGACTAAGACATATATTTATAAGTGAGCTTTGAAGAAACTGCAAAGGCCCTGCAATACACACACACAGAAAACAGAGAACTGTGTTAATAAATGATGGCTATCAAATTAAAAGGTAAATACTGATTCTCACAATCTCACCCCAAATGCTATTTTAGCTTTTTCTGAGCAGAGGCATCTCAGCCAAATAGGAGACATACGGGAAGGGGACTGGAAAATATAAAATTAACTGCCCAGAAGCAGGCACTAGATACCAGTTACTGTTTATTTTTCAAGGAGTAATCTGAAATTCAAGTTTGTTGTAGTAAGAAGTAAAGATACTGACCTGCAAGAATCAACTACTGTGCCTGAAGCTAGCCCTGGAGAAATGAGGGAACGAGAAGCAGACAGCTATGGAGCTGCAGTCACAGCCAGAGCACAAAGGGGCATCCAGCTTAAAATCAGATATAAGAAAAAAAAAAAAAAAGCAAAGAGGTACAACTTCAGAATGGAAAGACTTCCTAGAAAGCTGAAAAGCTGAAAGAGGAGATCCAGTTGGGAATTAACAGCTTTACTGAAGAATTGTTAAAGTTGAGCTGCCTACAAGAGACACTTCACACGTTCAAGTGATGCAGCCAGCGTGAAGAGTAATGTGTTATGTCACTATTTCTCACCTCTTGTACTCCATCATAATGCTAGCAGTCTGATGGAGAAATTGCATTTTCAGCATAAGGTTTAATTCTTTAAAAAGTGCAAGAAATTATTATTTTTTCTCTAATAAACAGTGAACAGGTGGAGCAGCATTCAGGGAAACGCAAATCTGCTATTGCTGACAAATCCCCTCTTAGAGTTCTTATACAGCATCAACTCTAGAATATGAGGCTATTTTCAAGTCACTCAGGATACAAATCCAAGCCACAATCAAGAGAACACTAGTGATAAGCTATTTAAAAATTCACATCAGGAGATTAAACCAACAGGTAAGGAAACACAAGGGAAAAGACTAGTCAACACATTAGCAAGAGGAAAATTGCAAAGACCATCAATGAATGTGGGTTTATTTGAGAGAAACATGCTATTCAAGGTGGAATACACAACATTTTTTTTTTCCCCCTCTAGAGAAATAGAAGCATAAGAAGAAGGAAACTAAAATCAAGGCTAGCAGAGATGCAAAGAAATGGAAGAGAAAACAGTCAGTTCTTCCTAAGGCAACTCCAGTTATCAGAACTGTTTATGAGGAGAAGAATTAAATCAAGATGGAAAATATACTTGTCTTGGACAGCAATATAATCAGTATTGACAGTGATGAATGAATACAAATGATGTGCTGTGGGAATTAACAAAGAGAAATCAAACTACTTCCAGTATGACACAATACAAACCAAGAGGCATTTGTCACTGCAGTCAAACAAATTTACCTCCAGATTGCTAAGGTCCTTCATGACTTTAAACTCTTAACTTCAAAGTTAACCACGTAAAACTTTTGACTTCAAAGTAGAGTTTACAGAACTAAGGGTGTGGTTCTCCTCAGCAACCAGAGAGTGAATGGGTGATACTCTGAAGAGACATAACATATACTTCACTGTTTACTTTGTCTTACAATTCAAATCTTTGCAGTAAGTCTGTACACAATTTCCCTGCCCAGCAAGCACTGACACATGTAATTTAAATACTTAAAATATGTTCTGCTTTTGATTACAGCATACTTTAAACTCACTGTTATTGATAACCCAGCAACTGTATTCTTTAAAGATGAGGAGTTGGGTTACTAATCTGACAGTCAAGTATGGCACATCTTTCCCTTTATCCCTAAAAAGTCTCTTGAAACAATTTTTTAAATATCTGGCATTTGCACATCCTCTATTTTTTATTTATTTTTTTTACATAAAGTAACCAGAATGACATTGTCTTCCCATCCTTCCTTAATCCTTACAAGGATTTTCTTCTTCAAGAACAAAATGTAGCCCCATGCTAATCAAAACTATTATTTCTTCTACAATCCATATACATCCTTATGCTGCACTCATATCATTTTTTAAGTACTGTGACACTTGACATCCTGTGGTACTTAAATCAGCCTTTATCAAATATTTGCCTTTTCATTATCTCCTCAAAGGGACAAGCATTCATTTTTCTTTTTTCTTCTCAATTAATTATTCACATTTTCTTATTTTCATAGAGAAGGGAATGATAAGTCTGTAGTGGTCCCAAGATGTCTGGGAACAACATTCAATCTTAAACCAGATCAATTCTGTTAGACATTTTTCCAGAAGATTTGCTAGTATAGAGAGGAGTTAATCCTGATTAAGTTCTACAGGTGAGGTTATACAGAAAATTGTAGTGTTCTGCCATGATCTTACAATATAACAAACTTTCAGAGTGACATACCAAGATTGCTGAACCTATTTAACCCATCATGTATCTCACCATGTTACATTACAAGTTTTTGTCACTGTCTCAACAAATGCTGAACACAATGAATATTTAAATCCAGTAAAAACTGTCCTCCTAAAGAAAAAGTAGATGCAGTAGAAGTCCTTACCAGAAGAAGGTAATGACAAAGGAGTCATAAAAATACATTTTAAAAGGCAGCACAGTAAAATAAAGCTGAATTAAATAATAATCAAAGTATGTCAAAGCTGCCTGAGATGTCTCACGGGGAAAGAGAATTGCTCAGAGCTTAAACATTTCAGTCAAGAGCACAGAAGTACACTTCTAGAATGCCTTTGACTGTTGTCAAAGCCTTCATCCTTGGTCCAATGAGCCTCGTGACATCCTGTTGATATGCTCAGACTATGACCTGGGTACATGTCTCAGAAAGATGGCATTGCACTTTTTGTGTGTAGCTCATCAGACTCACAGAAAGTATCAGGGAGATCCAATCTGTCCCTTTCCCTTATCACCCCTGTCCCAGCAGAGGGGGCTATTTTCTCATACGCTATTTTCTCAAGATACACAGCCACAGTCCTATAATCACAGAATATCCTGAGTTGAAAGGGACCCACAAGGATCATCAAGTCCAACTCCTGGCTCCACACAGGACCACACAAAAAACAAACCATACGTCTAAGAGTGTTGTCCCTGGGGAACCTATTTTAGTGCCCAACCACCCTCTTGGTGAAGAGCCTTTCCCTAACACCCAGCCTGTCCCTCCCGTCCCAGCTCCATGCCATTCCCTCAGGTCCTGTCGCTGTCCCCAGAGAGCAGAACTCAGCACCTGCCCCCTCCACTCCCCTTGTGATGGAGCTACAGGCTGCCTTGAGGCCTCCCCTCAGCCTGCTACCAATGTCACCTGCTAAACAATGTCCCTAAGTACCATGTCCAATCTTTCCTTGAACACCCTCAGGTATGGTGATGCCACCACCTCCCTGTGCAACCCATTCCAATGCCTGACTGCGCTTTCTGAGAAGAAATGTCTCCTAATTTTCAAGCCAAACCTCCCCTGGTGCAACTGGAGGCCATTCCCTCTAGTCCTATCACTAGTTACCTTGAGAAGAGGCTGACCCCCAGCTCCCCAAACCTTCCTTTCAGGCAGTTGTAGAGAGCAATGAGGTCTCCCCTGAGCCTCCTCTTATCCAGACTAAAGAATCCCAGTTCCCTCAGCTGCTCCTCACAGGATTTGTGTTCCAGACCCTTCACCAGCTTTGTAGCCCTTCTCTGGACATGCTCCAGGACCTCTATGTCCTTCTTGCACTCAGGGGCCCAAAACTAAACACAGTACTCAAGGTGTGGCCTCACCAGAGCAGAGTATAGGGGGACGATCAGCTCCCTGGTCCTGCTGGTTACCAAAACTGCACACAGTACTCAAGGTGAGGCTGCACCAGCACAGAGCAGATCAGGACAATCACTCCCCTTGACCATCTCATAATGCCATGCTTGATGTTCCCCAGAATACGGCTGGCCCTTTTGGCTGCCAGGGCACTCATATTCAACTTGTTATCAACCAAAACCCCCAGATAGCTTTTCATGTATGCCCTCCATAGTCTTCTAGAACTTCTCATCAGACTGAGACAAGAGGATCTGCTATTTTAATGACTTATTAATTAGAGACTAAACATGAGGACAGGTCTACGTGTTCTTGGTGACACAATGAGGCTGTGAGTCATCTGTCTGCATGTGAATGACCTGAATAGCCAACAGACACCAGAAAAAAGAGTGCAGAGTGCAACCACATCGCTTGAGTGGAAGGCTCAACTTCTCCCATTTCACAGTAGAAGCCTGAAGAATTGTGTTGCAATGTGGCTGTTATGCCTGACTCTCCCGATTATAAATTGAGCTTAAAACAACTAGCTCAGTGTTAAAGCACTATATCTGAAGCTAAGCAGACAAATACAACTGCTATTTTCAGAGCTCAAGGAGCCTGATAATAGATCCCATGCTTAAGATCATACTGTTTGTTCAATCCCGCATGTCTTTCCCTTTTCTATAATTGTGTGCAGTTAGCATGAGTTATTGAAAGGAGCTCCTCAGCTCTACCTGAGCTCTCATACCCTGTAAACTAACTTTCTGGGAGGCACCCAAACCACTCTGTTTGCCTTTCATGATTAAAAAAAAAAAAATCAAACAAAATATAGGGTGGAAATTATGTTCTTAGCAGTTCAAACAGCAGGAAACAAAACAAAACAACAACAAAAACAACCAAACAACAAAAATGAATGGATCTAGCAGCTCAGATATGTGTTAAAAACAGAAAAGACCAGGAGGTACTTTTGCTGTAAGAAAGCATGAGTTTACAATTCTGCACATTATAGATTTTTTCTACAAATATAGAAGAAATTAAAGATTCTACAACTTGATAAAGTAATATCTTCCAAACATCTAAGCTAGATATACTGATAACCAAAAAATTCCCTCCTGAACACAGTGAATAAACTGCAATTTACTTTGTTATATTGTATAAGTGTCTCTTTGCATAAGCTTCCATTTAAGATGACTGAGAATGTCATTCTAGCAATTTACTACTCATTCCTCTTATGTATATTGCTATTTAACAGGCAATCTTTTTTTTTTAAAAAAGTTCATTTCACCTTTAACTTATCAGTCCAATCCTAATATATTACTGTAGCAATGCTGCAGTCATTACTGCAAAGTATATTTTAATAAGAAAACCTGTTCACTGAACATTCATTGTGAAAGGTAATTAGGCTACTTCTTGGATCAGTGGACGCAAGACTGCATGATGATATACTTCACCATATTTTTTAAATGATTTATACTATTAAGCATGCTTTGCACTTCTGATGTCTTTTGTTCACTGCTCCTAATTTCCATTGCAATTTCTTAAGCAGTTTTCAGAGTTTTGTGGAAACCTGAAAAAAATGTATGTTCTATGTCCCTCATGGTGGAGGACTTTTAACATTCTGTGCCAGATAATGCTCAGAGGGGAAAGTTCTGCCAGTGTTTTCTTTTCCATACCTGGTTTATGTAGAATTGTATGACTTCATTTACAGTACAAACATTATAAAGAGGTTAAGAATTCCTTTGTTAATTCCAAACTCACTCCATGCATCATATCCTGATCCAGCTAACTTAACTGCTTAAAATTCAACATATATTTAAGAATGATTGCTAGATTTGGATGAGTTTTACTATTCCCACATTTGTAAAATATATATATATTTTTCTTTTTGGTGAATCTTTTCTCAGATGTAAGGTTGGAGAAGTGTTCTTATGATGGCATAAAAGCTTTTAAAGAAAATATCTTGAGAAAGAGGATTCATTCACAATTATTTTGTTTCCTAAGCTAAAAATAAATAAATAAATAAATAAATAAATAAATGTTGCCTGTTCTAAAGATTGTTTGGGCATCTTCTCATTACAAAAGTAGCATTAAAAATATATTTCCAAATATTGACTTCAACTCAGCCATATACGGCACAATATACTCATGAGTTTACCTTATTATTTCAGCAGCAAATTATGCTTCCATAGCTAATGTTAAAAGCATCAATTCTCAAAGTCATAATTCTTTATTACTCTGTATTTATTTAGAATTGATATCTATAAATAGAACTTATTGCTTTGGTTCCCTACGATTATTGGAGCTCCTCCCAGACACCTGCAAATAGTCAGCTAGAGCTTTGGCTTGCTCTCAGTATTACATAAAAATATGATGATTAGTATTTTTAAAATTAAGTGAGATTCCAGTGTTGAAAAACATGAATATAGAGCATAGTTAATGCATGTCCAAGCACAGTGGTTTTCAAATGCATGAACATTCCTTGCTTCTAGTAGAAATTAATGGGTTTACAAGTTGCAATTAGTCTTAATGCTATTAGTTACAGCAGAGTAGCACAATACATTCTGAGGTCAAAAAGAAAAAAATATGTTGGAGTTGATATAAGGTCATGAGTGACTATTGAGGGCAAAGAAAGCTAGGATTATACAGCGTCTCTTTGGAGAATATTCTTTATACTTGAGCACATTATGATTCCATGCTCTTGGACTCTGGATTTATAGAAGTTGTTTTTTTAGTCACCTATTAGAAAATTAAAAATCCCCTGTCCTACCACAAAGCCCAGTGGGAAAGAGTAAATCATTTGTTAGTCCAAAGACAATTCAGCTCCAGAATCACTACTGACTAATCTTATCCATTTACTAAAAGGTTTCTAAGCACATCATGGAAGGGAGGTGGCCTTTTAAAAAAGAAAGTGTCATGGGTTGTGTTCTCATCACAACAGAAAGTAATATCAGCTGATAGTTTTTGTTGCTGGCTATATCCTATGTTTCCAATGAGATCTTGGAAAAGTTAAAGACATTGGTGATGCTTCCATTCCTCTGTATATGAGAGGAGAGGAGGAGGGTAGCCTGGAATAATCAAATCCACAGCAATGGTAGTAGACACAGTAATTTATTGTTAATGGTAGAAGTCTACTTATGCTGAAGAGTGAAAAGAAAAGTGAAAATTTTAGTTGGACATTTCTAGAAAGTATTGCTTGGAAACTAACACAGCACAAATGTGGAAATGAGAACACCTACATGCTCTGTGGAGGTGCTTACTACCATGCATGCCTCCCAAAGTCTTTTCAAATAATATTAAGGGCTTCAATTAAAATAAACATCTGAATGCTGTAGAGAAAGACATGCTGGAAGAAACAGTGAATTGGTAGGCAAAACAGGAAAACTGGCAACCAGGCCAGAATATTAGCTGTATGGAGATAAAGAAACATTTCTCCATTTTAATTTGTGTTGGGTTCCTGCTGTCAGGTTAGGGGGTCATGCTGTACTATGTAGAGATGGGCAACAAAACAACAGATGTAATGCACATATTAAGCCAGGCTCTTCCAGACCTACCTTAAAACATAGGACCTCAGAATAGCCCTCTGTATTGATTTTGATTCTTTGGCTGCAGGCGTATGTAGCCTCTGGGGAAACACAGAGATTGCATTAAATATAATTAAATTAAGCATAGAAAAGAAAGTATTGCAGCAAGGTCCTGATCCAGAACTATGATAAAAAAAATAAACTAATTAAGGTTGAAAACAATATTCATAATCTGATTATTACATTTTAAACTTGAAAGGGAAGACTGCATCATAGGGAAGGGAATGTAGTACCAATATTGGATGCAATAAAGTTCAAGGCAAACCCACCATGTAGACACATCACACACAAACCTACCATCTGAGAGGCCATGGGATGTGCTGAATTGTTTGTTAACCCCATCCATATTTTCAATAAAAACACAAGGCAATATTTGGCACAGTAGATAAAGAACCAATGGTTAGCTTTTGCAGGCTGCCTGAACACATTTAGATTAGATATATGGAAGAAATTCTTTACTGCGAGGGTGTTGAAGCAGTGGAACAGGTTTCCCAGAGAAGCTGTGGATGCCCCATCCCTGGAAGTGTTCAAGGCCAGGCTGGATGAGGCTTTGGGCAGCCTGGTGTAGCAGGAGGTGTCTCTGCCCATGGTAGGAGGCTTGGAACTGGGTGATCTTTAAGGTCCCTTCCAACACAAAACCATTCTGTGGTTCAATGATTTACAACCATGTTTTGTTTCTGTGTTGGAGTGGTGCTGTTTTTTTGGGGTGGAGCATTTAATTCCCTGTGAGACCTGTCTAGAGGGTTCCCCTCTGTCTGGCTGATTAGACTGGCATAGGTTCTTAATTAGCCACAAATTCATATTTTGCAAGCATACTCCAGAAGTTAGTCTGAAAACTTGTATTTTCTAAGCGAAGTAAAAGATAATCTAATTAATTTTGCATGACCTGCTTCAAGGCTGAATCAGGTCCAGCTATTTATTCATTTCGGGTCATAATCTCCTGTGTCAGTTACAATAAGAAATTGCTTTCTCCTAGACTGACAACAGCAGGCAAAACTCTTCCAACACTCAAGCGCCTGCAAGATCAGAGAAAACCAGGATGATGGTGAGATGCTGACTGTCTTGCTGGAGAACAAAAAGCAAAACTTCCATTCCAAGCTGTGCCCCAGCTGGTAAAAAAAAAATAAAATAAAATTGAGGAGTGGTAATTGCTGAGCACAACATTACATCACATCTAAGAGGAACTGGAGTCTTTCTCAGGTTTCACCACAGCACATTGGCATTTAATAAGAATTAGAGAACAAATAGCTATTGTAGCAGCTAGTGTTCCAATTTTCATTGCAGAAAGTTTTTTCTATGTCATTTGCCTAGTTTAACAAAGCTCTGAGATTAAACAGATGATTTGAACTTAAAGCATCCTCTGCCAGCTACTGGAAAAGTCAAAACTTTACTATATAAAGACTAGACTAACACAGCTTGTGGTGCTATTAACAGAAAGGAAAAATCAGACACCACCTTCAATTTTTACTAGGAAGTAAATTGTTCTGTTCAGTTAAACTTTAAATAAACACTGATGTCACAAGTCACACTTTGCAAAGGTCTAAGTGGGAGGTTTTGCTTGCAGTCAAGGTTAGCAGTACCAGTTTTCAATTCAAATAAAAATGAGAACTCAATTTCATTTTTCTGGAGGAAAATGAAATGAGACAATTAAAAAAAAAAATCAGAAAACAAGCACAACTATTTCTTGTTTATTTTATCATGTAGCACAATTTTAGATGTTGAGGAAAAGAATCTAAATCGGGTATAGGCAAATTTCTAAATTCCATTGTGTTCAAGTTACAATTTTATCAGTAGCAGATGTACCCCTGGCCAAAATCAGTAGCTGTGCAGGCATAATATTATAATCAGACAATTTCATACACATTATCTGCTCCTAACAGGCAATAGTAGGCCCAGCCACACAGAAATGCACAGGACTGTGCAAGGTCACTCTTCCAGCAGGTCAAAGCCAATAGCTGAGGTATGTGGAGTAGTTTAGGTCATATTTTAGTCCCTTTCACCAGTTACTTGTTTGTTTGGCATGTTTCAGTTCAACCCAAACCCAGGCAAATAAAGTAGGAGTCTAATATTCAAGTTAGTATTTCACCATTATTATAACTAAACTTACTTTAAGGCAGTATTTGGAATTTATTCTTGAACTATAAAACTGAGTTTTTTGAAAGGTGTTGATGTAATATATCAAAAAGGTGGTTTTTGTTTGTTTGTTTTGTTTTCCATCAAAACAGTGGGAACAGCAACTACTTTTAAGGTTATCTCTGCATACATAAAACACATTTTTTCCCCTGTGTGGTAAGCAATATCAACTTTTTATTGCTCTGCTTACTGATAGAAGTCAGGAAAATGAAATAGGTACCCATCAGTTTGCAAGCAAATAATCCAGACCGCAAGCCCAAGGTTTCCAGTGTGCCTAGATCACACTGGATGCAAAGCGGTCTGTTGAGTAGCAGGCAACAGCTTCCCTGGCTCTTTCTTCTACCTCCATGTTTAAATATATGGAAGAAATATTCACATTCCAGCTGTGCACTGATTCTAGGCTTGCTCTAATGATTTGGGATTTGATCTTCAATTGTTATGAACAAATGTTTTCCAGTGGAAGGTGACTTTCACCTGACAGCAACGAAACATTAACATAAAAGTTTTAAAAATATATATCATTAGAAAGTTTTGTGCTATTAATTTCATTTTAGGCAGAATAAATTTCACTAGCAATACAGACAACACCCTGGAAACATGTTTAAAATAAGTCACACTAAAAATCAAGTGCAGTGTCTAAAATAAAGATAAGTTCAACTCACATATTTTTTTCCATTAAATCCATGTTATTCCATCTTCCCAGTTTGCTAGCTTTACATCCAAGAAATTCTTGGCATTGTAGAAAGGCCAGAATTCTTGTACTCCCTAGTGTTGCACAGAATCTGGCTGGGTATAGCAGAAGCAATATAGTTCAAAATAACACACACATGCTTCCTAAGATTGAATTGTTTGGTACCTCTGTAGGAACACAAGCATTCATTTCTCTGAATTTATTGTAAGCTGTCAGAAGTAGTATTTCAAGCACAGGAAAACACCTTTCACATAGAATTAGTCCTTAGGCAAATAACTGCTACGCAGATCATGTGGTAGTTTTATTATCATTGCAAATGGACAAAAATTGCATCAGGCAAAAGAAGAATCTGTCCCATGGAAGGCAATTATCTTCAAGTTACTCTGCTTCAGAGCAAAAAGAAGCTTCTTTCAGAGTGCTTCTCCTCTCCCCCATACAAAGTGGCATCAAACATTGCTCCACTTTAGTAGCCCAAAACAAACTTAACCTAGATAGGCCAGAAATTGGGTCACTCTGGGTTGCTATATAGGAAATAGTTTCTCACTCAAGCCACATGGTAGCATCTTACATAAAGGGAAAAGAGCTCTAATTTAACCATTACTACACTCATTTTGAAACATGAGGTTAAGATATGCCTACCTAAAATATAGCTGGCAATTACTTTTGCAGGTATTACATAATTAATCACTCAATGTAGCAGTTCTTTCAGATAAATACTCCTGAAAACATGCCTGGAAATACAAATATATAACTGTTCCGATTAAGCATGTACAACATGCACACCACCATGAGGTTTCTCTGGATGGCTAAGATGACAGAAGTTGCAAAGAATTCTTTATTCTGAGGCTATTCACTCTGCTGCTGGTACTGTGAAACACTTGTGCAGATAAAACATTTCAACAGAACCAGGAACCAGGTGAATGGACCTCAGTTACTTTTCTCTTCAAATGGCTGCTGGAAGAAAATAGTTCCTGTAGTAGGAGCAGCCTTCCCCTACTTGGAGAAGCATATCTTGAAATACTCTAAGGGACTAGAGAGCCAGCCTCCAAGATTTCATTGTACTAATTAGTTTATCTTCACTTTCACCTTTCTTTAAACAATCCAGTTGAAAGAAGCCAGAGCAATTTCATACAGCTAAGGCCATTTTTTATACTTCATTGCTTTACAACACAGCTTGATGCACTGGCAAAAAGCCACAGTCAGCATTCAAGTTAAAGAGACTTTCTCTGCAAAAATGAAGAATCCCTTTTACACAGACTCGTTTCCTTTAGTTCAGCTTCTACAGAAACACTGAGGTGAGTGTGGAAACATTGATGATCCAGTATCAATTCTACCTAAAAGATCTCACATTCATCCTTTCTGATAATGTCTTCCCAGAGATTATGCTGAACGACAGGAAGCATTGTGATAACATAGTGATATGTTACCAGAAGACACACTTGATTCAGAGTTTTCTCACAAAGTTGACAAGACTACTGACCTGTATTTTATTTTCTGCTAGAGATACGCTGTGTGGACTACTAGTTTTCAGAGAAACTGAATTCATTTGTATTAAAATGCTAGAACTCTTCAAGCAAAACATATGTTGAAGTTTTCATTACCCAGAAACAACAGGCTCCAGTAGGCTGGTGAAAGGTATTTAATAAAGTATGCCTGGGAGGGTAATGCAGTTCTGAGTGCAGACAAGAGGTCCTTACAGACAGGCCAGACTCCTCAGTGCTTTGTAGAACCTGGTCCTGTGATTCTTCCTTTTCCATTTTTGTCAATGCCTAATAAGACTAGAAATTAAACTCTTTTAAAAACTACTACAGAAAGTATTAAAAATGGAAACTTCATTATCTTCAATCTTCATTCATAAAATGCTATTGAAAAATCTAGTCTTTAAAGAATAGGCAAATTCAATCAAATGGGCTAAAGTTACAGAGGGGCACACAGTACCAAAGAAATGAGCTGAATTAACTTTCTCCCATGAGCTGAGAGAAGATGGAAAAAAAGGCCCTAGGCAGAGATTATACAAATGTCTTCCTACACAAGAAGCACTTAGGTGGAGAAGATGCATGATTTGCTAAATAAGAAGACATTACCCTGTATACTTGCTCTCTACTCTGGTACGGACTTTATCACTGTGTGCAATTTTGGACACCACAGTATAAGAAGGACACAAAACTATTAGAGAGTGTCCAAAGGAGGGCTAGAAAGATGTTGAAGGGGCTGGAAGGCAAGACATATGAGGAGCAGCTGAGGTCCCTGGGTTTGTTCAGAGCAGGCTGAGGGGAGGCCTCATGGCAGCCTGCAGCTCCCTCACAAGGGGAGCAGAGGGGCAGGCACTGAACTCTGCTCTCTGGGTACAGCAACAGGACCCGAGGGAACGGCATGGAGCTGGGACAGGGGAGGGTCAGGCTGGGTGTCAGGAAAAGGTTCTGTACCCAGAGGGTGGTTGGGCATTGGGACAGGCTCCTCAGGGATGTGGTCATGGCACTGAGCCTGCCAGAGTTCAAGAAGTGTTTGGACAATGCTCTCAGATACATGTTTTTTATTATTTTTTTGGGGTGGTCCTGTGTGGAGCCAGGCGTTGGACTCAATGATCCTCATGGGTCCCTTCTTTGATTATAATTATTATCTGCATTAATAAGTGCCTGTTTGTTTAGGCAGTCATTACATCTGTGGAAATCATGTGCTTACATGCAGTTGAATGGAGCTTCTGCTCTTATTTGTGGAGCATTTCAGTTACTTATTTGCTTAAATTTACTTGAGGAATTTTACCATAAACATTAGCTATTTTGTAAGAAGTGTAAGAATAAAACACTTTTTCTTTTAAATGAATGATTTCTCTTAACACACTGAGTGGTTTCTGGCATACTATTTATAAGGTGCCTCATCTTGTATACATCACAAGCCATCAAACAACATCACAGTAATCTAGTACTCTTACACCTGAACCACATAAATGAAGAATTTAATGAGGAAGACCTTGCTTATCAGTCAAGAAACAATTTTTTTCCAGCTGTCTAATGTGTTATGTTAGTTTACAAATATGATAGTGTTCCAGTATAAACAAGCTACTTTGGTTAGTCTTTAATGTTGACATTACACCTATTTTGTTGTTTAACAGAACAGTTAGATAGAAAGTAGCTGTTCAAATTCAAGAAAGAGTTGATCCATTCAAGGAAGTTGGGAATTACTTTCTTCCAGTTCCTGATGAAGACAAAGCTCACTACATATGTATAAGTCACTACATATGTATAAGGTCCATAGCTGATGCTGCTCATGGTTGCATGATAGGAATCCCTATGTATTATGTCAAACAAATTTAAACATTTGAAAAAATTGCTCTTTTAAAATGGCCTCTACTAGCCGAACTTACCTTCCTAACATCCATAAAAAGCAGTTTGTATATTTAGAAAGAAATGTCGTAATGTATAATTACAGAACCATTATAGTAAGACTTTCTTGGGTGGTAAATACGTACAGTTAAATATTTCAGTGAGGAAACTGAGGACTTTTTATACACAGAGATCTGCAGTATAAGTCCTCTTATTTCTGTGACTGCACTGATCTTCAGCCCAGGTGTTAATTCTAAACAGACACTAACAACTTCGTCAGACAGCAAAGAATCTCAAGGGTACTTTAACATGATGTTACTGGATGTTCTTCAATTGACAGTAAAGTTGAAGACTTTCAGGGGTCTGAAAAATAGACTTGGAGACTTGTTTCAAAAGCTCATTAAAACAGACAACCACAAAGGACTGTTTCCTAGAGACTTTCAAATTGCTTATCTGGAAGGTATGGAGGAAACTATTAACCTCAGTAGCTTTTTTACACTGCTGGCCATAGTGTGATTTTGAACTCTGGAAATAATCAGGTTTAATTGCATTTCAGAATATGTTTTGACATTTGAGCTGCTTCATTGCTTCAAAATTTTCTTTATTTCACAGCTGCTAGAATCAACTTGAGAGTAATCTCTGGGAAAGTACAGTTCACATGAGATAGCTGTTGAAAACACAATCAACCCAACACTTCTGATCAAGGATTACATGTATTAAAAATGGTAAGCAGAAATGGAAAAAAAAAAAATGCTTCATCTAAATTTTGAGCAATGCACCTTTAGAAAGCTAGAAGATCTGGATGACTTGCAACTATCCATGCTTCAGAGCTGAAGGAGAAGTGTAGAAAAAATACCATGTTACATGACAACCCATGATTACAAGCAAAGAAGTAATTTTCCCAAGTAGGGAGTTGTGTCACCTGGAGGTCATAAGGACAGATGAAGCCTTAGGTCTAACATGAACCTATTGGAAGACCTGAATTAGGATTTATTTTTTGTTTCTTGATCTGTCCAATTTATATTCAGAACGACACTATCTTTTTTAACTGAAAAGCATGCCTACTAGCAGCAAAGTAGAGCTGCTATTTACCCACTGTTTTGAGCTAGTAGGGCATCTGAAAGAAGTTATTCTGCCTGTTACTGAGCAGTCATTTCTGGCCCAGCACAAGTTTTCAGTAAGACATACTGTTATGCAAGCTGGTTAAAAGATAATAGCTAGTATGAAAAAAGACAGCTTTAACTTAGATCCATTTGTCTGCTCGCTTCATTGCGCAGTCAACATGAAAGTACATATTAGCACTAAGAAGAACAACAAGCTGAGAGCAGTCATGACTGCTTTGAAACAGCAAGAGGGCAGAAACAGTAATGATAGCTTAAGTCATAAAGCTATGCTGAGAAGGCCATTTCATTTAAATAAAGGTAGACTGAACAAATTTAGAGAAGTAAATGGATCTTTTAACAGAGATGCAGATGACCTATAGAGACTGGACACCAAAATTAAACAAGATTAGATTGGAAATAATGCATGACAAGCAGTATCAACAACACATCAAAATAACTTACAGACAAGAGGATTCTCCATTACTTACAGATATTAAATGCAAATGGGTTCACTTTCTCGGAGATGGGATCAAGTTCAAAAAAAGTCATTGCCTTAACACACATATTGCTGAAGCATGTTCCAGAAACAACACCAGCCCAGGTCACCAGACCAGTCCCTGGTAGAGGAGCTAAGGGAACAGCTTTGCTTGTGAGGAGACATCAGTGCTCACCCTAAAGGGATGCACATCCAACAACTACATATAGCTTCCAGAACCTCACAGTGAAAAATCCTCCTTTCCCTCAAAGGTAAAGATGTTCCTGTTCGGATTTGGCTCTAGTGCAAGGAAAACATTCCTTTATACTGAGCAGGCTGTATACATCAGTATGCCACTGAAATTGATAACTACAGATATTATTTATCTGATTCTGGCTGGACTGAATTGTAAATTACAAAGATAACCATCTTAATAGTCGAAGTCTTCATGGTGAGACTTTTCCATTTCCACAGAACCCAAACTGTTATGAAAATTAACACCTTGCAGCAGGAAGTCTTATATTACAATTTTCAGTTCACTACTTGTGAGAAGAAATTACAACAGAAGAAACAGTCTTTTGCATTTACAATTAAGAGAAATACTAGTAAAGACTGACTGTGGAGACTCAAAAAGTTACCTTAATATGAGCACAGTAGGTTCATGCATACTGTTATTCCATAAAATAAATCATTCCAGTTATCAGCTCTGCATGACCATACTGTCCAACACTGATACACACATCAGCTTTGTAACTACAAAAATATGTTGCGGATGCTAAAACACAATAAGTTCTCAGCAAAATAGACAAGTCAGCTGATCTAAATGCCTTCTGACTTCAAGTAGAATGATTTGAGCATTAGCATCTGTATATCACATCTTGATTTAAAAGTAACACCTTTGTTGTTACTTCTATAGTAAAAAGACACATGGTCCTTCATACATGAAACATACTCTGGAACATGCTTAGAGATCTTAAAAAAAAATCCCAATTTATTTCTAATTTTAAGTATTATTTTCCCAATGGAAAATGTATCCATCAAAGCTGATAAATTTTGCATAAAATATTTGATTCCAGTAAAATAAATTGAAGAAAAGTTTTTGAGATCAGATACATGAATTTTGACATTTCCAAAACCAAAAATTGAGCTAACGTCTATGTCAAAACAAGCTAGAAAGGTCAAGTATTACAACATATACATAATAGGTGTTTGAGCCCAACACATTATTTAAAGCACTAAGCAATTGTACTCCCCATATAAAAAAGGCAAAATTGTCCCTCTTCACAATCAAGTCTTTTCTGCTTTCTTAAACATTGCTATGGGAATATTTACCCTATACAGATCTGTATTCAAGGACTTCTTATGAACAGGTCAGTGGTTCTTCTCCCCTAGAACATCCCTTCCTCAAACCTGGCTTCCAGTCAACATAAGATTCACCACACATGTTGGGCTTCCACTAGCCTTCTTACCTTTACTAGGTTCCTTTTGCCTAACCAAATTAACCTGCTCATTATAATTGCTCCCTACTTGAAGGGAGTGTAAGATCTTGGTACTGAGTCAGAATCTGTGCATTTGCTATCCCACAGCTGACTGTCACAGAGGAGAAGTTGAAGTTGAAGATGAGGAGAAAGGTCAAGGAAAAATTGCAGTCTGCCAGGAACAGCAAACCACAGTGTTGTAAGACCATGCTTATTGCTCTGTCTCAGCTAGTGACAGAGGAAATCACTTTCCTCTTGAATACTCCAGAATAATTCATCAGCTTCTTGCTTTGCTAATGGGTTTATCGATATTACATAAAGCTGAGTCAGCCTTGGTCCCACTGCTGATCTTGAGAATGAGTCATGCTTTTTTTTTTTTTTAATAAAAAAAATCAGCAACAGAATTTTCTCTTACTAATTTTTCCTCAACACATGAAGACATTAACAATCCCCCTATTGGGCCCCAAACCACACAGGATTCACAAGTAGTGTTGATCAGAGCAAAAGAAATTTAATGCTGTGTATATTTCTACGATATCTTATTTTTTATTAGTATTTACTCAAGAACATGAAAGGAAGGCTCTGAGCTAAATAGTTAAAAAAATGAGCAAGACTTTAGGAAAAGACAGGTAACAGAATACTCCAATTAAAGCCATATTAGCAAACACTCAATTGAACTACTTAACCTTTACTGTTTTTGCTGAGATCTTTTGTTTAAATCAAATAATGCTCCAGAAATTTGGAAAATCATTTGTTCTGAGAGTTCCCCAACTTTCTTTCCTTAACATGGACAATCATTTATTTGATAATTAATTGGACTTAGGAAAAAATAGAATCGAACCCAGAAATACTATGACATTTTAAATGGTTCTGAACAAGTAATTCAAGCATTAGGTACCTTCACTTACCGTATCCACAGAACACATACTAGATAATGCCAGTACTATTCTACTAACACACTACTCAGGCATTGCAGTAAACCTTCATCATGTTATAAAATCATAAACCAACCCCTCACTTCAAGGAACAATATTTGTGAGTACTAAAAATGTGGGTATAGGTTTTGTATCTTTGGTTACAGAGGTCTCTAAAGCCAAAACTGAGAGGAAATTGTAGTCAGCTGAATATAGTCTAGAATACATTAAGAAATTTGGCAATAACTCATTGGTCCCATGTTGTTTTCTGCTAGTATTAATGGAAGCTATACAACCAGGAAGAAAAAAAAAAATAAGAAAAAATGTCTGTATTCAGCTTCCCCCTCAGCCCCAAAAATCCCCACCTAAAAACAGCTGTATCAGTACTAAACACTAAGAAAAACTCTGCAGACTAACCACTTAACTTTGCATACATCCCTGTTGCAAAAGGAACACGATCACAGTATAGTCATCGGATAATCACAGCAAAGCCACCTATGATACATCACTATTCAGAGCTGTTGAGGAAACCCAACCAGAAGTTTGGCAATATAGCAAACTCCATACTTCTAGCATTACACAAAATGACTTACTACGAGTGCTTCTTCAAGCCTTGCACTTTTCCCCTACAGAAATCCTATTCCAAGCAAAAAAGTAACCATGTGGCTCTTTACATCTATTCAATTCATTTGCTGATAGCTCATAACGACTTGCTAATAGACTCCATCTTGGAAGTGATTAGAACAATGATTAGAAAGTAAATAAACTCAGTAATAATAAACATGGGCTATAATACTCAAAGGAAAAGAACAGGCTACTTAATAGGTTCATAAAACACATAATCACCCAACCCACTCCAAGCTCCCAACAGCTAGAATATAGAATCATAGAATCACAGAATATCCCAAGTTGGAAGGGACCCATAAGGATCATCGAGTCCAACTCCTGGCACCACACACGTCTACCCAAAATTTCAGATCATGAAAGACTAAGTGCACAGTCCAAATGCTTCTTAAACTCTGACAGGATTGGTGCAGTAACTACCTTTCTGTTCCAGAGTGCGACCACCCACTCAGTGAAGAACCTTTTCGTGATGTCTAGCCTAAACATTACATGTTCCCTCCCAGATAGATCAAACCCAGAATGCAAGACCAGGCAAGTAAATAATACCAACATGCAAAACTAACTTGGAAATACATTACTTTTTGGCAGTTTTTTTGGCACTTTGTGGGGCTTAACTGTACTTCAGTGAGAAGAATGTCTTCTGGTGTGAACTGAAGTTATACCTCTCTGCCACAATGTCCTTTTTTGGGGGGGGGGGGGGGGGGGGGAGGGAGGCAGGGTGGGAAACATTCCTTGTGGACACCTGAAGGAGTTGCAAAATAATAAAATTTAGGTGAAGGAAAAGTTCCTTCTCTGGTTTTGTTGTTGTTTTTGTTTTCTTTTCCATATAGTCTTAAACTGAAGGTCCTATTTTCTGGCATTTGGCAGATTGTAAGTATGCCGGAACACTTCATATTACATAGATCATATTTGTCTGAAATTATAACATCATACCTATAGTCTGCTGCAGGCTGAAAAGTAGCCCATGCCTCAGGTACTCTTTTATGCCTTTGCTTTTGTTACTACATCCTTGTAAGTCTTCAAAAGGGAAATGAAGTTATCCTATTCAGAAGAAACACCATCCAGAAGAAACTTCAGTTGTTAGGGACTGAATTCTCCCTGAAAGCAAAGGCGGGTATAGAATCATAGAGTAGCCTGAGTTGAAACGGTCCCATAAGGACCATTGACTCCAGCTCCTGGCATCACACAGGTCTATCCAAAAACTCAGACTTTGTGACTAAGCGCACAGTCCAAACGCTTCTTAAACTCCGACAGGCTTGGTGCAGTGACTACTTGCCTGGAGAGCCTGTTCCAGTGTGTGACCACCCTCTCAGTGAAGAACCTCTTCCTGATGTCTAGCCTAAACCTTCCCTGCCTCAGCTTGACACTGTTTCCGCGGGTCCTATCACTGGTGACTAAAGAGAATAGATCGGCGCCTGCCCCTCCACTCCCCCTCATGAGGAAGCTGTAGACCACGATGAGGTCTCCCCTCAGCCTCCTCTTTTCCAGGCTGAACAGGCCAAGTGACCTCAGCTGCTCCTCATACGTCTTCCCCTCTAGGCCCTTCACTACTGGTAGCCCAGTATCTTACTGACTTGAAGAAATAGGTTTTAATCTATCTTGGTTTGTTTACTAACGAAGGAGCACGAAAGAGACGCTTGTCCCTGTCTCTGAAGAGGAGGTGAAGGAACAGCTAGTGCAAGGAACACAAAAATCAGTTGCGCCAGACTGATATGTGGTTGTATCTGAGCTTGGAGGCTGCAAGCCTTTTCAAACTTCCATATCTAGAGGAACACTTTGGCTGCAGCCAAAAGCCTACGTGTACATAAGCTCCCCCAAGCGAGACAGTCTTCTTCCCATGACCTGCCAGGAAACAGCAATGTAGGCATGTAACCAAATTAAAGCCTTCAGCCCAGTCCTTGACCTGAATAGTGAGTGAGGATCCGGATCCTGGCATTTATACATGATAGTTTATATGCAGCCGAAGTAAATAGTGTAGTCAGAGGTCACAGGGCTAGATTTTGAAAAGTCTAAAGAAGAGTTCTCAGAGAAGCAAATTTAAATAACATTAATGTCAAGAAAAGTATTTCTGATTGCTATATTCTTTATCTGTCGTGACTAGACAGATGAAAATCTATGATGGCAATTTTGCCTTTAAGGTCATATTCTTTTTTCTTTCATTTCTTTTCTTAATTAATTAATTAATTTTAACAGGCTCTGTACTAATTTTCCTCACAGAATGACTAACAGAAATATGACCCTTGTGTACCTTTTGTAGTTAATTCATTAGGTCAACTCTAACCACTAAGCCCCTTGTCAGGTTATATCTCTTAGTGATAAGGAGCAATTGACTTTAAAAGACTGAAGCCAGGCAGATGAGCCTATTCCACAAAGTCTCTTGGCTCCACCCTTGTTAAGTGAAATCTGACAGGTGTGGATCATTAGACCTTTGCTATATAGGAAGCCTGAGGACATGTGTGGAATTGCCTCCCTGTGGGAGTTTGAGGCTCAGGTTATCAGGGTGCTTTTCCACTGTAGTGAAATGGACTTAGCATTCCCTAGTTGGATGCTTTTTCTTCATGTTTTCTACCATCTCTGAGAAACAGTTTTAGTGACTCTATGAGTTAGCTCTGTTGGTGGTGCCTTCTCAGCACAATAAAACCCTGGTGGTATGGCTTCAAGTTCAGAAGCTGGCAGGTAAGTGTTTCTGGGTTCTACAGTTGTTTAATGCAAGCACTTAGAGGAACTGATTCACCCCATAGCAGCTCCAACTTTACAAGTGTCTGAAGACTGGGATACTAACTTAATACTTTATATATAAGCAGTCCTGTGTGTTTCCAGACAAATTAATTGCCGTTGTGTGTGGAAGACTGACAATGCAGTGGTTCTGATAACTACAGGAGAGAGACTTGCATCTTCGACCTCACACAGAAACAAGAAACAAACCACCTATGTCTTTTGAATCTATTAGATGGACACTAAATGGACATTTGAAAGCCAGACAAAGGAAATGAACACAGAAAACCAATATAGCTGACTTTAATAATGCATCTGTTCATATCTCTAATATGTACAATATATTAAATGTTCACAGACAAAATCTTTGCTTTTTTGAGCAAGTAGCAGTAAAAAATTCTGTATTTATCAAAGACAGAAAGATTAGCTTTTACTTTTGTCTGTCTAAGCTACTTCTTCCATCTAGGTTTCTAATTGCGTTCTCCATCTGTAGGTTTGCAGCACTTTGTAGTTCTACACCTTCTTAACTGTCTACTTTGGATTTGTCTCCATAGGCAAATGTACCTTCTTTGAGGTGTTCATCTTCATAAATGTAATTATTATTCCCTTGCTCTTATGCAATACTGCTCTTAAAAAGATTTTCTTATAGTTTTTGTTAATTTTCTCTTAATTATTTATAAAACCACAGCAGAATATGAACAACAGAACCTTATCACATATGCAACTGCTAGTTTAATTTCTCTCCTCTCTTTAAATTGAATTAGAGAACTAAATTATATCCATTAGTTTTGAGTGACCCAACAATAGCCAAAATACTTTCAAATTGCTGGACATACAGCCATGTGTATGCCAGGTTACACACTGCTGAATGTGTAGAGCACAAGTATGTGTATATAACCAGTCTTATGAAATGTGCTGTGCACAGTAATTACTCCCACAGCCTTGTTGTTGTGCTCCCATTGCTGATGATGGGTCCAGCACTGCTATGTTGAACTACCTATATGTCAGACTGTAGTGCTTAGCTAACAATTTCTAATTGTGGGTGATGGTACAAGGGAACACAGCTTTACACTTGTGCAAACTCAAAAACCTGCATACACATAGCTCACTGTGAATGTATTCCTTACTGAGCATGATTAAATGCTCAATGCCAACACAGCTGCAGGATACTTCAGTTTATCCCTTGATCCTTGGTATGAGAATGTGCATCAGAGCTGCCAGTTTCTTTAATAGGAGACACATGAGAGAAAAAAAAAAAAAATGATAGTTTTCAGCATGTTTTTTACTAACACTTCCACTGACTACATGGATCTTTGTAGTTAGCAAATGGGAATTGAATAATAGTTTGTGAGGTATAAAAAGACACATCCTTACAAGGATACTCTATCTGTTGTATAAAATGTCTAAATTTGTCCATTGAAAGAAAAGGTGTTCTAATTTTGTGCTACATGACAAATGAACAGTGTAACAGTCTGATTTGCTCTAATAATGTGCCTTTATTCAGTGATAAACACAGCAGATATATTTTAATAAAAGCATACATTAGAATTGCCTATATTTGTTAGCACTGTATGTTAAGGATTATTCATTTACTCACTGCAAAGAAATATGCTGTCTTAAAATCAGTGTTTCATGATGTTATAAGAATTTGCTCCAGAATAAGTTTTTAATTTACAGATTTGCCTGGTGTAATAGATGTGTGCAAGCTTGTTATTCGTCACCATGTTGACTTTATTAATATATACTCAGTACTAAGAAAGCTGCTTGGTATCTCAGATTAAACTTTTTGTAAGAGACAGGGAAAGCATCCAGCAGAAACCAGGTGATAAGTGGAGTGTTTGAACTGAAGCAGTGAATGCTGTCAGCAAACTGTTGTGTGTTTGATAAAGAGGCTAGATGGGAAATATAATTTGAAAACTCATAAAAAAGCTATAACTGCTTATGAAACTGTCCCCAACAGATTTCTCCCAGTGACACAAATGAAACACAATAGGAGGCAAATATTAAACTTAAGACATAACTGGACCATTCCAGTGTGTTCAGGAAAATACTAATCTCAACCCAGACTCTCAGGTAAACCCTCTGTATGTATAGCTGTGTAATCATTACTGTGTATTTCACAGGTCTGAAGTAGTCAAAATTGTCTTGTGGGCTTCTCAAAAATGCCCAACTTGCTTTAGGATCTTTCCAAGAAACAGTAAGTCATGAGGTAATTGATACACAATCTTCATCCCTTGGGACATTCAAAAGCCGTTTGGATGTGGTCCTGGGCAGCCTGCTACAGGTGGCCCTGCCTGAGTAGAGGAGTTGGATCAAATGACCTCCAGAGGTCTCGTCCAACCTCAACAGTTCTATGTTTCTTGCAATTCTGTGAATAATTTTTACAAGGAATTTAAAAACTCAAGCTGAATTCATAGACACATGCAAAGTGAATTAAATGGTCAGTGCACTGAATTAATACAGTAGCAAGTATAGCAGTGTGATTTTATCAGGCCCCTAACTTCTATTTATGTTGTCAAACAAAGCCAGTTCAGATTTCCAAGTCTCAATTAACTTATCCCATGTTGCTGAATAGCTTTCAGCACTGATTGTCCTTTCTGCCAATAGTTGTACTTCATCTAGTTTGCATGGCTATAGCTTCAGTTTCCAATTTGCTATTTGCCACATCTGCTAAAGGCCTACCACTGTCTAGAACTTTCTCAAAAACCGAATGTAGACCATGATCTGAAACATAGTTGCCACATCCCTTACTGTGCAATGATTTCACTGTTTATCCTTCAGTAAATTAATTGGTTTTGGTCAGTCATTGCTATGAAGCACAGACTGAAATGTTACATTTTCTGTTGTCTCAGTTCTTGTCATGATTGTGGCTTGTGTACCACCTGGTCTTTTTAGAACTTATGTCATAAACTGAGTTTTGCACCACTCAGGCTCTCTGATTTTGTATAACAGTAGTATATTAAGTATAATGCTCTCATCTTCAGAAATTTAACAGACTGTTTTGTATGTTAAAGCATAAATCTGAAATATTTCAGTATAATGTGGAGACTGAAGTTATTCCAGACTCTTAGAAATAAAAGTCAATAGCCCAGAGACAGCCTGATTTGGAATGGGGAAAAAGTTATTTTTGGGAAGGAAGAGTGGGTTATAACAGAAACTGAGATCATACAATCACAGAATCATAGAATGGTTTGTGTAGGAAGGGAAGTTAAAGATCATCTAATTCCAACACCATTGCCATGGGCAGGGACACCTCCTGCTACACCAGGTTGCTCAAAGCCCCATCCAGCGTGGTCTTGAGCACTTAAAGGGATGGGGCATCTACAGCTTCTCTGGGCAGCCTGTGCCACTGCCTCACCACCCTCAGAGTAAAGAATTTCTTCCTTATATCTAATCTAAATCTCTCCTCTTTTAGTTTAAAGTCATTACGCCTCGTCTTATCGCTATGCTCCCTGACAAAGAGTCTCTCCCTAGCTTTCCTGTAGGCCCCCTTTAGGTACTGGAAGCCCCCTGTGAGGTCTCCCTGGAGCTTTCGCTTCTCCAGGTCGAACAACCCCAACTCCCTCAGCTTCTCATAGGAGAGGTGCTCCAGCCTCTGATCATCCTTATAACCCTTGTCTACACTCACTCCAACAGCTCCATATTATTCTCATGTTGGGGTCCCCAGAGTTGAATGCAGTACTCCAGGTGGGGTCTTATGAGAGTGGAGTGGAGAGGGGAGAATCACCTTCCTCAGCCTGCTGGTCACACTCCGTTTGATGCAGCCCAGGATATGGTTGGCTTTCTGGGCTGCAAGTGCATACTGCTGACTCATGTTGAGCTTCTCATCAACCAACACAGCCAACAAGTCACAAGGGAAAAAAAAAAAAAAAAAGCCAGCTTTCCTCATACCTATACACCATGCAGTGTGTTAGCACTTTGCCTCCACCAGGCTCCTGTGCAGGCTACCTGCGTATGGCATATGGGGACTGTGGGGACAGGGGCCTTAGCAGGCACCATCTGAAACAGTACCTTCAGTTAGGACTAGCCCTGAATATGGAAAACAGCCATCTCAGTAGCTTCTAGTGATTGTTATCATAGAGGTATGCTTTGGCAGATGTTCAAGAATAAATATTCACCAGTATTCTAGCAGAGTTGATTTCTTGGTTCCTCGCCCCATTTTCTTCTCTCCCCCACCCCCCCCTTTTATTTAAACTGAGAGATAAGGCAACAAGTTGAAGATTAAAGAAAATAAAATCTCCATGCTTATCACAGTACATGTATCCCTGTTACAGACCATAAATATCTATTCTGTTTCACACAGCTGTTAGAAGTCAAGATTCAAATCACAGAGTAGGGCATATCACCCACACAAGCCTTAATCTACAAGCTAACTATGAAGACCATTTCTTCCATGACACTATCAGTCTTTCATTTTACTTTATCAGACGGTTGTCTGTATTTTAGTCGCACAGATTAGCTTTTAAGCCTTTCACATGGAAGATTTTAAATCAATTGGTAATAAAGTATTTTTATAATTACGGAAAGTTTAAAAGTAAATTTGGGCACTTGGTGTAGTATCTCAGTTTATCTGAGAACTTTCAAGGCTGAACATAAAGGATGGCTAAAGATAAAGGACCCAAGTTTTTAACAGTGCACTAGCAAATTTCATGAAAGAATGAAGTCAGAAAAGACAGTAAAATAGGAATAGCTTGTTAACTGTCAGGGGCCTTACGTTTTTGGGTAATTGTTGACTTCTAAAATCACTATGGTTTGCTATTTTCATTTATCTTGGCACACAACATAACTAAAAAACAAACAAACAACCCACACCCCCACCAATATATGTGAATCAATGGATTTAAAATAATCAGTAGTACCCTCAAAAAAGCAGTTAGGACAGGGTGTTTTTTAGGGAAGAAAGCTATGGCTGTTAGAATTGAGGAAGGAGTATATTTTAGTTATATAGGTATATATTTCAGTTAGTCATTGGAGCATGTTGCCCAGGGAGGTGGTGGAGTCACTGTCCCCGATGGTGTTTAAGGAAAGGTTGGATGTGGTGCTTAGGGACATGGTTTAGTGGGTGACATTGGTGGTGGTGGGGGTGGCTGGACCAAATGATCTTGGAGGTCTTTTCCAACTTTAATGATTCTGTGTTTTTAACCTACGCTATTATATATGCACAAGCCAAAACTTAACACCTGAATCTATTTCACATTAGATAGCTTTCTGGGCCCTCTGATCCTCCCTCAGCTTTTCATGCTGATTTCAGAATTGAAATTCTGCCTTGTTTAAGGTAAATATTGGCACTTCCCTTAATATCTCTTGGGTCAGGAATTCCACCCGAGTTGTATAAACACAGACAAAATAAAGATTAAGGATCAGCACTTGCAGATTCTACTGAATTAAGCCTACTAAAGACATTGATTAATAATCTCTCACATGACACTACGTGAGACATCATTAATCAATGACTAAAGCAAAGTCAGAGCAGGAGCTCATGATGAGTCATCAATATAATGGGCAAAATACCAAATAAATTAGCAAATATTAGGGACTTGTGAAAGCATGAGATTTCTATTTCTTTTTGTCAGGCTTCCAGCATTAAAATAATTCATAGTGAATGGTTTCAATGATACATATATTTTTTTCCAAGCCCTTTTAAGAGCCAGCTACCATAAAAGGGTACAAAATACCAATCTTTTTATTTTAAATCTATTTCCACTTTTAGTAGAGCTTTTCCAGGTGGTCAGCACATATTTAAATCAGTTCTTTTTACATGAAAGGAAATAATATAAGAAGGAAAATGACTTTTACAAGATGCTCTTCCCTTCAGGTGGAATCCAATGATGCTTCCCAACACCACTGAGTTTATTTCATCATATCTTATACTTCTCATCTTGCAAACTGTGGCTCAGGTTAATTTGCATAAACCAATTCCATTTTCAGGACACATTTATAAAGTCATTTACATAGCTGACAACTGCATTTCAGTGAAAGATTCATAGCGTGGCTTCTGGTCCCTTGCTAATTGAGGTTAGAAAGGCATTACTGATGTAAAAATAATAATGATATCCTGCAACTCAGTACAAACCTACTAATAATTCATCTCTGGAAAGAAAGCAATATTTTCATATTCCCTTCTTAAATGTCATTTACAATCCTTATTTGTATTCCATGTAATAAAACTGTATCCACCGGTGTGCTACAGTCTCCCAGTATGTTTCACTTGTTTTGCTGACTGTTCACACAGTACATATACACTTTTTATTTTTTTTCCTTAACTCTAAGTTTGTATTCTCCTGATTTCTATGAAAACTAAAAGTTCTTAAAAGACAGAAGATGAACTGTTATGCCATGTTTAGAAACCTGGCTAGAACTTGCTGTTATCAAAGTTTTCATGACACTCCTGAAAACCTGTGCAATTTTATTTAAAACAGTTCATTGAAGAATCTCAAAGTTAAGCTGTACCAAAACATATAATGAACATCTTAGTTTATACTAAGGTTTAGTATAAACCTTAGGCATAACAAAGGTTTATACTCTCATTTGCAGTTGACTGATATCCCATCCCTTATATCCTTGCTGTGAGTGTCCAGCAATGATTCAATGCTTGCTGCCAGGTTCTTTTTGAGAATTCTGGCAGAAAGCTGAGTATCTCAGCTCCCTTTGCACATCTCCACACAGCATAACCTCCTTTCTTTTGTAATTGTATGGATCATATATGAGGCTTTAAGTTACTTCTTCCTCTCCACATATTTTCTTCCAGCCTAAACAGGTCTCTCTCTCTTTTCTATCTCAGTTCCCCAGTGGAGGAACCTTGCCCAGCTGTACTGGGAGGACATCTGTCTCCCAAAGAGAGCTGTCTTTTTCTATTTATATATATATATATAAATATATAGACACACATATACACACACATATATAAGTTCTTATTATGAATCTGTTAAAGGGTGGTAGGTATTGAATATTTCTTCATAATATTTGATATGGAATTTTGTTCCATAAGATTATGTGATTCCTAGAATAGACTCTCATTACCAGCAGTGCAAGTGAATACACAAAGATAGTATGTAATCCATTATAGATCATGACATTCAATAGCCTTACATGAAAGCTCTTTACATACAGTTGTTTGCTGATATGAGTGAACGGGATTTTGCTAACTTATCTGCATATTCTGTATTTTTTTCATAAAACCAGAAAATCCACGGCAGCACCATCATAGCTTATTTGACAAAGATGTAAAGTATTTCTAATCAGTTTTCTCACTTTATTTGGAAAATTGAATACATTTTATATATTAATATATTAATACATTTTTATTATTATTATTTTTTTCCTTCAAATGTCATGTTTGCTGGTAAAATGTGCCAGAAACATGCTCCAAATGACTAATAACATACTACAGGATTCATAAGGGTTTAAGGTATCTGGGAGAAGTATCATTGCCTTTGTATATAACTTACAAGATGGACCATCTCATACGACTCTATTGTAATGCAAAAAAAAAAAACATTCTTCTCCCACAGACTTTGGATGAGGTATTGAGTCTTTGCATATAATTTACACAATGGATTAGGCTGTTTGATTCTACTGTAATGTAAATAGTGGACATTCTTCTTCCACTGACTTCGAATTATACTTTCTTTCATAAAGTATGCTGCATTTCAAGATCTTAGAGCATATTAATAAAAAAAAATATATATTGAATAGGCCTCTTAACATCCGTGGCAAGAAATCCATGTTTTAGTGACAGGGAAACAGAAGAGCAGAGATGTTAAAGATTTGGCTCCATCCCATTCCTTTACTTTGCAAGTTTATAATCCAATACTGTCCCTCCATCCTGCACATCACTTCCCAGCCACTGCTTCTGAAACAGCATCTACAGGAGATAATGGGAAAACAATGCCATTTCTTCAGGCAGTAGTGTGTATGCTCTCTGTGACCATGTTAGGAGGTGCAAAGGTAAAATCAGATCTAGACCTGTTCTCCTATCAAGTCACTGAGATTATTCTTTGGGACTTGGCTGAAGATCTCCTTCCTGTCCTTCAGGTTTCCTTTGTCTCATAATGACTCAGATCTGACAGTGGTAGATCCAGTCTGTTAAGTGCACAGGTATGTTGAACCTGAAAACACACAGCACATGCCAGACACCTTTGACTTCTATCAGATCACCTGGACACCTGCAGTATCTCCAGTGCCTCTCCAGTTGGAGCTTTGGCACAAGAAGAGCTGATCTGCAGATGCCAAGCACATCCCAGGCACTAGCGCCAGGTGCTTCAGATCTGCCTTGCTTGCTGTCTGTTTTTGCTGTCCTTTCCAGACTTTTTTCTGTCATTAACTTCTTATGAACTAGAATGTCTAGTTCATAGGACTGAAAAAAGACTGAAGCAATATGCAGTCATTCACACTGGTCATGAGTTGTCCAGATACAGAGAATTTCATTTCCTAAAACAGAATTGTGTCCAGAATCATCCTTGCCCTTACTGTTGTCAGTGATGATCCATGAAGGAGGAATATGGTCTGAAGTTTATACCACTGACTGGTCCACACTATAGACAGTGGTCTACATTTTTTCAGCAGGGAACTATCAGAGGAGCTCTTGAAACTAGATCGTTTTATGTAGCCTTTTAAGAAATGGCCATGCTCTCTGATGCATTAGGAGAATACCTCATTTATATGGAGGAGGGAAACCTGGAGTACGCCTGGCCACGGGCATACTGACCTGTATTCTATGGTGTCCTCTCCTGGAACACCACTGCTCAATAGCACTTACCACACCAAGCCTGTAATATTTCCCTTTAATACTGGCCTTGTGGCACAACCTGCATGCCTTGTCAAAAGAAACATCTTAGGGAAAAAAGTACTCCTTGTCTTCTTACCTGTGTCTCCGCTCATACCACCCATGCAGTGCCAGAAAGCCTGCCAGCAAGCCTGCTACTTCAAGTCATTCTTCCGTAAAGCTAGTAGACATACAGGCGTATATACTCACCCAAGCACCTGAATCTGCTTCATCACTACATGGATCTGGACAGAGATGCCTGGAAGACCCAGCACATGTAGAGAGCCTTTCTGTCCCCACTTTCCTGGCTTGCAGAGAAGGCCTGCTCCCTGTCAGTGCTTAGAAATGACTGTGAACATGCATGTGACCACAGAAGGTGAGAGAGCTAATGCAACTGATGCTCTTATAAAGGCACGAAGTTGAGTTATGGAGTTGGCATGATGCAGTCAAAGAGGTAGGCAGAGTTTGTTGGATACATCCTGGGTGTGACCATTTAAAGAACCTGCAATGTAAATGCATACATACAAAGTACTCCAGGCTGTAGTGTCCTAATTGTGAAAGCCTCTGGAGAACCCCAAAATGAAAGTGTACATACAACTTCTGAGATTACAGATGATTGTTTTATGCAGACATTTCCCGAGTTTCCATAACCAAATGCAGGATATCCTGATCTTCTAAGAGGGTCTTCTTCCAGGGAATGACACCCATCCCCAAACATATTTTGCCATGAGAGGACATTAAGGTAGTCAAACTATGCAGTAACAAACAGTAACATTTGTCTATACTGGAATATACTATTTAAATTTTGGTGTGAAATTTTCTGTTTGACAGATGCTAGAACAGAGTGCTCTAGGGAAATATAATAAATATCAGCAGAGGATCATGAAGACAGATAACATGATTACTAAAGCATAGCCTTTAAATATATACGTAATGCATCACTTCAATGACAACCTTATTGAATAAAAGCTTTTATCTTTAATAAATGAGATTAGCCTAATAATCTTATTTAAAGAAACTGATCCTTGTAAATGAAGATTCATGAACATGAAATTCAGACATGCAAAGTGCCTACATTTTCTTTTATACTGGTGGGGTATATGAACACTTAGTGTTCCTGTAATAAACTAACTTTGAGTTAAAGGATCTTAACTTTGAGATTCCAAGTAAAGTATAATTAATTGGAATTATCATGTAGCATATGAAGTCAACTCAAGAGCATCAATCTGGGGAGAGTTAATTTGTGTATCATGTTCCGTCTTTCCCAAACCATTCTGGGGAAAGTTACTCAGTAGAAACCAACAGCCTGAGCCTTTCCCCTCATTTGGGATCTCAGAAAAGAGTTGGATTTGGGTAAAAGGATTCAATTGAAACATTAGATTTGCTTGGCAAAAGGACTCAAAAATACCAACCTATCTTTACTGGTTATGCAGAATTAAAGATGGCAATTATTTAAGGGGATGGTGGCCATCTGAGCATCAGGATAAGCTGAAAAAAAATTGTCCTAGCAATGCACAAAAGAGAAAGAAAATGTGTTAAATAAGATTACTGCTTAATTTGTCACAAGTCCAACAGTAGGGTAGAGTGTTCCAGCAGGTCAAGGCCAGCACTCAGAGAGAAAAGATGTAAAGGCAGCCTGGCAGACTTTGAGCAATAAGCCAGGATGCACTTTACAAGAGCACTGCTGGTGGGCCTTGAACCAAAGAGCAACTCACCATTGGGCCTGACCTGTTGGACCTCAGATATCCACAACAGGATGCAGGCTTGGTGAACTAGAACTGTGGATAAATGGGGTAGAAACCTTTTTATCCTGCAGTCAGTTCTCCAGACTTTTTGCCTAATACGACCCTCAAAGGGACAAAAGATTTTGGCTATTGTTCTATAATGGGGTTTAGGATTATGGCTTGTGCCTATACAGTGAATATTTGTATGTGGTGGCAGACATTTGTAGACTGTCATTTAATTCTAACTCATATGCCACATTTTTTTTTTTTTTTTTTTTGCTTGTACATGTGAACTAATGATTTTTCTTGTTATTTTCAAGCAAATTAGATTACTTCTGTTGGTGAATGTGCTGTGGGAGCTGAAATCTTCCTTCATGGTGTACCACAAAACATAGTCTAAGTTTGCTTTCAACTACATTTACAAGAAGCCATGAAAAGAACCTATACCTTTTAATTCTGAAATATAATGATCCTTTCTACACTGCAATTAATGACCCCTCCTGCACTGTAGTTACTTCAGTCTTTGATTCCATGCCATAAAAATTGAAGGATTTTTTTTTGCTGACTTCATTAAGAGCTAGATCAGGCCCTCCAACTTTCTATAAATTAGAAGAACTTTTTCTTAGAAATGCATAGATGCTTCTTTATAGATTACTATGACTGACCTTTTTTCCAGTGGCTACACTGTATCAGAGAAATAATAGAAATATAGAAATTATTCAGTATATGTTCTTGTGGCATAACACAGTGCTATACAGAAATACACAAGGAAACTCTGAAAGAGCCACTGCAGTACAGGAAGCCACGAAGTCCTGTTAGCACCATGCTCCAGTACATGTAAGCAGCCCTGCTGTTGTGATCCATGCAACAATATAAGAAAATGACCATTAAAAAGGGGCTTTGAATGGCTAATTTCTTTGTGACAGTCTTTCTGGAAAACAAGGGACTTACAAGAGCTTTTGCAGATTTATGTTCAGGCATTAATTCCTCTAATTAGTCATTAAACAAATCGTTTTGTGCATGATTTTTGACCTATGAGGAAACTAAAGAGAATTAAGGGAGTACACGATGTTTTTATTTTTTCAAGTATCTCTCTGGTGGCCAAGCACAAAGCTAGTACAAAGCTAGCTCAGAATCCATGAATCTTGATTCACATTCTCATTTTTGCCTTTCTGGACAAGGAAACAACTATGATGCCTACCTCATTTGTCTTCAGAAGTGTGCTGTAGGAAAATGCTCTGCCTAGATACAGGTCTGCAAAATAGCTCTCCCCTCCCAGAACTTTATTGTGCTTAAACTCTCTGTTTTTATTGAATTCTCTATTTTGACTGGTGAAAGCATTTCCCATATCTCTGAAAGGTCAAAACAAACAGAACTCTAATCATCAAATTACTGTTTAATTGCATCTTATGAAGCATTGGAACTGTATGCTCCAGTCATCCCCTACATTTGTTTTACTGAAATGAAAATTTACTTTGACTTCCACTTTTTATTTTAAATGTATTAGTCCTCCTCTTTAGACATTAGTTATTAATGTGCAGGCTACTGCAATGGCTCTGAATTCTTATCACTCATTCAGCTGATATTATTACCCAGTCAAAGCTGACATCAGAAATGGTACCTTAATATGAGAGAAAGAAATCATGACTAGAATTATTCATAGATTACACAGCATACGCTACTTGGAAGACAAAGAATCAGTGGAGTTGTTATTTTAATAAAAATTTATAGCCTGATCCAAAGTCAATACAAAAACTCTCTATGACCTCAGGAAATTTTGATTCTTGCCCTCTCTAATGAAATTCAGGAGGGAGACCAGCAGTTGGGTCCATAACCTTCCTTCTCTGTTCTGATGCAATTGAACAGCATTGACAAGAAATCTATAAAAATGCAGCAGAGATATGTGGGTGTGTACCGTGCTGAATCAAAGAAGAGATTGAGCAGCTTATGCTACTAAGAAGTAACTAAAGGAAAGAATAAACAGAATCACAGTATTTAGAAACAACAATTAAGTAAATAATAATCATATTTAACTGATATTATCCATGAGCAAAGATAAAGCTCAATACTTCCCAAACATAGCTTACATCAAAATGAGAAAGAAGCCCTCACTGTTAGTCAAAAAAAAAAAAAAGGTCATAAAGAAGAAAAAGACTACATTTTCTTCCTTTAAATATTTTGTTCAATCACAGATATTTTCTGCTGATGCTACCCAGGAAGATGGGAAGATATTGCTTCTCCTTCCCTCAGCTGGTGCTTTTCTGCTGAGCCGTGCCTGGACAACCATCTTCCTGAGGCTTCCCTGAGGATAACATTTCACTATGAGTGGAAAAAATGACACAATACTGAAATCATGAATAAAAAATAATGTGATACACATTATAGCCATGAATATATATAAATACACATTGTAAATTTTGTTCTAAGCATATTTAATGAGTTGTAAAATCTTATCATGAGTTTAGATGGCTTGTCAACATGTAATGATACACATGTACACAGCTGTAAGACAGAAGTTCTTTATAGTTACAAAGTCTTAATGGTCTTTTGAACCTTTGTATGGAAAGGCCCAGGCATGCATGAGTACAGTTCTGTATGTTCAAGAAGCTCCCCTGATTCCCAGCAATGTAGTTTTATCAAAGATAACAGGAGTTCCCAAAGGCTAAATCTTGTCCTTTTAATATCTTGTAAAAGCAATAACAGGCTATTTTGGTAGACACTTGGTAAAGGTTGTCAGGTAAAGACCCTAGAACACAGTTTGAAAGCACAATGAGAAAAGGTGACTCCAGAGCTCAACCCAGAAAGAAGTTGCTGCCTTTGATAGAAGTGCATTAAGACCAGAAACAGACATAGTTCTCTTTGACAGCATTTAATAAAGTTTTGAATCATTGTGATGGGTGAAACTGAGATGTTTGTCTGCATTTGCAGTGATTTAATGATGTTCTCATCATTAAAGAGCTTCAATAACAATTGCACATAGTATTCTACTTGTGATTTACATGAGTAATTCCTTGCTTGACATTCTAGGCAGCAACAGCAACAGTTCTGATCAGC
The DNA here is from genome assembly GCA_011075105.1 of Heteronetta atricapilla. Lineage (NCBI taxonomy): Eukaryota > Metazoa > Chordata > Aves > Anseriformes > Anatidae > Heteronetta > Heteronetta atricapilla. The sequence continues at coordinate 25,708,908 of CM021732.1, read as the reverse complement.
CTCCTGCAAACATTTAAGGTTTTAAGAAAGGTGTGATTTCACCCGGAATCATCTTTTTTCATGATGTCAGTATTTGGAGAATACAACCAGGAAGAATACAGCTGATGATATCCCAAGTTTGATGTTGGTTTTACAGGAGGAGACACCTGACTGATTGAACAAAGTTTGTTTTAACAGAGGCATTTTGAGGGCTCTCAATTCCTAAATACCATTAGAATAAATCAGGATATTAGGTGAAAAAGGATACTAATGAAATATGCTCTTTACTCCTTTCTGAAGACACTGAATCCTAATTATTTTGTGATCTAGTTTTGTTTCTACATGGTTAATACAATAGTTCTATTCAGAAATGTCTCATCACCTATTACTTAATTGCACAATAGATCAAGCTCTAACTAGCAGATTTAAAAAAATAATAATTGCAGCTTACAACTTAAGAACACAGTGATTGAAATATTTCATACTAACATAATATAGTGCAATATCAGCTTTTCAGCTCTCTAATGATGACTGTAACTTGTTAGATTGTTTTCACAGCCTGTAACTGTTGAAAGTAGAGCATTAATCATGATGACTGTGCAAACCTGTTTATCAAACATGTAAGAACACTGACATTTTGGTTACTTATTTAATAATTCAATTATAATATTGTCATTATTATTATCATGTTAATAAGATTCCCAGGCTTTCATGTGTGTATTGGAAGTTTGACTATACAAGATCTTTTCAGACAGCTTCCTTTTTTTTTAATTTATTTTTATTTTTTTAATTTTTTATTTTTATTGCTTTTGTGATAGAGTCATGTAGTAATCTACTAATAAAATATATGGGTTATTTGCTATGTAAATGTGTGCATATGATTTAATCAGAGAGAGTAAAGGGAACCAACAAATGGGAGCACTAAGAAAAGTTTCCAGTTGGTAGGACATGTGGAACACCCCATGCAGTTTGGGGTGTCATTCAGAACCATAGGGTTCTGAATGATTACTGCAAATACTGTCACCATAACCATAGAGCAATAATTGTGTTTGAAGAGGATATTGCTCCTAAGAGAGCCCTGGTTCAAATTTGTAACATTCATGAAGAAACTCTTATCAGAATTTGCTCACTTTCCATAAATTTTACAACATCTCAATTTTGCTGTTTTAAACATTTAATTCTCCAAGCGATCTCTTTGTCCTGGCAAAGTTAGGAAATGAGCCCATTTGTGAACTTCAAGTGGTTTTATCATGAACAGAATCGTTAATCTAGTGACTTTTCTCTTTCTTCCTACAACTGATGTATTTCCATGAGCTGATGTAAACCATGGCTGTACACTGCAGAAGCATGCCTGTGTCGTAAAGAAAACAAATAAATACATAGAACTCCACTCAGCACTTTATTTTTGTGACTGTTTCACAAGGCCATCAGTACGTTACTGTTTTACTGAAGATCATGACAGTGTTGTAGCAGGCAAGGGCCCACGTTCGTTTTTCCCTTCAGTCCAATGCCTGCTTTAATAGGTGAACGTATTTACTGCAGGCTACACGTCTGTTTTTCCCTTCAACACCAAAGCATGCTCTAACAGGTGACGCACTGGATACACTCCCGGCAGGCTGCGTTTAACACACTGGGCTCTTCCGAAGCTGTGAGCGATGACAGGCTCTGAGGGGCACTCGCTGTGCCGGGGTCCGGCCTCCCCTCAGCGGCACGACGAGGACTCCATTTCCCAGCGGCCCCCGCGGCGCCCAGCGGCCCCCGCGGCGCCGAGCGCTGTCGTGGCGCTGCCCGGGTGAATGAGCCGCTCCTGGGCCGCGGCCACCGCGCCGAGACTCGGCTGCTCCTCGTCCTCCTCTTCCTCGTCCTCCTCTTCCCTCGGCAGCTCCGGGCGCAGCCATGAGGCGCGCGGGGCTGGGTAAGAGCGGCCTTCCCGAACGGCGGCGGGGGGCCCGAGGTCCCCGCGGGCCGCGACAACCCGCGACACGTCGCGACATAGCGCGATATGACACGACACGCCGCTCGTCCCGGTCTGGCGCTGGGGGCACGGCTCGGGGGACAGAACAGCGGGCCCGCTGGCGGTGTCTGGGGTTTTGTCGGGCCGGATTTGTGGCTCCTCACGCAATTCTCATTTAGTTTTAGTATTTCTCTCTGTTTTCACGATATGTTTGGGTCAAAATAACTCCAACCAACCGAAAAAATGATGTCAGTTTACCACAAATACAGCCAGGTGGGAAGGCAGGGGGGTCTCTGCAGGGCTCCTGCCGGATGTTGGTGGACACTCAGGCCTCGTTCACCAGCCAGCAGCCACGCTGATGGCTGTATAGAGGCGGTGGACTCCTGTGGCATGTTTGAAGGGCTTGCAGGTGCTGGGCCCACACGGTGAAGGTTGGGTCGTGTCGTGTGTTCATGCTTGGGAAGCCTCTGGCTGAGATCTGGCCCTAAAAGGCTGTGTCTCCAGTGAATGAATATTTAGGGGATGATACATGCCATATGCCTAAAGCAGGTGTGTCTTTAATACTACTCGAGATTTACTTTCCATTTCCTATTTGTGTTGTCTGATAGTATTTTTCAAAGTAAAGCAAATCTTGCATACGCTTCTTAACAGATCAAGAGAGTGTTGGGGTGTTTATCGTAAGAAGGTGGGTGTTTGCTCACACTCGGGCCTTCAGATCTCGCTCTTGTTGGACTAACAGCTCACTCACTCGTGGGTGTGAACTGGGGCTGAAGGCCATCCAGCTTGTAAGGGCGTTTCTGAACGAGTGAAGCGATGGAAGGTTGGAAAGAACACTGAGGAAAGAAGGTGCCTTCTTCTAGCAGGTCTCTCTGGCAATCAGTGCCTTAAGGGACATCCCAAAAATACTTCTTCAAAAATCTGTTGGAAGGTCAAGCAGGAGACTTACATGTCCATGCAGTAAGATTTGCTGCTTTGCACTGACACTTCAACTGTCAGTCTGCAATTACCTTTTATTTTAGTTAATGAGCTGGAAGTAGAATTAGGGCACTAGTACTTCTACCTTTGACTCCAGCTACCTGGTACTTGTGTTTTTTCAGCCTGAGATTATATGTACACAAAGCACGCAGTGAAACCGATTGAGACAAAGCTTTATCTGTGAATGTCATTGGTGTGTCTCTTCTCTCACATTTTTCTCCAAAAGAAAATCAACATCCAAGTACAAGAAGTCCATAAAGTGCATCGAAGAGGAATTAACCATGGGTTTTCAGACACTTAGTGTAGCATTCAAAATTTTTTGTGTAAATACTGATTAGTTACAACCGGACTACTAGTAGAATTAGTCTAGTAGGATCTTTATGATAAAGCTTCTAGTAGTTCTTTTTTTGTTTCCTTGTCTATTCGGAGGTTTCAAGTCTTATATTTGGGCTGATCTTTGTCTGGCCTGGACACAGTCGTTTTGCTGCTGTCCCAGTGCTGCTGTCCAGCTGCTGCCTGTCAGAGACCTTTAGGAGAGGCTGGAGGAAGGCGCTATGTGGAACTGAGGAGGCTGATCTCAGTTCCCTTCTGCTCCGCTTTCTCTGCAGAATCTGTTGTCTGGAGCACCGGCCTGAAGCGCCATCACTCAGAAAGCAAAGCTAGGAGTGACAGAATTGCAGACTGCTGACAGAAGTGGCAGTGTGCTCCTCTGCTTAGAGGCTTGGCCTCTGGTCTAAGGTCTTGTTTGTAGAGAAACACGTGTAAGGTTCAGAGTATGCTCTGTCCTTCAGTGGCAGGTGTGATCAAATGTTATTTGTCTTTGTTACTCTTTGTTAGAGAGTGATCTCAACGTTCTTATTTTGAATTAGGCTTACTGCTCTATGTAGTGACCTCAAGGGCTGCTTTTCACATCTCCATGTAATACCTAGATTGATTTCCATAAAAGCCATCTGAAAACATTTTCTCAGCAAAAAACTTACGGTATTAAAGTGCAGCTGTTCCTCAGTCTTCCCTAGTTTGATTTGCATATTGGAAAGATGACTTCTGTGCTTGAAAAAAGTTGAATCTATTTCTCGGGAGCATGCAGCGCTTCTTCCTGATTGCTTTATTTTGATGAAGGAAATGATGCATTGTTAAATGCCAAGAGTGCTTTTCCACACGTGAAGAGCACTTGATGCAGTGGTGTTTTCTGTCTCTAACTACTGCTGTTGTGTTTGTAGGTGATGGAGCACCATCGGGTAATTATGGCTATACCAACAGTGGATACAGCGTGTATGAAGAAGAAAATGAAAGGTTAACGGAAAGTCTGCGTACTAAAGTCAGTGCCATTAAATCAGTAAGTATTTAATTACAGTGATATTGTCACGCTGAATTAAAAGTAGGTGGACTGGTGACTTAATTATAGGTGGCGGTGAAAAGTGGCACTAAGAAATCATGGGATTGAGGTAGTGCCACAAAAACATGTGGGTTTTGGCTATTCCAAGGCACTGGGGCCTGGGGAGGGCTTACCTCTGCTTCACTGGGGAGCTGCTGTGAGCTGCGGTTCTGCTGGCTGGTCCCTGTCTTTGCTACAACAACATCTGTGCTGCAGCTCTCTCTGTGCCTGGTCTTGTACCTCCCTGATTCTGACCCTGACGTGCAGACTTGGCTTTCTGGCTTGGCCTTAGACCTGCGTCATTGTTGTCAACTTGCTGGGTGATCACCAGACTTTGCTGACCCTGGCTACAGTCTGTGGACGGACTGATTTGCTGCCCTCTTGTCCTGCTGTGCCATCGTTGCTTCATGGCACAGAGAAGGAATAGACATTTTCGTGGAAGAAAAATGCAGTTACAGCATAGCAGCTTGTCAAAAGAGGTGCACTAGCAGGTTATAGGTGTCAACTCCAGCAACACTGTTGAAAAGAGTGCTCTTGGTCCTCTGTGCCAAGAGTTGCAACAGTTGTTCCAGGATGTGGATAATTGCTACTGACTTAACTGGATCATAAGTTTTTGCAAGTCCATACAGTTATTCTGATAAGGAATTCCCTGTTACAGGAGAAAAGGGGAGGAGATGCATTGAGTACTTTCTGTGACTCTCTAAACTCACGTAGTCAAATTATAAATATTTACTTTCCTGAGGATTATTGAGGGATTGCTGTACTTGTTATTTTTATAACTTGTGTTTGTTTTTCAAAAACTCCGGGTATTTCTTTCACATTTATACGTGGGAAAACATTAGTGATATCACCTATTTTAGAATGGCTTCTCTAATTTATGTATAAATGTTTACTCATATTTAACCCCCCCTCCTTTTTTATTAATAGCTTTCTATTGAAATTGGAACAGAAGTTAAAAACCAAAACAAAATGTTATCAGAAATGGTAAGTGTTTAGTCACTAACTTTCTTTAAAAATAGGATGACATTGAGAAGTTAGTAACATAGAATGTTCTTTCATGTAGTATGAACATTTGTATGAAAATGTTGACTGCTTATTTCTGGCTGTAAAATGTGACTAATTCAACAGATACTGCTGTTCATATAGCTGTGTGAGTGCAATATTTCCAAAGAACATCCAAGGCTTTTATATTTCAGATACAACTATTTGTTTTGAATCAGCAAGTGGACAGTATTATCTAAAAGGCAGTTCTATGTTTAATTGTTTTTTAGAAGAAGGAAGCGAAAAATAAGTCGGAAATGCTTTGCTTTTACATATGGACAAAACAGTCTTTAAGAAAAAAAATCAAAAAATCTCTGGATAAATTAACCAGAAAAAGTTTTTTCCTGGTTAATTTTCAGAAACTGCCTATAATTTCAGGTTTGGAAGATTAAAGAAACAAAAAAATACATACTTAACAAGCTTTGGGGACAATCTGCTTTCTCAGAGTAACATTTTTTTTCTTTTCTCTCTTTTTTTGTTGTTGTTTAAACATAGGATAACGATTTTGACTCTACAGGTGGACTGCTAGGTGCAACTATGGGCAGACTGAGAACACTTTCCAGAGGGAGCCAGACAAAACTCTTATGCTACATGATGCTCTTTTCATTGTTTGTTTTTTTTGTAATATACTGGATTATTAAACTGAGGTGATGCATGTTATCTGCAGTTTAAATTGTGTAATTTCAACCATAAAAGTCTTAATTAATGAAGACATTGATCTAAACTGGCACATTCTGTTGATGAAACAATGAAATTGTTGTAAAGTGCATTAATACTTAATGCAATGTTATATATAGTTTTTTTAATGTATCAGAATTTCTCCCACTATCCCGTTTTTGGGGAATTATTTGTAAGCACGCAGAAACTGCTAGCATTTTGTGTTGCTTTTTTAGCAAAAAATGTTTTTATAATTGATTTAATAACAAAAAAAAAAATATCAAAGAACCACCCCAAGCAAGGACTGTTCAGAAGTGAAGTATTTGCAGAATTGCTATGCTTTCTCATACATTTTGTTTTTCATTCTGGACCATGCTCTAAATTAGAGCTCCCATTTCAGGTATATAGTAATTTTTAGGTTGCAAAAGCATGAACGATACTTGGATCTTTCTGAATTGGTTTTATGTTTGGTTTTTTTTTTTTTGAAGGTTGGCCTGAGGTAACAAAAACAATGGTAATACCCTCCTCAGATTATTTTTGTGATGCCCAAATGGATACGTCTAATAGTCTACATGTTTAAGTAGCTTAAACTTTTCGTTTTGCAGAGAACTTACTTAAAACTGGATTTTTCATTTAAATGTGACCAGTAATGCTTACACATCTGTTCTTTTAAGCAGATATGGATACAGTACAAATGCTTCGTTTTATATTTAAAGTATTCAAAATGTAACGATTCCATTGAATCACTAGAACTTTTACCATTAGTTTCTTTACTTTTCAGTCAGCAATGAGTCCCAAATCTACTCTATATGATGTCTGAAATATGAGGTTGAGTATTTTTAATTTTGTGTTGAAGTATATTATGATGCACCTGTTGGAGGTGCTGTTATATTATTATTTTTTTTTTACTTTTAACACTTAGCTTTATCTCACCACATGGTTTCTAATAGTTGAGGCTATTACATTGCTGAGTTCAAAGTTCAAAAAAAATGTTTTCTAGATATTAAAACTGTATCTAATTTTTGAATGACTTTTCTAGAAATACTGTGTAAGGTTGCCATTAATAACTTAATTATGTTCTAACAAATAAAGCGTCTTGGAGTATTCTCATTACAGTTGTTTGGTATTCTACAGCAGAAAAGTATGTATACAGTGTTTTTTGGAGATGGTGCTGCATTTAAGGGGCTAGACTTATGTGTTGTGCGCTATTAAAATAAATGGAGGTGTATGCTACGTTTTCTTTCATGTTAGTTTTCATACTGAACAGGAGTATTACATCTAAATCATACATTTGGAATAATATTTACATAAAAGTAACTGAAATGCAACTGTTCGTAGCCTATTTAATCTTTGACTGTTAAAAGGTGTACAAAACTTTACAAAAAACTTCAACAAATAAGAGAACGTTGAAATACTGATGCCAGCATCTTGTTCATATGAGAATTGCTAGGCTTGCTAAACACATATAGTATTCCTAAAGACAGTCAATAGGATATAGTATGCCATCCAAGTCTGATGCTCTTGTATAATTTTAATAAAGAGTGTAGTGTAGGGTATCTAACAAGTAGGGTAACAATTATTGACATAACAGTTTGACAACCGCACTCCTGTGATACTTGGTCATCTTTTGGAAATACATTTAAGCTTCAGCTCACATCAGCTTTTTTTTTTTTCTTTGTCTCTATCTAGACTTTTTTTTTCCTTACTAATCAATCTGTCCTACCAATAAATTGAAATAGTTTTTATCTACCTAATATAAAGTAGAAAATAGGTGGATGCAAGTAGTTACACAACTGATAGATGTCCTGTTCTGAAGAATATGCTATGGTTTCAACACTTCTTACCTGTCTTTCAGTTCACGTGTAAAACCAATAGGATTTTTGTTTTGAAAGTCAAACCAGATAAAAAGAAAATTCATACAAAACAGGGTCTGTCTCCCTTCATTCCTTCCTCTCTTGCTTCTTTCTTCAGTGGTGGAGTGGTGCTGAGAGAGGAGGAATAGGAAAAAATTGTAAACCTATGCCTTCCTTTCTTTGTTTCTTCATTTAAAGACTGTGACATCTATATTATTACTTTTTTTTTACTTTTGAAGCAAGTACAAGTTGTAGTGTTTTTCCCTTCTCGTCCAGAAAAAGGTCAATTTTCAGTTTAAAATCTGAACTGAAATCCTGCTTTGAGAGTATTTCATGAAGAGAGGAGGCATGGCGGTTGGTGGGAACCATGCACTGCAGCCTTAGAATTTTCCTCTGGAGTTGCCTTTTCTGGTACAAGAGTATTATGCTGAAAGTCTCTGGAATTCACAAATAGTTGGCAAAACTTCAGGATGCTATGGCATGGTCATATAGAATAAAATATAGAGTGTATACCAGAAAAATTATAGTAGTGTTGACTACTTGTTGCAGTTACTAGTGGTTGAATGAGAATATTGCACTTCTTTATTGTTTTTGAGATCCTTTGTATGAAATTTTTACGCAATATATATTGTTTCTCAATTTAATGTAATTTAGATTCTACCTGGCAGCTATATGGATTATTTCCAGGTGGAAGGAAATACAACAGAATCTTCTGACTGTCAATCTATTAATCTTACAGTGCCTTGGAGATTACCTAGAAAATGCTTATGCATGTCCACTTGGTTACAAGGACAATTCCACTAAAGCATTTTTTTTGTCTTAGTAAGACATGATGTCTCTTCTAACTCAAATGGCTGTTTTAGGAGAGTTACTGTAGTTTTTGAAGGTATTGCTGATAAGCAAGTAAATGTAAAGAATGAGATTTAAAGATCATATGAAGAACTGATGCTCGTCATAGTAGACGTATATTTGTCAGATTTTTTGTGTAACAAATCACAAATTTTGAAAATACTTAGTTTTAGTTATTTTAATAGTGTAATATTCATTACACTTCAGAGCGTGGCATAAAATATTACAATCTTATTTAAGTATACAATTTTCACATTAGTGCATTTATTTTTAATATTTTTCATTCAGAATTGCACACAAAACACAAGGTCATCAAAAGTTTCTGATACAATTAAACAGTTGTTTGCAGAATTCTAAAACTAAAAATCAAACCCCCGCTCCCTCCACTAAATGTGTATGCCAGAGAGCAGTACGAGTCAGTGTGAAGGTAATGAAGATGACAATTTCGTGCCACCGTTGGATCAGGAAGCTTGTGATTTTGACTTGCTTTTGCTGAAGGAACTCATTTTAATATTTATGTGCTAAAAGTTAAATATATGGAAGGCCGTGGTAATTGAGAACAAAAAACAAATTCCAGTACTTGAATATGATTAGGAATAATTTTTGACTTAATTAATTGATCTTGAAAGCAAAGTTACAGTGTAATTAGATTACGCTACTACTGAAATTATAGCCGTACCCATACGGAAGTTATGTTTTTTAATTGGTGGCTTAGATGCTCTTTAAATGTAGCTATACCTTGATTAAAGAAGACAAGGTTCTATGGTTCTGTGAAGATTTCTGGGTGCTTAGTGTGGATCATGAGAGGCTTCAAAGCTGCAATTCACTGAAAACATAAAATATCGTGCAGTAGGCCACATGCTTTCAGTCTGTTTCCCATCAGTGTAAATTTTACATTGGAGAACACATATCATGATATTGATACATGGAAGTATTTTGCTGGAAAAAATACTGTTCCTTTTTTTTTTTTTATTTCACCCTTGAAAAGCATTACCTTCAGTATGCAGTAAAAATCATGCCCTTCCTTTGATTTTTGAGGTAGAGTGAAGATGTGTTACTTGCTTGGAAGAGTTTCCATGAATTTGCATATAATAGAAAGCATGGTTTCATCAGTACCACCTCCTATTGACATTAATCTCAAGTCCCTGTAGAAATATAAAGAAAAAGATTTAAACATTTGCATACTATACTGATGGAACAGGTGCAGAATTGTACATTCCTCTGCATTTATTACAAAGCTATTTTTATTATGTTGAAACCCCTTGTTTATAGAAGTACACACATGGTGTGGACAACTGCGTGTCAGCACCATAAATAGCCTTCTGTGCACAGGGATGTTGCCAGTTCAAAATCAGGAGGCTTAAGATATCATTTAGCATGTCCAGTTTTCAGATTCTTTCAAAAGTAACCTTAACTTGGTGTAACACTATTTTCCTCTTCAAATAAGTGAAAACCTCCTGGCATACAACTGCCACTGCTTAAGCCCAGCCAGAGCTCATGCAGCTTCCATGCAGAAGGTGCCATCACTTTGGACTGGCAGGTAAACCATCACAGGCTCTTCCCAGTTGTGTACATACTACGCAGGTCTGCCAGTTGTTTGCAGAACGCCTCTCCCACTACCTCCTCCTGGTGAGCCACTCTGTGGTACTTCCTGCAACATCTCTGCTGGTCCTTTGCCAAACCTTCAACTGAATTTTAGTAGGAGAGGCATTTTTTTTTTTGCAGGGAAAGCAAAACATTGCAGAACTTAACTTTGCTTGACTCTGTGGTAAAAGAAGCATCGATCAGTCCGTAATGTAGTGTAGCATTGTATGAAGATGGTACTTTTTTATACAGATGGTTCTGCATCAAAAAACAAAACGCTCTGGTCTCCCTAATGGCTATGTGAGAGCCAGCATGTCTTTAGGTTAAATCTTTGTTAGTATGATGCTTCGCTGTTTGAAAAATGAATAGCTGCTCTAAGCTTATTTACTTTTAATTTGATATTTCTAACTGGACTCAAACACCACAACTTACATTGCCAAGTCATGCCTGACAGTATTGCTTAAGTTCCCTTGGCTAGCCAGAATGCAAATTACTGCACTTTAAGCAATTGTCTTCACAAATTTCTGCTCCTCTTTAGGGAGAAGAAAACAAAGCATAACAAACACAATTTTGTTAAAAAACAAAGCATAACAAACAAAATTTTGTTAAACTACCTCTACTTATTAGTTCAATATCCTGAAAATTCCCCACCTTCCTATGGGTTTTGGTAAAACAACAAGGCTGGAACAACAGCAGGTTAATTGTTCTTTGTGCTGTGGTGTTATCTGTTTTTTCAATCTGTAGAAAGCCTCTGCCTGTGCTTTGCATCTTCACAGCATCGTTGCAACAGTAAGCAAGTAATCCTCAAAACTCCTCTGTGATGCAGATAAAAATCCTCCATTTGCAGCAGGTATCCTGGACACATGTGGTTTGTTTATGTGAAGTTATTAATAGGCAGTGGTAAGATCTGGCTTTGGTGTTGTGCAACAGATATTTCTTATTACTAGATAGCTATTATATCAACGCATTTTTAAAAAGGATCCTTTCACATGATTGTGTGTGTTTATGTCTGTCTTTACAAAATTGCTGGTAATTACGTTTTTGTCTCTGTGGGTGAGATGAGGAATATTTCCTCCTGAACCTCTTCCCCCATGGAGACGGGACAGAAGGTTTTACCTAGTTTAAGAGGACTGAGATGACAAAGGATTCAAATTATGTTAATCTAGCAGCCCTCTTCTGGGGAAAAAAGACACACTCTCAATGTAGGAAAACAAAACCACAGGTCTAACTATTCTGCCAGGAACCCAATGACGAAGCTGGGAAAGATGACATGGTAATGTAAGCTTGTATGTAAGCTATTTATTGTAAGTAAATGTTTTGATTGTTAATACTGTATCCTTAATTCACTATTAATACAGCATATAAATATTCTAATATATACAAATATTAGAATTGTATTGTGTCAGGCAGGCTTCCCCTGGAATGCTTTTGTTCTGAAACTGCAACACTGCTCTGATTTCTCTGTTGCCTTGTCATTGCCCCCATGGCAGAACTGCATGCCCTCAACTACCTCCAACTCTGCGGAGGTGAGCACTGACCTGCAGTGGCTTCACCCTTATCAAGGATGGTAAGGAACCAGCTCAAAACATACTCAGCAGTTACAAAGGGTGTAATTTTGAGGGATGCTTTTGAATACTGTTCTCCTTGGAGAGCAGGAGCAGAGCATCAGAAAGCCCAAGCAGTTTTTGCCTGAGGAAGGTAGCCATTGCATTCTGTGCCCTCTCAGAGCACCCATTCAAAATAAAACAAACAAACAAGCAAACCCACTCCCAGCAAGGAGTCTCCTCTCAGTCAAGAAATCCCCCACACATGACACATCAGCCAGAGATGGATGAAAAAAATAATGACTACCTCAATGCTAACTTAAAAAAAACTACACTTAACGGGGAGGGTGAGAAGCTCTTCCCACCCACCAAATTCAGTCCATGTTACCAGTAATTTCTAGTTAGGCAACAAAGGGGACAAAAAAGGCCATCCACATTGTCAGATGAAGTCTCCTGTCTCCATAGTTACCTAACACAGAACCTCCTTCAGGAATGCATCTGTAGGGGGACCCTCTGACTTACAGCCTGAACGCATTGCTGAGTTGTGTCTCAGTCCAGTCTCAGAAGTCTTAGCATAGTCGTTCAGTTTTAACTTCCCTCTTTTGTTTGGTGTTCATGCTTCTGCATCCATGGATTCAGCTGGGGCTTTGCACTAGCCAAGCTGTGCCCATCACCTTGTTTATAAACTTCTTGGTGCCAGTAACCCTGGAAAGCAGGGCTGGTTTTCAGGATAAGAAAATGAAGTAGGGACAGGTACCGATCTCACAGTGACCACAAATACAGCTTCTAAGCTAGTAACATGCTACACAGGTGATAAGACCACAGCTAACACCATACACTAAATCTGTCTTGCCCCAAGCCAATAGAACTGTAGCGTGTTTTGCAGTTGTGCATCCTACCACCATTTGCTGCCTACAGCCAAGAAGCTCTGCCTGCCCAGGAAGCCGCTCATAGATATGTTCTCCTCTTGAAACCCTTACGGCAGTAGGATCTATAAAAAGCCCTTTCTGTCTGCAATCACCCTGAGAGGAAGCTGTTGCACTACCTTCAGTGCAGATATCCTCACATAATTTTAAAGCTCTGCAAAAATGAATGAAGTCTTCTTTCTTCCCCCTTTTCTGGTGAGTCTCTTGGAGTTGCTGGTACTGTTTTGACATGGGGAAGAAAGTGAGCACCTGTGGGAGCAGGGGTTTTGGTTACCCCAGTTCTGTTTTTCACTATCAGCCTGACTTCATGGCAGCAGTTGCTTGGGGATGCTGCTCCCTGCTTTCTTGGCAAGGAGACCATTGGTACTGCACCTCGGTAAATCCTCAAGATTTATGTGCTTCAAAGCATCACTGCTCTCAAGAAGGCTATCTGAATGCTGCTTCCTTTCAGCACAAATTGCACTTGGTTACAGAAGGTTAACGCTTATCCCCCCTTTCCCCCCCCCCCCCAATTACTGTGTTACAATTGTGTTACCAGCAAGACTTTTCTTCTCAAAATTAACTGATATATCCTCATATGTAATATTGTGTGATCTCTTCCATCTCCAGACTCAGCTAGGTATCTTACAATACCTCTGCAGAAAAAGGCTGAAACTATGTATTTGTTTTCACAGATCATTGAGAAACAGTTATTAAGTCTTGCCCCAACAGTTAGCGACTGACTTCAAAGCAGATTTTTGTCAGCAGACCTTGATGGGTTTTGTTTTTGTTTGGTGCAACCATGAATTGTGATAATGACACACACTGATTAAAAAACCCAGTGGTCTAGCCTCATTCCAGTTTAGACATGCTTTATAAAGAATGAAAGAAAGTAAAACTGATTAAGATATTTCAATTGACTTCTTAAACATTTGAGGAATATAAAAATGATTTATAAGGAAATGCATTCCTTACTCAAAAACTATATAGAGGTTTGATTTTCAACTATTCTTAATTACAAATATAAAACTTCACATTGCATAGGATGCCACCTCAGGTGGCAGTTGGGGAAAAAAAATCTGTTTCCTTTTGCAGCTATGTGCACTTCATCTACTTCACATGAACTGTCAATCAATATTTTTTATTATTGCTTTCTTCAGTCTTTCATGATACAACAAGGAAAGAAATCATAGTATTTTCCCCATCACATCTCCACAAGAATAAAGACTGTAAGCACTGGCAGCAGATAGACACAGTGTTTAGTACTTTAAAAAGATCTTAAATTAAACTAACAAACAACCCCCCCAACACTTTTTTAAGATCTCCAGTCAACACATTCTCCCTATCTCAATAGAAGTGTAAACAATTGTTATTCAAATCACTAGCTGAAATTAAAAAAAAAAAAAAAAGTCATGTTATGAAGCCTGAAAAAATGCAATATACTTGCTTCTGAAAGTTTTTCTCCCTCCGGTCTCTCACAACCTGCGGCTTTCATATAGATGGTAGGTTTGTTCAATAACTGATTTTTCCCAAGTCATGATGTCTTTGAGGCATTTGATGTAGGGGAGAGAAAAACAAATGCAGCTCCAGTCTGGCTCTCTCCTGCAGAACCAGGCTAGTAGGCTGAATGAAGTGTGGCAAGTCCACTCCTACTGGTGTATATGTTTCTTTTAAACTCTTCGGTATTTGAGCTCAAAACTTTTTTCAAACCCATTCTCTTCAGAATCCCTACAACTAAAAATGAAACATTTACATATATGAAATCAGCCCAGTATAGGTACCTACATGAAGAAATAGTTATCTTCAACTATACATTCTGAAGAGCACGATACTTTAGAAAAAAGTTGTTCTACAAGGTTTAAAAGGCTAATGATTAAAATGGACAGATGTGAATAAATCACAGAATCAGAATAAATCATCAAAATAAAGGGTTTTTTTTGGCAGACAGTGTTGTGCTGGGTCTGTTTAGTATCTCCCCACTAACACTAATAGCTGAAACTCAAAGACTTAATGCACTAACCATGCCTTATGCTGTCTACTCTTTGAATAGAAACAGCCTGACGTGTCAGAGACTAATATTTCCTTGGAATCTTAGTAAGTATTATGCTGCAAAAATCTTTGTGATTGGATATCACGCTGTGCAGTTATTATAATTCCTGCATGCTACTTTACAAACACCACAGTGACGTGAGTGGTTACTCAGACTGCCGTACAAAAAAAAAAAAAAACAGCTTTAGGAACGTCGCTGCTTTGATTATCGTTACAGATTAACAGGATTCTAAATCAAACCTGTAATTGTTTATTTAGGTAATACTCTACTTCTCCCTTCCTGGTGCTTATGGTTACTCAATGAGGGAATTTTACTGATTCACAGAAAAATTGAGACTATATATATCACACCACTTTTAGCCCTATTTAAAACTGTTTGTTTTAGATGCAGAAAGATACGTTTCTTTAGCCAGCAGACACAGTTGATACCAGTAGGAAATACTCGGGGGGTTCTTCTCAGGGAAAATGTGACTGAACTGATGTGCTTACAAACCATTCTGGAATTCACGCCGAAAAACCCTGTCCACATTTAGCAATAATATATATGTACATGGCTTAATGTCTACACATTTCTACATTGAAAGCAAATGCTTCAAGACAAGTATTCACTTTATCCAAAGTGTCTACCGCAGTAGCTTTCAGCACCTTCATCACTGAGGACCATTAGCTGCTGATGAACAGGTAGTGAAAAAGGTGACTAAGAAAAAACATCCTATTAACAGCTGGCTCAAAACCACCACCGCACAATAGTCCTTACTTTTTAAGTATCCACAAGTCAAAAAAGGTTAACAATCTCTCTGATTTATCACAATGGCATTCTTGTTCGTAAAATGCTATTAGAAGCGGAAAGACTCCTACTTCTGATGAATCCTGTCCTGCAACTCTGCCATCAAGGGCAGGGTAAACAATGCAGAGAGACATACTGGAGAATGAAGAGCTGAGTTGCTCAATTTGCTGGAAGGGAAAGTGTCTGTGTTATCTATAGTGTTATACCCTAAAAACAATACTATATAGGCTGGGTATCAAGGCCTGACTTGGGTGTTTGGTGTACATCTTTCCCACCCCTATGCCACCAAGCAGTAAAGGACAGGAGTCAAACATCAGAAGGTATCTCTCTTCCTCTGCTGTACTGGATAGAGAAGTACAGAAGAGACCTGCCATGAAATCACTGATATGTTTACATGCCACTCACTCTTCACCACTCTGTTTTCACTTTTTTGGGGGGAGAAGCTCTCATTACCCCAAACAAATCAATCTATTATAAAGAAATACGCTTTTTTCAGTATTTTTTCAACATTTTCTGTTCTCACTTTACACAGATGCATTTGTGAATGTTCTGAACTAACTGAACCACTATTTTTTCCAACCATTAATTGTATTATGAGGGCTGAAATGAAATCTGCTGTGAGGAGAAAATATAAGATCCATCTTGGTCCTCCAGCACAATATAGGACATGAGGCCAGCACAGCTGCCAGGAAAACTATTTGCTTAGAGGGAATTTTGCTGTAGAATTAGATACACTGCAAAATTTCAAGACCCTGGCATGGGGCTTATTTAATTCACAAAAAAAGGCTGTTTTAATGATCTAAAAACTTGCAGGAAGCAGCTACTTCTCTCAGATGTCTCACAAGGTACCTGGTATGATTAATCATATGGAGACTGCTATCAGAGACTGCTGCAGGTCCGTGGGCAGGACCAGTGCCTCTGTCTGCAGTGAAGCAGGAGCTCACCGCAGGAGGCCAGTGCTGAACTCCAATTTCAGACACGTTTGGGGTAGAAATATGGAACAAAGATGAAGCTGATTTTCACTGGTCCCTCAGAGTTAGGAGAAAAGCTACTGCTTTGTTTTAGTTCTGTTCCTGTAATCAAGATTATTAGCAGAGAGCAAAGGAAAAAAATCACTTGTTGGTAGGCCTCACCTCCTTTCATTGTCATAATGCCTAGGACATGCCCGAGAACTATCAGGAAAAACACGGAGTTTACTTTCTTTACCTGAAATTCAGGCTAACGTGTGGGTAGTTCAAACCCCATAGCTATAGTTTGGCCAACTGTTGGCAAAGGAAGAAGCTAGCCTACTTCCCAACACCAGTCACCCCCATGTCAGTGGGACAGGGGATGCCGTTCTGTGGCATGGTCAAGGACGGCAGTGTGAGCTCTAACATAAATCAGTGACATGCTGTTCAGTGGGACAGTATCGTTCACATCAGCCAGGAGCTGGTGGCCTTTTCAGTGAGTGATCTTTCAGCAGGGTATTTAAGAGGGAAAATTGCAGTGAAGAAACATCCCACATTCACCACTCATTCGCTTACCTGTAAAACCTGCTCACCAGCACCTCGCTGGTGAATCCCATTCCTCCCCAAAACTGGAGACAGCTGTCAGTCACCTCACGGGCCAGACGACCTGCCTTTAGCTTAGCCATGGAAGCAAACTTGGTCACATCATTGCCTTCCACATAGAGAGCTAAAAAATGATGAAAAAAGCACAGTTACACACAGGCACTTAGTGACCACAGCCTGGCAACCATCTCCCCATATTCCTTCAGCCTGACGATGCTCTTTGCATTAAAAAAACACGTCTGGGAGGGCAGATGTGGGTGCTTACCAACAGTGCGGTACAGCAGCGAGCGCAGCAGCTCCAGCTCGGTGGCCAGCTCCGCCAGGCGGAAATGCACGACTTGGTTGTGCAGCACAGACCGGTCAAACACCTTTCGCTGGCGAGTGTACTCAATGGTTTCTTGTATGATCGTTTCCAGTGGTGTCAGGACTTCACGAAGCAAAGCAGAGAACAAGACATAGCTTTACCCAGAAATGTTTTTTTCCTTCTTGTTGAAAATTATTATTTTTTCCAAATAGAAACAATACATTTTTACAAACACAACATTAGGTTTTCTAAAGTAAATTGTTCTATATGCTCAGTTTGGGGTGCAGAATTTCAACTCCTAAAAAGGTCTGGCATTCCATTGTACCTTTGAAAACAGATCCCTTATCCTTATTCCACCTGAGTCCTGAACTGCCAAACTCAGATGAGAATGAAGGGGAGTGGGAGGAATGCAGCAAAGTCACAGAGAGCAGGACAAAATAACAAGCATGTAACCTTTACCCTTAATACACCATTTGGGGCTCTATCACAAGCTTGTGGAGCTCCTGCTTTCCATGCTACCTGTGTCCTGAACAGCAGAAATAATCCCCAAAGAAAATCAGAAGGCAGACAGTGTGCACACTGAGCAATGCTGTAGAAACATAAATTCAAGGAAGCTTTCAGGGAAGGAGGCAGAAATCTACTCAGAGATCAAGGGAAGTGAACAGACTCTGATTACATTCCATGATCCAATCCCAATAAAGGAAGGAAGGAGAAAATATGAAGCTTCACAGCCACTTTTAGTGAATCCTAAACTGCTTCTAATGGAAATACAATCAAAATAGGACACAGCTGGAAAACAGGTGAGAGAGATGGGAGACTGCTTTGAAGTAAGTGCACTAGTTGGCTGCATTTTTTCTTTTCTGAGCAACCTTAGAGCAACCCTGTTTCAAACAAGAAAAAGGAAGAGTGTTTTCTTTCCAAGACAAACCAACCTTGAAGTGATCGGGTGGGCTTTCAGTCTGTTGCAGCTTTGCTAGGACAACAGCAGGTGCTGAATTTGTGGGGAATTTTGTTTTGCAAACGTGGGCCCATGTCATTGTGGCAAGCAGTAGGAAGAGTGGAGAGAACTTACAAATCCATCTGTTTGGTAAGTAGCATATTTTCTCTTTTGAAAATACGCGTGTCTACATCCACACAACTTTAGAAACTGAAAAACAAAAATCTGTATCTGAAATGCAAAATTCAGCCAGGCCTTGGACTAATACAACATCCCTTTTCCCACCTGCCATGGCTTCTGCAGGTTCCCACATGCAAATTCCTCACAGGAGCCCGGTGTGCTTCCATTCTTTTTTTTTTTTTCATCAATATTGAGACCACTTAAATTTCATCTCTATACTGCTCTCCTATATCCTCACATACATCCCTATACTGTTCTCATATGCAGACTTTGCTTCCCACCATGGTCATTTACTACAGAGCACTGCTGTTTGCATCCTGTCCCCACCACATCCCATAAGGTGAATGGCTTTTCTCATTCCCTTTATATTCTCCCCCTTTTCTTAAACAACTATCCATATTGCTTATTTTGAAAAACAAACAAAGAAACACATATATAGTAAAGTCTTGTTTTCTTTCGTGTAAATTCTGTGCTGCCACTCTAATGTTGGTTTTCTGGACAGGAAAATAAATCACTCTCTCCAGCTACATTTCTTTTACAATAGGAACATCCCAGTTTTCCCAAAAGACCATGTAACACAATGCTGTAAGATGTATGATGCTAACAGCTTTTTTGCCTGTACACCTATGGTCTCCAGCTTGGAGAGATGCTACAGAAAAAGCAAGAAGTGTCCAGGCACCTCTTGCTCCATACCCCAAACTGGGAAGCATGGAGCTGAGGCTGTGCTGCTGGGAAGGAAACCAAACAGTACGTGCCAGTGCTAGGAGAGCAGAAGAGAGGTGGGACGGATAACAGCACGGGATTAGGCTTGAATAGGTCTGTCAGAGCAAGGTGCTCCAGCATGGCTCATTTGGTTGCCAGCATCCAGATGGGAAATGGCAGGACCAGGTGGGAAGGAGCAGAATGGCTTCTGCATCAGCCCTGGCTGCAAAAGGGATGAAGCAGCTGAAGCAAACAATGGGGTTTTGGTCCATCTCTGCTCGGGCTGTCACCGTGGAGCAGGGAGCATGGGAGAGTTGTTCTCACCGTGCTTGCCTCTCCACTTCACTGCCTCCTTCCTGCCCCATGTCTCAGCTAACCCATCTTCCCTTGTTTCCTTGTCTGTCATCACTGCCCTTCTGCTTATTCCAGGAACTGCCATTTGCACACAAAAATAAAGAGAGGAGATTTTCTCAGGACAGGTATTTAGAGCTATAAGTGTAGCTCTGAAATGGCAAAGCTCGACTGTGAAGCAAACAGCAACGAAACACAGCGTGTCATGAATACCACAACTGCCAGCAGCCCTTTACAACATAATAGCACAAAACACTTTGCCAGTAGCATGACAAATATACAGAAATGACATTATCACCAGTGAAATTCATTTTCTCTCCAAACTTTCATCCTTTTACTGTATTGGCGTGTTTGTTTCCTCTTTTGTCATACAATGTTCTTCCCATCCTCAGGCAAACTTGGCCTCAGGCTGTCTGACTGACAGCACATGCAGGAAATGTCACTCGGGGGCAGGATAGGGACCGTGCTGTCTACCAGATAGCAGAGCATTGTGAAAGCACTTGCAGTTGCCAGATGCAGAACAATCTTTTCTTCGTACTTCCATCCAACTTCTACTTTCCCACTTGAAACTTCTGCTCATTGTAAACACACTTTGCCTTGCTATTTCTCCACCCGACACAAAAGGAAACTAAAACATTTTTCTGAAGTGGTCACTGATCCCTCTCTACTGAGACGTACAGCAAGCTCTGAGCTAAACAATCTGTCTCTTACGGACGTGGGTTGCCCATGCAAAAGGATCTGTCACCCTGCCATGACTCAATGGTGCTCATAAAACCAAGGCTAGAGGAGCAGATAGAAGTCATTAGAGAAGTGCTGAACACATGCTGAACTCCCTATTGGCCTCCAAGTGAAGCAATTCACAAGAAAAATGTTTGTTTTTTGCCATAGTAACATTCCCTTCCTGTGGTCAGGGCAGCAGGTCCTCAAAGTGATGGTGTTTGCTGTGTCACAACATCGAAGAGGTTTGTGGCAACTCTTCCCCTTTCATGAAGCAGGAAAGGCAATGACTTTTTACCAACAGCTTTGGCAACATGCCACTTGGAAGAAAAGAGCACACCTGTGACCAAATATTGCAAAGTAAAATTCTTGAAAAACATAGGCTTGATAAAAATAAAAAGCCTTCCAGGTAATTCATTTTCCATCTCTTTTAAATTTCTTTCACTGAAAAAAAAATAATATTTTAAAAGGAAATAAGAAAGAAAAAAAGAGAAGGAGAGAGAGAAAGAGAGAAAGAAAGAGAGGGAAAGAGAGAGAGAAGAAAACTCCCCCCCCACATTCTAACACATGGCCACAACGAAGATAACCAGTAAACAAAGAGAAGGCTGAACCACATTATATTTCATACTAAAAAAAACTTTATAAAAAGAAAACCAAAAAAACAATACTCCCCAAAACCCAACAACAACAACAAAAGAAAAAAGGAAGAAAAGATAGAAAAGCATTGCAGTGGCAGTGAACTGCGTCTGTCAAGTTTTAGGAAGCAGTTGAAGCAAGCAAGCTAAGAGCAGTCCTTGAAGTGTTCAGAAGAAACAAACAAACATGGTTTTCAGTGTCACATGAATGGTCATGAATTGGGAAGGCACAGGAATGTCCTTCTGACGGCTAGAAATCAGGACTAGGATGAACATGTATAGACCTAATCATGCACGTAGTCTTGTGCATGCACAGTCTTGAATACTTGAGCCTTCAGCAAAACACTTGTGGTTGCACCAATGCAAAACTCTTCGTAGGACTGGAAGCTAGCAGTGCCTGTAACATTGTGGTGTAACAAACCACATCCATCAGGCAAACAGCTCTCTGCTGAATATCAGTTATTCTGACAAACTCTCTTGTTTACTACAACTGGTTTCTTCTGAATTTTGTAACATGACACAAGACTTAAGCCTAGTTCCTGCTTCCAGTGCTCTTCATGCATCTTACATCAGATTGTCAGTGGCTAACAGCAAAAACGACCCAGGGGGCACAGCATGGCCTGTTTCCTTTCTAGCGAAGACACTGTAGGACAGAGCTGCATCTCCCTTGGTGGCAGCAGGGACCGAAGATACCCTTCCCAGATTGCTCATCGTCATTCTGGCAACAAAGCAAATTGGAACCCGGTGTCCTGCTTCCTGAACGAGTGCACGAGCTGCCAGGGTGTTGTGCAAAGCTGGAGAGCACCAAGCTGCCAGTGGTTTTGAACAAAATGATCTCACCTGCTGGGCTTTGTGTTTTGATGCTGTCACTGCGCATCACTCTCGCCCGGGGCATGACTAACATGACTGCTGCCCAGAGAACGTCACTGCAACCTGGTGTTTATGATCGTTTTGTTTAACACAGACTCCAAACTGAGCATAAGAATGCTTAATTGAGCCCTTATGGTCTGTGTAAACTTTGGTTAAGTTTCAGAAGTGCCTTTTTGCTTTGAGGAGGAGGGGACTGTCACTTGTTTGCTGCAGCAGGGCTTGTGTTGACCAGCCACGCGTATGAGGAGAGGTGAAATACAGCTCTGCCCCGAAGGTAATTAGCATAAGGTGCAGCAGAATTACAAAAATTAAAACAAATTAAAGCAAAGATTTCTGTGGGGCAAATTCTTCTGTTCTGTTCATAAGCTCTCCTAAGGTGACATGGTAACTGTTTGATAGCACTGTCAGTAATTAGCGAGATTTCTTTTTATGCTGATGAAGCTCATAAAAAATGAGATGATAAAATATATCTGCAGGAAAACAGCCTCCTGCCAAGCTGCCTGATTTTCTGACTCCTTTAGATTAATCCCAAGCTTTGGAAAATATCTGTTTGTGATAAGCAAAGAAATCTGAGGTCAGATACTTGAGGGAGTTCTGGTGGTTGGCATCAGAAACACAGGTGAGTCACCTTTGAGGCATAAACACAGCTATACACCAAGGCTATGGCTCTACTGTCTACCCTTAAGGATAGAAAACTGCTTTAAACTACTCTCTGGAGTAGTCACATTCTTTTGGATCTGTCACATTTCTGCCTAGCCAGGAATACTCTTCCTCAGGATTTTCAAAACTTGCCTGTTTGAGGCCATGAACAAAGTGATCAAGCTTTGAAATCAGCCCTGCTTTCACCAGGAGGCATGATGAGGGGACCTCCAGAGGTCCCTTCAGACTGGAATCATGTGGCTCTCCATGACTGCTACCTGAACGTGCACTGTGCCTGCAGTGTACGACTGCATCCAAGGCTTGAACAGTGGTGGCTTTGTGCAAGCAGCCCTCCGGCACAGGCTCCAGGCCTCCGGCATAGTGCTGCTGACAGACCCAAGGCCACCCAGCCTGCAGAGGCCATCGCGAGCAGGCACCAGAGAGCTGCTCTGCACACCTGCAGCAGCGGCTCTCAGGCAATTACACCCAGACTGCCTGGTGCTTGGGGCCCTCGTGTAGATGAGGAGGCCAGGCACAGGCTCATGGGACTATTCACCTTTAAAACCAAGAACAGGAGAGGCCGAATGCTCTCAAAACCTGGAGCTTCTGGTTACAGCACTGTCCTTGGTACAGCAATTCCCAACTCATGTTTTCAGTATTAGGCCTAGAGACTTCATGTGGAATGATCTGAACTCATTTCATCTCCATCCCATAAATGTTGTGAACACTGTGCAAAAGCAGGAGCAGTACAGGGCATCTGATCCTTGCCAGAGTCTGGCGTCATCCTGTGCAAGCCTGGCCTCCTACTCTTTGCTACAACAGCCCTCACATTTACCATTTATCTCAGACTGAACCAAAAACATTGGCTCAAACCAAAGGTGTTTTAAGCATTTGAACTCCAAAATATTTGGTCTGGGATCAAACCATAACAGGGAGTGATTTTTTTTTTTTTTTTAAATTTGGTCACTGAATCAGAAAATCACTTTGTACAGTTCCCCATTCTCCAGCCACACCGAGACAGCAACAGGCAGTGTATGCACAGAAGTACAGGTCTGAGGAGATTATTCACACAAACCTGAAATTTAAAGAGGACCAATCTTCAATCTTCTTATAGTGAACCACATTACATTTAAGTTAAAGAATCAAATGCTATGGAGTAAGGGGAGGGTCGGAAGGCTGAAGATGGACAATCCAGACTTGGATCTGGTTATCTGGAATATCCAGAATCTGTCTGTTTCAAACATGTGGACTTGGGTATGGCCTGAGTTGAGAGAAACAGAAATTCTGTGGCAGCAGATCTTCAGGGAAAGGAATTTGGTGTTGTACCATGTACGTCCAATGTGTATTGAGATAAAACAGATCTGTAAAAACAAAGCTATTAAATCCTGTATTTACACAGCCACTAATTTACACAGCCACTAAATTAATTTTCTAAAATGTAGGATAAAGATAAGCATCATAGCTTACTTCACTACAGGAAAAGTCACCAATCTTCTATTTCATGCCAGTATTTTTATACCCTTTTACTACATCTGTAGCCAGCATAACATTATGCTGTTTTTTTCTTATCAGCAGAACAGACTGAGAAAAAGAAGAAAATCAAAAACAGCATCTGTGATACTTCACAAAATATTTTCTTTCTGTTTCAAACTTTCCTACTAAAAGGGAAGGTTGTCTGTATCCAGGCAGATGACAAATTTCAAAAACAGATTGTAAGAGGTCGTAATTTACAATAAAAGGAAAGTGCTATTAGTCATGCAGTAAGGGTGACCCCTGCATTCCTGCCAGGCCCCAGCAGCACAAACGATGACTTACCAGTGGCTACTCCCCACAGCCGCTCTTCTTGGAATTGCAACATCTGATATGTAAAACCCATTCCTTCCTCACCGATGAGGTTTTTGCAGGGGACTCTTACGTCTTCAAAAAAGATCTGAGCTGTGTCTGATGACCTCATGCCCAGTTTGTCTATCTTTTTAGCAATGTGAATACCTGAAGAAAAACATAATATTAATCTGGAATTTAAGAATAAAGTTGGCACATCCCATTTTTAAGAATTTTCTCCACTTTATTTGACTAGAAAATCAGAAATCGATTTTCAATTTCAAGAAACTGAAAATCAGAAATTAATTTTCATTATGTTCTCAAATAATAATTGTTTACTAGTAGTAATAATCTTACTTCATGTATGTATGGAAACCACATAATACCTATTTGCTTATGTTTGATTTTTAGTGCACTATAATAAAGTGTTGGAATTCAATTTAGAAGTATTTGCTGAGTGCCTGCACTACAGTGAAACAGTAAAGAAATGTTTAATAATGGCAGAAAACAGAATTATATGTTAAGCTGCAACTAGAGAATTTCTACTCATGGAAATTCTCTTCCTTCTCTTTCTTCCACACTTATCCTTCCCTTTCCAACCCATTCTGATCTCTTCTGGTACCTGTAGAAGAAAGGGTTTATAATCAAATCATATCACTCTCTTCTAGTAATAAAAAGGTTAGACTCAAATTTATAAATACAAGCATCCAACAATTCTGTGTAAACTCAGAATTTTGTTAAGGCTATGTATTCTATGATGGCCCACAGATACTATTTAGTGCATTTAAACAGTCACAGAAGGGTTTATAAGGATCGTGATTCATTCCTTGAAGTTTTTATGTTGACATCCTTGTGAAGAGGGTATGCTTCCCTATACAGTATAGACTGTGACCCAATGTGCAGCTGTCTGTTGGAGATGAACCTGATTCCTGTAGGAAAATCCTCTTGCAATATCTATCCAGATCTCAAAATTACTTCAGGTTTGGCCACTCCAGCTATGTAATCACACCAGGAAGGAATCCTTCCTGTTTTATTTCCCAGCAAGATTTTTTTTTTTCCCACAAGTTCTTCCTTGTTATTGTTTAGATGCAAGCATGGCTTACCACTGTGCCATAAGTATTAGACAGACAGTGATTTTTGTGTTATTTCCCTTTAAGTCTTCAGCCTTTATCTCCTTGTTTTTCTGGGTTTAACACATGAAAATTCTGCATGGAAATAAAAAATGCTTTTGAGGTAAATTGAGGCCAACAGGTAGATAAGAGGATTTGTGCAAAACATGCTGATTACATCTGCCAAGTCAACATGGGTAGAAGAAACATCCTCCAAATCAGTTTCTATGGGTTTGACAGAAAAGCAAACATTTTGCTATCCACAGACATGGTATTCTAACCAATTTTGTGACAGAGTGAGATTCTGGTATTTTTTTCCTCTTCATTCTATTTTTTACTATCCTATACTACTCTCTAACACAGCTTAGTAAGAGTTAGTCACTGCACAAAATGTTGTGGTCCCTCTCTGTACCTCCTTGGCTTCCACACCTCTTTCTGAATTAAAACAGGCCTCTCAAGCTCCTAGTGTAAGGAGGCCTTCAGCCATGTGAAAATTACTTTGGTTTTTCAGGCAGAAGGAGTTTGCAATCGTTTCCTTCAAATTCATCCTCTCTGGCAGCACTGAATAAGATTATGGAAAGTTTCATCTCTCAGCAAAGCAGAGATGAAATACTGACACTATTTCCCAGTGCCAAGTCTGCTCTCTGAAGAATATCCACATCGACTTCCAGACCTTCCACTCAAGACTACTCCATCAGCCAATCTATACACAGATAATATGTTACGAATATTTCCTTTGATAGTTGTTTAATGGAGGAAGAAAACTAGAACATCTGTATAAAAATCCTTGACTCTTGGATTTAAAAACTATCCAGCAATTTGCACCCAGTCATGCCGGAAGAGCATTTGTAGTTTGTTTCTGTGTTAAAATCAGAGCTAAACAAACACACACAGAAACTATCCATGGGCCCAAATGATTTCTGGAACATCTTTTCCTATTGGAATATCACTGCTTGGTTTCTTTGAGAGTTTCAGAGATCACGCCTTTGGTCTGCTTCCAGCTGTCTTTTATGTAATCATTGTTCCTTGCCCATGTGAAGATGCACTTTCTGCTCTTGTTATTGGGATGTTAACTAAGGACTCTGCTAGACCAAGTGCAACTGCTGCAGTTCTTTGTATTGCTAAATCAGACCTACTGAGTGCTCCCCCAGACTTGCATAAGGTAACAACTACTGAAGAAGCTCTTACAGGTCTGGTTATAGTTGCTAAACAGAGACTTCTATCCATACTTCTTACAGATTGGGTGGTGTGTTCAAGTTTCCTGAATCCAGCTGCATTCCTCCTTTGTTGAGCCTTACCAGTTTCACTTGCTCTGAGATTAATTCTTTTTTCTCATTCAGAAAGAGGCCAATCTCCATTAGTCTCACATAGTGTCTGTTGCTAGCATATGCTATGCTTTGCATTCTCTCCTTTTTGAGGACACTGATACGTAATGATCTCTCTAAGATATGGGCATCAAAATCTTCCTTTACTTCATTCAATTATTTTAATTCCCTTCGGAAGGGGTACTATATACTTAAAATTACCAGCAGCAGTAGAAATCATTTGCCCAAATAATTCCCAGAGTTTGTCTGTATTAAATAAATGACAAGCTGTCTAATAACACATACATCTCAATCTAGCAAGGCCAAGTGCCTATCTGACTAAAATCACTCTAGCAGAGCCATTTGTGCTACTTGTGCCAATACCACTGAGATGGATTGCTCTATCTCTTCCTGGGCAGTTCTTCCCAGGTGTCTTTGATTTTTCATTTTCTCCCACTCCTCCAGAACTTCTGACAATCTCTTTTTAGTTCCTTTATTTTATCTTGGGAGAAAGGGAGTCACTCTCTCCTGCCACCATTTAGTGCCATTACAAGTGGAAAGAGACATTTTAAATTGCAACTTGAGAAACGTGCTCTTTCCCCTTCCCTGGATGCTCTTCTCTTTATTATCTCCTCTTTGCAATTTATCCAAGTGCTATCTCATGACTCACAGGACAAACCAATGCACAACTATGTCCCAGATTGGGGCTGCAAGCCATTTGTCTACATATCTTACACAGAGACACTTTATACTGTGCTAAATTCTCCTTCATCACATGAGAAATTGACTTTGTTTTTAAGACATCATTAGTACAAGGAGTCTACACCTACCTAACCACAGTTATCAAAATTCCCTTTATGAGAGAGGTATTCAGAAGTGTTTGTCAAATCAAGGCCATGATTTTCTTCAACCCAAAACCATGATTTTCTTCAACTACACACTGCACAAACCTAAAATTAGAAGAAGCAAATCCCACTTTATATCTCTAATAATTACTGGTTGTTGAAGCTAATAATTCATTTCATACTTGTCATTTTTTTTCCTTACATCACTTTCTGCATGTAGCAAAAAAATATATTTTTGTGAAAAATGCTGGACTCCCATCTCCTCTCAGCTGCTAGCAAGGAATGAATTAGCATTGCACTGCGGATCTCTTCCATGACCTGCCACACAGCCTGACGACTGCAGCAGTCAGGCAGGCATCACACACGCCTTCTCCACTGCACTTGTGCTTGAGTTTTGACATACCTACATCTATAGACGCTTGATAGTGCATCCTTCTGTGATGTCCTCTAGACACCTCCTGTACAGCCTTGGTCTGCTGCCCTGTAAGGAGTGTGATCTTTGGCAGATACACATCCTTAGGATGTAACACAGCAGCTGGAGCTTCCTGCTCACATCTGTGTAAAATGGCAGCCTTTGTCATATTTTTTCTCTTTGTTTTCCTGAAAATTTTCATTTCTGGTGTGAAATCCCACCTGAGCACAATCAGACATCTCAATACTTCAAAAGGCCACCAGTCAAGGTACCTTCCAGAGGTCCGTATATGTATCTATCACACAAAGGAATGAAAGCACGTACACTTGGAGGACTGCAATTTACATTTCTAAGAGACTTCTACATCTCTGTACATCAACTTCAGGTGACTCAAGCAATTTTCCTCCTCGAAATATGTCTACCACAGGTAAAGCAGGCTTGTGTATAGGTTTTGTGGCCTAACACTAAACCCCCATAAAGCTACAATGATTCACACGTCTTTGTGGAATAAGCAAAGTACCTGAAAACCTCTGAGTCAATTTGTGAATATTTGATCCACCTGTAATAGTGGGTTTACTGCTTTGGTATTTCTGGAAAACTGACTTCAGAGAAGCAGTATTGCATTTACACTCTGACTTTTTCATGAAAAAAACACATGGAAAACTTTATGCAGATGACTGATAAGTAAGGTCATCTGGAAATTCTGGGAGATTCTGGCTCTGAGTTACCACATTTATTCATCACTTATTGGTCAAAGTCAACAGGTGAATCAGCTCACAGTCTTCTGTGAACTTCCATTCAAAACCAGTTTTGCATGAGCAGTTGTTTAGAACCTCTTAACCCAGTAGCTTAATTCCCAAAGCACCTTGCTTCCTTCCTTGACTTACTCCATATTCAAATTCACTTGTAAGAAGTTCTAAGGTGCTCTCATCACTCTTTCACAACACTGGAGACCTGAGATTTTGTTCTCAGTCTGATCCCTGAAGTAAACATATAGACATTCACTTCACTGCCATGGTGACTTCTTTACGTGTTAAATGCTGTTAATGTCAGGTATGTCATGCAAAAAATACTCCAAATTGAATGAACAAAAATGCCACACGTTTTAATATTTTCTTGTCAGCCACCATCATATTTTTCATGCCAGTATAAATATTAGAACTTCCTAAGATCCACTAGATCTTTTTAAAGAGAAAAACCATTTTCTACAAATTAGAAATCTCACTTAATTAACACAGTTAGGGATACCCTCATTTATTTTGTGTTTTTCAAGAATGTTGGAAGCCAAAAAGGTTTAAAACCTTTCAAAGGTGATACAGACATTCAAAAATAAATTCCAATAGCCAGAAAATTCACTGTAAAATGTTTCTGTCAACTTAGCCTTAACTTTATCCTCTTTGAATGACATCCTTTATGCATACAACAAATTACTGCTGCAACATCTGTAGACTGCTTGAAACTTGTACCCCTTAGGTCAGGATGTATTTCTTCACTGTCTTCAACCAAACTACAGTTTAACACTAGTTGGGAAATATAATTTGAAAACACTTTACATATTGTTCATATGTAGCAAAGATCTATGGAAATTGAATAATATCTTATTTGAGGTTCTATTTGGAACTTCAAACCTCTTCTGGGCAGAAAACCAAAATAAAAGTTTTGTAGAACTTCTCCGAAACTAAAAAAAAAAAAGGCTCTATTTTTAATGACTTATTTAAGGCATTAATTTTGTCCTTGGCAGTGATTTAACTTGTCGATTCACTCTCACAGAAGGTTATGAAATACTCCCACTCCCATGTGAATGTCTCTGAACAGGTTTTCTAAATTTATTTTGGGGAAAAGTAACTCTTCACATAAAATGGCTTGGGAATCCCAAACTGAAGTCTGTGAAATGTTTAATTTCCTTCTCATTTTCTTTTTTCCCCTACTTTTTTTTTATATTTATTTTGTGGAAGTTTGTACAATGTGTTTCAGAATCAACTCTATATGACATTTAATTCAGAAGAACATTTATAGGTGTAGTCCTTTACCTTAAACACCTTACCTTCTTGTATCATGCACAAACAAAAACACCAACAAAACTGAATTAGAAGAAAAAAGTTCTTTGTTATTACCATGCAGATTCATTGGAAGACATATGAGAGATTTATTTCGATGAGGAGGTCCTTCACTCGTATTTGCCAGCAGGCACATCCAGTCTGCTTGGCACCCAGATGTCGTCCACATCTTACCACCATTTATGACATATTCATCGCCTCTCTTCACAGCTGTTGTCTTGATATCTATTTCAAAACATAGGAAATGAAGGGTTATTCTTGTGAAGGAAGGATAAGCTGCTCCCTGCATAACTGGCTGAGTCACTCCCTTGCCCTCAGACAGACAGCCAACATTCACCCTTCACTTCATGCCCCCCAAGCCCTCTAAGCCTTCCAGGCTGGAAAAGGAAGACCCACCTGGGCAACTCTCTTTGAAGACAAGCCAGGGAAAACAGACCACTTCTCTCACCCTCCTTTAGGTGGAGTCTTCATCCCAGTGGATGAAAGCAGAAAGCTCTCACTACGTAAATTTGGTCGCCAAACACTCAGCCCAGAAATATTTCAGTCTGAGGTGATCTATTACGCATTTCTGTCACTGTGTATGTTAGTCACCGAGGAGGCCATTAATTTCAGAGACCCAACTTAAACAAACACAAGCCTCAATATCTGTGTATGCATAAGGATATATATACATGCACTTCCTGCATGCTGTAGGTCAGAATGACGTAATAAACTCAAAGATACTAAGCTTTTAGAAGGCAAAGTTTAAATCTTAAGGTTGTCTGTACATGAAGGAGTTCTAAACACTTGCTACTTCTTCCCCATGGCATAAAAAAAATGCTATTTTCATTCATGAGTGTTCACATCACTGCAAGCAGCCCTGCATGCAACAGGCAGCAGGAGTGAATCATTACTTACTGCTTACACTGCAGCAGAATTTCCAAAGAGCTGACTTCTCTCCCCTGAAATTCAATTTCTTCCACTGAAACCCCAGCTAAGAAGGCTCTCTAACAGATATTTAGCTTTAAGTTGGTGATGGTATGAAAGAACCCAAGCACACCCCCAACAGCACTTGTAAATCTAATGACTGTAAAGTGCATTACAGCCCACCTACTGAGGGAGGCAGCAGACTTGAAGGGTAGCAGTCAGACACAAAGTGGAGTGGGCAACCACAATTAAGTCAGCTGGTTATATCTTCATATACACCCACCTCTATCTGCTCGTGAACCTTATTCCCAAGGGCTGTAAACTCAAATCAAAACCACGTGCCTGATCTTCATTTGCAGTACAAACCTATTGGCTACCTGTGGATGAGGTCAGCATGGCTGGAAGATTTGTTAGTGAAGAAACGGGAAAAATGGTGGGAGAAAATTATGTGATAGTGTAAGAGAAGGACTTTGCAGACATAGCTATAGATAAATGAACTTACAAGAGTGTAATGATGAACAGCAAGAGATAGTACCAATGTGAATAAAACCAGCAACAATCTCGCTATTCATTTAATGAAAGGACTATGCCAAATCTGTCCAAGGGACTTGACATGGAATCTGAATAATAATGAAGGCCGACAAAGTGAAGGAATCCAAAGTACTGATGTTGTTAATACATGACACAGACTCTGGACAGTCATATACAGAGAGACTAAACAATAAATGAAGGACACAAAAGAGCAGGAATAAGAAACGTAGCAGGACCAGCGTAAAAGGATGGTAGCACACACAGTGATTTACATCACACATCCCTTTGTTATGGTACAGCTACTAAAAAGATTAAATTGAGGTTGCCTGGAAGGACTGCAGAAGAACGCTGAATACTACAATGCAATCACAAATATAAACAGTATTTGCAAGCATGGCGTCACAAGAGACTAACTTCCCAAATACAGATTAAAGAACAAATGCCTTACTAACGGGAATGTTCAAGTATTCTCAAGTTGGAGATGTCAAGATGGTTGACAGTTTGCTTCAAGTACTTGAAAAATTACTATTAAAAATCAACTTATGAAGAATTTAGTATCTTCAACCTTAATTAAGGAAAGATGACCAAGTAAGTAAGTAAGTTTTAAATATAAAATATAACACGCTTTGAAAACTTACTTAACAATTTACTAAAATCAAGTGGACTCAGTCTCAGGGATATGACTATTAAGATCCTTTGTCATATTTGACTATAATTATTCTCCCTGATAGAGCATGGCCCCAGAAAGAGGCTACATTTCCCAGAGTGGGTGCTCCATAACTCATTTTTGGCAGGCCCACATACTGGTCTTGTGGTGTCTATATCTCAACAGCTTACAAAGTATGCTGTGTGGGTCCTTTCTAGGAAAGATAACAAGGTACTTGACATCACTGAAAGGCATATGAAGCAGCTAGTGCCAAATAAGCAACCAGAGCTGGTCATTTCACCATTCAAATCACACCATATTTGAGAATCAAGTTTTCTTCTCCAGTGTGCTGTTGACTCTAGCTATGCATCTAAATAGATTTGACAAAAGGCAAGGTTGGCTTCAACTCTGAAGGTCAAATTTGTGATCACAGATAGGCAACACATATCCTTTATGTCAAAAATGAAAACACATATCTGGAATTTACATCATCAGCACAAAAAAAAAAAAAAAAAACTTGCACAAAATAGCTTCACGTCTAACTCAATGAATAATTGCTTCAAAAAACAGGAAAGTAAGCAGATTAATCATCAAAGTAAGCTACAGTTTGGAGGTCAGAAGGTAAGAACTGCCATAGGTCAAACTGAGATAAATCTTGCAGATGAAAAACAACAAAATCCAAAAAGATTAAGGCAGTAAACAAAAAGTTTCAGCTACAGAAAGAAAAAGAGGATGAGAAATAGCATGAAGCACATTGAGGATGCCTCAAAACTAAAGAAATATTTTGCGTGCAATTACAAAAAGATTCCCAGTATAGCTGACAAAGGAAGACATCTACAGGAAGGACTGTACAAAATTAAAATTAGTGAAAACAGATGTTGTTGGTCATAGTAATCTTCACAGCCTCAGAATACACTTAGAAACAAAAGAGAATTCAATTTACAGGTGATACCTTATTTCAAACCTACCTGATACAATTATTATGAAAGTGGATTTTCTAGAGAAAACTGGAAAAGAAAAGAGGTCCTGCTGGACCCAAACAAACTGAAATATTATGTTATTAGGCAACTATGAGTTAGATTTTATGTAAAGCTGAATATTAGGGCAAAAGTGGAAATGTGAGTAAGGAAATAGGCAAAGGGGAAATTACATCAGGTTGCATTTAAAGAGGAAGTGCTGATGTGCAGGTAAGGCACTACTGGAACTTGGATATCAACCTTTGGATGATATCTATTGCATATTTCCATTAATGATCTTTGGAAGAAGAGCAGGAATACACCAACAAAATTTATTGGTATCTCAAAACTGTGAGACTTTACCAACATAGACATCCGAGGTATCAGCCAGAAAGAAAGGAATGTTTGAGTTTTCAAAGTCAACATGGCAAGTACAAGCACTTTGGCACAAGTAATAAGAATTACTGCTTCATCTTGTAATATCTCAGTAGAAAACTAGAAAGTAGAAAAAAGAGTAAAAAAGTGATGAGTATGATCTGCATAGTTAATCACAGTTCACAAGCCAGAAAATTGCTGTGTAAACAGAATATATCAGAGGGTAGTATTTCTATTAGGGCTGGAGAAGCATTTGTGGCATTACAGACACCATGTACAATTCTGGCTTTTCATGCTCAAAAATGATGACCTAAACTCAGAAAAGCTGGAAGACTGAGAGGAAATGGGGCAAGATATCTATGTTGAAGAGGCAGACAGAAGAGGTTACTTGGTGCAGGTGTCTGCAAGACTTAACTCAAACACAAAGTCTCTTCCATGATGCGCTCTAACATATCCTCCAAATTAAGGAATAATGGTGAGATAAAAAGAGACAAATAACTGATGCCTGTTTATGCTTTGTGGTACCATCAACCCTGAAATTAGAGTAAAGACAGACACTTCCTACCCTGACTGTTCTGTACTGTTCTGCTTTTCAAGTTTTGTGCTAGTTTTGTTGTATGTTGTCAATATTATGTACACAATACAACGACTACTTTTGAAAGCAGGTAGTTGCTCCTTTAAATTGACTTGAAATTTATGTAAGAGTATAATATGCGGTCCTTTTTATTCTGTTGAATTTTGAAAAAAATAACTGCAGGTACCTTTTGATTCTCATGTAGAGAAAAATCTTTTTCTTCTGTGTTCTCATTTGTTTCAGTAATTTTGGACCCAGCAGAAGAAACTGCTACAGATGCCTACTCTATGCCATTCTTCAGTTTAAATACACCAGATCCCTGCACAGGAACATGTCACCAAGCTTCACAGTCGCTTTACTTTAGTGCTATGTTTTTTTTTTAATCTAAGAGAGACAAACATCCCAATAACAACATGAGAAAGCAAAGAGAATAACAAATACAGTTTTACATGGTTCAGTCTAGTTTAATGCTAGGCTACCTGGAGATGATGATCCTTGAGACATGCAAAGCAGTGCTAGTGATAAGCTAGTGCTCCTCAGGCCTAAGTGGCCCACTTAGTTACCCTTTAGAAGCACTGCATGCTGTTTCTGGATTTATACCAAGAATCAGATGTTCTGTGACAGCTAAAAAAGCATCACCTTTTAATCCTGCAGTCTGTGGCACTGGCAGTCAGGGTTCATCAGATAAACCCTAGTCCACTCCAAATTTTTCTTTAACTGTATTAATCCAAGTGTGTCATCCCAATTAATCTAGATGATAAGCAACATGTAACTGAAAGAATATGTTACTTATTATCTGGAACACTACATCCAAAAATTGCAATAATATTTGGAAAGTTTTGATAAGGAAAACAATACTGGATTGTGCAAGAAGATTTAGTCTCTTTATTTCAATATCCCCATTAACTCCCTTGAAAAGTGCTTGCTAGACCTTTGGTCTAATACTGGATAATTATCTATTTGTCTTGAGAAAGAAACATGAGTTTGATCAAGGAAATGGACAAAGAAATCAGTTTTGTTGATCAAAAACTTCCGCCAAACTCAGTGATTTTGTCTGCAGGAAGAAGACATCTCTATAATTTGTAAGCCCAAGGTGTGTTCAGTTTAGCCATCCTGGTTCCAAACAACAAAACCTCTGAAGCGGTTTCTTGTCATTTTATTTTACCTTGATGCCCACAATCCACAGTTAGATGAGATATCTTTTACTACAAAATCTGATGTAATTCAGCTGTTCAAATTAACTACTGCCTCAGGCACTTCAGAATGGTAGTTTCATTTGTCCAAGTTTGTAATCATTCTTGTACTGAAACAAGAAAAATAATTTTATGCAAAGTATCTAAATAACTGAACTTGACATGGCAAAATCTTCATTAGCTCTAAATAAAATATTTGCCAATTCAGAAACATTTTCGCTGTGCAGAAATGATGAAGGGGCTGAAGTGAGGTAAGAATGAGCTAGAGGAACTTATTGCAGAAGTGTGATACCATTATTTTCAGAAGGGACTTGCTCTGCAATTTGTCCACATTCAGTGAGGACATCTATTCTAAGGAAGTGCAAGTTTTGTACATTTGAACAGGCCACACAGGATATCACATACGTCTGCAGGTTTGCACAACTGATGGTGGCTGCGCAACTACAGGAGGTACAGGATCACACCCTGCCAAGTGGTGAGCTCAGTCAGAACAGGGGAGGTGACAGAAGCAGAAGGATGAAAACATTAGGAGAAATCTAGGGTCAGCTTGACAGCTGCATATTAATCTGGTGTGCTCAGCCCCTATCTATTTACTCACTGACATTATGTCTATGTATTCATTGAAAAACACATTCAATTTGATTGCTTTTGGAGGCATCATACGTATGTGTTATTGCTCCTGAAATGTTACTACTTTGCCTTCATGATGCCAGATTGCCCTTTGTATTTCTTATGTGCACTAGTGGCAAGGGGAAGGGTCAGTGAAGCTAGATTCTTTCCATTAAAATAACAGACTGTCTAAAATTGGCAATTTGTTAGGTTAACTTACTTGCAACATCTGACCCAGCTCCAGCTTCACTGATTCCCAAGCAAGCCACAAAATCTCCAGCTATAGTTGGTGCGAGGAACTGTTTTCTCAACTCATCAGAACCAAACCTGCAGCAATATAATGAAAAGATAGAGTATTAAAAGCTTTTGAAGATACAGTTTATTTACAAGATACTTATGAATTTTCTCCTAACCGGATAGTGATCAATTTGTCCATGACTAAGTGAAATCTAACCTGAAGCCAAAGACAGAAGAGACTTTGTCTAAAGCCATGAATCAAAGTCGTCATTGGTAGCACAGCCACAGTCAGTTTAAACAAGGCTTTTCCAAGTACTCCAGCACCTTACTTTCAGAGAAATGTGTGGTTCAGATATCCTAAATCAGGTTTTTACTACTGTTACTTTATGAGCTATCAGATGTAAATAAACATAGGCCCTACAGGAACCACAACAGTCCTGTACTGGCCTGCAGCCAGCCAGGGTGGAGGATCTCCTCTCTGCATATCTTCTGACTATGGCACCATCTCTTTGCTTGGTTTTAGTGGTGGCTGAAAAGTTCTGGCATGTAATAGTTATCCTCTGTGAATATCTGTACATACAATATATTTACATCCCACATCTGCATTTAAGTGATACAGTCAAATGCATTATTGCTTCTTCACAGCCATTCTTGTAGGTCCCACCAAAATAAAAAGGGACATTTTAACACAAAAAAAGGGACATTTTAACACAAAAGACACCTGGACATATTATTAATTAATACGTGCTATGCACATTTTATTTAGACTATGATTCCAGTCAGTTTCAAAAGGAGTGAGAAATTGAAAACTACAGTGTTTCTTGTCAATACAGTGGCCTTTCCTAGCCAAATCTGTCAGCAGATGGAAAAGAAATGCTAGGTGTATTTGATAAAACCTTTACCCACAGGAACCTAATTTAATTATCACTAATGAACACCCGCTTTTAAAACACCTAAAGCCAATGCTCAGGGCCACCAGCTGCTTGCCTGGCACATGCAGGCCACAGCATTCCCCAGACAAGGAGGACCAAACATCTCTTCGACATGCCACAGGCCTCAGAAAAGCAGCACTTGGCAGGAGGACTGCTATTTCTTTGGCGAGATGCCAGAGGTACCAAAAGCTCCCCTGGGGACCGGAGGGGGCTGCTGAGACCCGGTCCCTGGGAGAAAGGAGGAGGCACCCTCGGACAGGGAGAAAGAGCAAGGGTAAACTGTCTGCAAAAAGACAATTGTATCACACCACTAGAGAAGTGATTCCTGTCTCCTCTTTGTCCTTTCCCCTCCAAAAGGCAGAAAGGGCTGCTGAGGGTCAGCCTGCTCTCCCCCAGGGATGTCCCTCCGCCCCAGAGGGATGCCAGCAAAGGAGCTCGAGGGCTACTGTATAACAGGTCTTTATTTATTAAAAAGGTTCCCAGCAACAGTGATTCCTTCCCCAAACAAGATTTTTTTCCTAAAGTTTAGCTGCCTGTGCCCATTCAAAGTGTGCTCCATCTCGTTTCGTGGTTGTTTTTTTCTTAATCAACTTCCACCGGTTTGGTCTGGCAGCTTGAATGGTGAGTTCATGGATTTGTTCTCTAACCTCTCCTGTCCCAGCAAGAAGTCCTTGGGTCGGGAGACCTCTTTTCTATGAGCAGAAATCCATTACAGTAAACTTTCTCCTCAGTCCCCTCTAAGAGGCTTCTCAGGTCAGCATTTCCACTAATCTCCTTAGGCTCACCAGCTGTCTGAGCAGGCTGCAGTTAGCTGGGTTCTCTTGCTAAAATACTGTCACCCTACTTCCAAAGGAGCAATGCCACTTTACCTAAGGCTGACCCTTTCTCTGCTTTCACTCTGCCACAACGCAGCGAAAGAACATGAGAAAGATAGAGACCAGCATGGGAGCTGTCAGACACGTTCACTTTGTGCGCACAGGGAACTCAGCTCCTCGCTCTGTCCCTGCTGATAACAATCAGAGCTGCAATCCCAAATAAATATAAGAAGTGAGCTTGGAGTGTTTACTCCTCCAAGCATACTGGGAAAAGTCCCCTGGTCTATTATGCAGTGTATTATTTTTTTTCTTACGACATGATCAAGTACAGCCAGCTGAATGCTCCTTAGACCACACACATTTAAAAAAAAAAAAAAAAAAAAGGCATAACAGGAAAAAAAATTAGATTTTGAAAGAAGCCAGCAGCATTGCCTATTAGGGATTTCTGGCAATGCTTACAGATGCCTAACAAAAACTTTGCCAAGCTTTTGTTATTTCAACAGAGGATTTTCATGACAAGAACTTTCCTCAGAATAATGTTTTGCGTTTTGTATCTTTGTTTGCTTGTTTTAAGTTCCAGAAAACAGTTCAGCTCTTCCCAAAAATGCGACTGGAGAACTAATTTTACAATTAATAATAATAATAAATAATAATAATCTGCAAATGCTATCTTCAGAAGCTCATGCTTTGCACGAAGGATGTGCAGCCCAGCAAATGGGTAGCTTCTGTATTAGAAATATGTTGTTTCTGTACAATTCTTCCCATCTCAAACACATCCCAGAAAGGTATTGGGTTTGCATAAATGCAGTTCTCACTTCTTTCCAGTTTAGTAGCTCCAGCATTAGACTATACTGTTTGCAGTAAGACCTTGCTCTGGCTCAAGACAGACCAGATTATGTCTGCTTTATGTTCTGGGGGCCATACCCCAAAGCATAGTTTCCCGTGTCATTAACTCTGCAGCCTTAGCATCCCTCTAAAATACATCTTCATTAATGAATATGCCTTTAAATAAGCACACACAGAATCTTTAGTCAGAGTTTACAGTTAATGAACTAGAGCTCCTTGCAGATGTTGGGTAAGAGAAGTCCCACGTGTGAAATTAAGAGCTGCATGGGAGTGGTCCAGCCTTCCTTGCTCCTGCTCTTGCTTGGTAAGCTACGTTGGTGGAATGTCATGAATACAGACACAAAAATGACAGTGATATACAACCTTGTAAATTGCGGGTAAAAGGTTAAAAAATTATGGTGAAATACAGATGTAAGAACATTTCCTTGATCCACATAGTTTTGTTTAAGTGCTCTGCCAATTAGAAAATGGCAGTCAGTTCTATTAATCTCAAATACATATAAAAATATGGTTTCTGACAGGTTATATTGCTACATTGAATGAAACTATGTCTACTGCACATCACAGTTCTGACATAATAGGGCTGATAATCGTCTTGTTAGAACTACAGATCTTACTCACTTTTGTTTCCTATGCTTCTGGGAGAAAAATGCTGAGCTAAAGTGAATTAATTTAGTGAGGGAGGGTCTGAGTGGAACTGACATTATATGATACACTATTAAGTGATAATTGAAATTTTGAATACAAGCAACTGCAGGCAGTTCTAATACTGCTCTCAGCACTTGATCAACTCAGGTTTTCTTGCACTGGAGCTAAAAAATTCAAGAAATACAGCCTACTCCTAAGTCTCATCTGGGCCTTTGGACCACTTAAAAGGGAATATAATACTATCCCTAAAGACTAGGGTTTTTGTAAATGCTCATTTCGAGAATGGCTGTGAGAGAAAACACTGATCCTGATGCACATCAGTGCAAAAGGGCTGAAGCCAGACCTTAACAGTGCAGCAACTTTAAAAGAACTACTCACCAATAAAGCAAAACAAAGTTTTCAGAAGATCTATGCAATGTTCTACAGTATGTCAAAGACAACACAGCAATTTGCTCATGGACTTCCCAGGAATATAAAGATGATTTCCTTTACCCAAAGAAGGGATTCACCTTTGCCTACCATCTCTTTCCTTCTTACATACTAGCAAGAGGTGAATTTGTCCCAGTTCCCCTTCTATGGTGCCCCAGATTCAAACTATTAATAATGCAGTAGACATGAGCCACGTAGAATGCCTTTACTTCAGGGTAATCCTGCACAGGCATCCTACCATTTGAGGTCTAGTCCCAGCTTCGCAGCACTCTGGGTCCTCAGTGTACATGAAAAAGAAAAAAAAAAAAGAGAGAAAAAAAAAAAAACAAAAGGGAAGAAATTCTTACAAGCATGGCAAAAAAGTGCATCACAAACAGCAGCAAGCACCCTTGGGTAGCATGGAAGCTTCCTTACGATCAGTAATTTGCATAACCTCACTTTAAAAGAATCCACACTGCAATCAGCTTTCTCTCTGAGCCCCTATTTCCATAAAGATAAGAAGACATGCAAGTTTTAAAATACCACATTTAGAAAACTTATTTACTTTTTGTGAAAGACATCATAAGAAAAAAAAAAGCAATAAGAAAAGTGTTCTGGCTCCCCATTTTTATCAAGCCTTTAAGCTTCACTTATTTGAAGATTTTATGAAATAAATTGCTCAGTTTGAGGCACAGCAACTTTCTGCAATGAATACAGATGATAAATCCCTCTTGACTACCTGAAGGTTCTGGCTAAGAACAATTACATCAATCTTCTATTTATTTAGGAATGCATTTCGCACTGAAGTGCAGGTATTGTAAAACGGGAGTCAAATTAACAATTTTCCTTTTCAGACAATGCTGTTTTCAAGGGCTACCATGTGGTGCCCCCACACCAGCTCTGGAGACCTGAAGGCTCCCAACAGACAACCTGCCACCACACCATGGTCAGACCATCACCAGGAGCTGGAGAACCCACAAAGGTACAGTATCAGTGTGAAGCTGTTTTGAGAACAATTAGTTCAGAAGCAGCTGCTTGATACAGCCCCACTGTGCCCGTACTGATCCGGCCAGGCTAGACCCAGAAGCTCTTTCACCTCGTTTGAGCCCAAATGTGGACAACTTCTGATTTTCCACCAGGCTTATCAGCTCAGGCACAGATGTGGGCACGCAGCTTCTGGCCTGTGCCAGTTCCAGAGACAGAAGGAATTTGCTTACAGTGCTGCACCCAGAAGGGCACTTATCTGGAAAAAAGACCTGGAAAAACAGAGGACAACAACTGCTGGTGGTACAAATAATTCAGATCTACTCTTTCAGGCTCCTCAGCTAACTGAACCTTTATTTGTTTCCACTCAATTCACCAGAAACAGTCTTCATTACAGCTCAGGGCAAGAAGTGGCATGCTGACAGATTAAGTACCAAATGAGAGACAGGTGACACTATTTCTGAAGGATCACAAAACCAAGTTTCCTTTATGCTATGCTGATGGCTCTCAAATCACCTTTTCTGATTTTCACTATTTTCCCAGCTGATTAAGTGGATGATCCTGCATTTCAAAGCTGCTGTTCTGATCATCAGCTGCAACTTGTCTCCCTTACAGCAAACAGGAAAAGAGACAGCAAAATCTTAATTATATATATATATATAATATATATATAAAAATTCTCAGATATGACACTGTTCAGCATGGAGAAAGAATCTGCAATGAATAAACCGATGAAATAGAAAAGCACTCCATCAAAATATCATCGCTATTTTTAATGTCTTCCTATAAATAAAAAGAAAAATCAAGCAAAGTGTAATGCCTACTGGTGAGATAAAAGGTCTTTATGCTGATCTGGTATCACTACGGATCACTACCGGTCTGTTTAAAAGCCCAGTAAAATGTATTTCATTCACTGCCTGAGATGAGAGCTGCTTTCTCCACTCTACTTGTAAGCATGAAAGCAAGCAAGGTATTATATCTGGAATGCATTTGAAAGATCTGACAGAGAGTTATGTCCAGAACTAGACACATCATAGGTCAGGTCGCTGTTGACAGAACATTTAACATTTTGTTCTCAAATTTACAAGTGCTACTGCTTCACTTAGAGGAATCTGGAAAAAAAAAAAAAAAAAAGCAGCAGTCTGGGCATCTTTCAGCAAAGCACAACTATTTTCCCCTGTATTTGTCTGCACAATAGAAGTGCATATAAATCAAAATCTTCAGAGTTGCTTCCTAGTATGACCATGCATTTAACTTTCTGAAGGTTGTCAGAAAAAAAAAAAAAACATGAAGAATGAAGTGAAAGGGGGCATGACCGTGAACAGGCAGATACGGGCAACATTTTCTAAACCACTATGTTCTTTGTAGTTCATATAATTAAAACTGTTACTACAATGTACTTCTCATTTAACTGAGTATCTCAAAGATCTTTGCAATCTAAGCTTTGCAACAGCCCCTCATTGGAGCAAGAAACCAATGGAAGTAGAAGAAAAGGAAGCATCCTGACTTTTGATATTTTAAGACTTTATTTTTCTAAAGTTTGAAAATGTAAAGAGTTGTATGTGTGTGTGCATATGCATACGTGCATCCATCCATTCAAACTACTGCACTGTCTATATACCTAATTGAGGAAACATCTGTAATTTATGTTGGCAGTGTATCTTCCTGACACATAACATTCACTGAATCAGTTCCCAGGTGCACTGATACATATTTGATGAAAGCTGAATAAAACCCAAACTTAGGAAAGCCACCAAAGGGCTTCAGACTTCATTTTAAAGCTTTATAGGGGATGATGTTTGATTCCTGTATTACTGTTTACTTGATGCATCATTAATGCATCATATATCACAATACTTAGTTAAAATACAAAATTAGGATTAACTCTTCCAACTTGTTTGGGACCACCAAAGTACAGAGATACCTTTAAAGAAACCTTTAAAGGTGGTGAACGCAATTTAAACGCATCACCCAGGGAAAGCAGTTAGCCCTTTCCCTACAATGCACAAAGTGAAGCTGCACCAGTGCAAAACTTCCTGTAGCAGCCAGCATTCTCTTTTTAATACCAAGTTTCATTTTACATCTTACAGTAGGACAACACCGACTTAACGGTGGAGGAAATGGTGAATTCGCTAATACAGATGGTAATTCAGTTACAAATTTCATCATGTTAATGGCATTTTCACATTCACTTTCTGAGAGCATCCTCTTTAGTATTTCACTAGCACAACTGTATGTAGTTTCATTCCTTTACTGAAGCAGAACAGAGCAACATAAGGCCAAAAAATCCTGCAATGGAACAAAATTCTGTCTTTGTTTACCCACAGATTTTTTTTAAAACCCTGGGAATAAAAGGCTACCATGGGGGCAAGATAGTATTCTCAGAGGTCTTTTAAAATACTAGTTTTATTCTCTGTTGGACTATAAATAAGCTACTGTTGCAACAGACAAAATGATTTCTATGCTTTCAGTACGATTTTAGTGCATTACACAAAGGAGAAGAAAACTATTAGAAAGATTTCCCATAGCTGAGACCTCCAAAATCACACATAGCCAGAACAAGAATGGATGGATAGATGGATGTAATGGGGATAGAGTCCAAATTTCAGGGTCTACAGTTGGATATCATTCAGAATGATAACAAACAAACACAAACAACAAACACTAAAATGCTCTTCTGTGTAAATACTTCCCTCTTCTATACCTGTTTTGTTCAGAAAAATTTCTGACTTCATCTCCGTTATTTGAATTTAATCCCCACCACCTTCCAGAGTTTTTAGGCATAGCCATATACCAAGGAAAAACTGCTGGACCAGTGTCACCTCCCTCTAGTTTTGCAAACTGCTTTTCTGATGCAGAATGTCTGTGAAACTACTAGATGAAGATGGAAAAGCTGTCAGCTGGCGCTTTTATTGAGGGAAAGAAGAAAAAAAAGGGGGAAAAAAGAAAAATTGGCTTCAGAAGGTGTAGGAGCCTGAGTGATAGCAAGTCATCAAAGGTGAACACTGACGCAAGCAAATGAGAAAAAGAAAGATGAGTAATTGCCTGGAATGGGAGTACTTAAGCAGCATGATACATGTGATAAAATTTTAGCAGGTCTTACACCAATCCTGATCATTATTTCTGAAAATTCAGAGTTGGCAAGGAGCACCTTGAGAAGCTGCAAAAAAGACAGTAAATTATAAAACAGAATTAGACTCACCCTAATTATTACAACTAAATGCAGTCTTAGAGGATGACTGCACTGGGACACCTGGCTAAGAAAAAAAAAAATACAAACATGAACAGTGGGATTCTGGAATTAAGATTGTTTTAATTGGTTGTGGCACCACACATCATTTAATATTAAACATGGCTTGCTTTTTATTAGATAATATTCTAACATTAAAAAATGTGCATTCTCTCCCTTAAACCAACCTGTTTGAAACTGGTAGAGAGCATGTCCCTTTCTCAGGCACTACTGATGAGCAACTAGAATATAGATCTTTGTAGTAATGTTTTTCCTACTCTAAAATACGTGTCAGGATGGGTTTAAGGCTTAAACACACAAAGTGTGGGTTTTAGGCTAAACTAAACATTATGGAAATTACCTTGTTAAAGCAGGAGTAGCCATGCCAGCTTGCACGCCAATAGCCATAGGAATTCCTCCGCAGCGGATACGTCCCAGCTCTTCTGCCACTGCGATGTTATATGAGAAGTCCAAGCCCATGCCGCCATATTCTGGGGGAAAAACACATCTGTCACTTGGATATTACATATTCAGTGGAAAAAACTGATGAACACACTAAT
Source organism: Heteronetta atricapilla (assembly GCA_011075105.1). Lineage (NCBI taxonomy): Eukaryota > Metazoa > Chordata > Aves > Anseriformes > Anatidae > Heteronetta > Heteronetta atricapilla. Next base: position 25,664,474 of record CM021732.1, on the reverse strand, counting down.
GTTATAAACTGGCATAAGTGATAAAAAAAAGTATTGCTACTGCAAGGATTTGCCAACTGCAATTTTACTGCTAACTTTTAAATATTTGATTTTATCAGCTTTCATTTCATAAGAGTGATGTCACACTACACTTTACAAAACCTGAATTTAAAATTACATCTGCTCTAATTACCCATGTGCACATCAGGTTACCCCTGGATATGTTAAGTAGCGTCATTACTTTTACCAGAAACAGCGAGAAAAAGCAAAGTGCTGCTCAAAATGTCATCAGTAGGAAAAGTCACTCTTTCTAACAGCAAGGACACATGAACAAACATCACAAAGTAAGATGTGCTTCTGTTTCTCTGTGATAACCCCTCTCTGTGTGCTCTCATCCCTCACAGCACTCAAGTGGAACTCATCTTTCTCATAGTGAGCAGTCAAGTCAGTGCCAAACAAGACCGCATGCACATGGTGTCCACATGTGAAGTTGCCTCTGTAGCTCAAAAATTAACATTAGACAGAAGCACAATACCAAATATGCATACTTCATATCCTGGCACCTGGTCGTCGCAGTCATTAATACATTTTTCATTAACACAAGGTTGATGGCCCGGGGCCCAGGGCGTTCTTCCTCCCTACATTCCATTCCACAAATTCAATTAAAGAGGATATTATTCTTCACCTCCTTCGTAAGCCCAGCGCTGATAAACCCCCACACAGCGAAACACAGAAAAGCGCTGTGTTTCTATGATGGATGAGGTAATTTCTAACTCTATTAAATAGTTTTTATTCCAGAGCAAATATGGTGAAAAATAGCCTCCTGCTTGACATCGTTAGTTGACTGAGTAGTTGTGATTAGATAACGTTAGATAAGGAAGTGTTTTCATCTTTTTACGCATTTGAAGATCAGCTAAGAAAATGTCAAATAAATAGATATAATCTCTCTACCCCCACACCCAATACAGGGAAGATGACCATCTTCCGTCCTCGTTTGCTGACATCAAGCACTATCTACTCTCACCCCCCTACCAACCTTTGACATTTTCCAAAAACACCATTAATTATAAATCAAAACACCACAGCGCACAAAAACAGAGGATTTTGTGTACTATTCTCTTTTTCCTAAACTCACAGAGACTGTCTTTGTGCATTTTTTTCTAGAGAGAGAAAGGAAACCACAAATGGAATGGACTAAGTGCGAAGTCTAGTTTTCAAGTGACATTTCTCCTTAGGTCTGTCCAAATGGTCTGGATTGTCAGAATTACAGAATGGCTACTTCTCAACAATTTTATCTGAAAATAAAACATTTCTTAAAGACACAGAAAACATTTAAATTCCTACTGGGAACTGAAGCAGTACAGTGAAAAAACAGTAATATGGGAACATCTTTAGCATAATATATAATACCAATGTAGCTTCCTCCTGAAACTACATAAAAACTTGTAACTGTGCACTACCCTCAATATTGGGAAATGAGGGGTGGACTGGAAAACTTGGTGTTATAAAGTACATTTTAGATATGAAAACGTTCAGCAAACAGGAAAAGCATCAGAGTAATAACAGATAACCTCAGTTTTGGTACTGCACAAATGCTTTCCACTTGATTTTTTTTTAAATAGTCTCTCTCTTCATTGCCAAACTACAGCTGTTATTAATTGAGTCTTTTGTTTTGCCTACCAAACATTTGCACTCTTGTCTGTTAATTACATTCACAAATCAAAACTTTAGTTTCATGATTTACCCAGAACAGCTTCACCAGAGGAATGTTATACACACAACTGACCCTAAGGAGGACCATTTTGTGCAAATGTGCACCCTACATACATCCCTTGTTTGTACCATAATTCGTTACAAATAATGATATCATAGACGGACATTGCTCTCATTTAAGAGCAGTTACTAAATGGTACGTTTTAAAAACAAAATGCTGTAAAAGCACAGTTCTCAAAGTCATGATATTCAAGGAATTTGTTGCCAGAGAGAAGAAACAGAATGAAGCCTCAGATGCTGAGAAGCTGGAGGGGGAAGCCCTAGCAAAGAGATGGTGCACGCTCCAAATACTTTTTAACCTGGGGATAGATAACACAAGAGACAACCACAGATGCCGACAGGCAGGAAGGCAGAAGCAAACTGTAGGAACCCTGTGGAGGAGGCAACACCAAACTTTGCATTAGTTCTGCTCCAGAAGCCAAGCAGAAAAGGGTTTAATGGAGAAAAGCAAGTGGTTTGATGGATGATTGTGGGGAACACGACTTTTGAAGGTGTCATGGAAGGAAGGTTATCCCCCGAATGCCGGCATATATCCATGCCATGATCACCAACACTGAGACGCCCAGCAACACCCAGCTTCCTCCAGCACAAATTCACCTCAGACCAAGACAAAACCACCAGACCATTCTCATTTCCACCTCCTGAAGTGATGCTGCTGAACATTTCACAGAAAGTGTTTCATTCTGTAAACATAATTTGTACTGTTGGTGGGTAGGAAGGTTGTGTTCGCCACTTCCATCAACAAAACACCTCCTGCAAGTATCTGCCCAATGGTGTAATGCTTCTAGGTTGATCTAATTTTCATTCGGAAAACCAAACAGCATGCTCAACATAATTTTTGGTGAAAAAAAAAATTAAAGGAACCAAGTCAATTTCAGATTTGATTGTTTTTGTCATATGAAAATATTCACATGTAAAACATTTCTACAGTAAATATTTTATTTAGCTTTACATTGAGATGAGTGACATTGAGAGAATTGTTTGCTTGCATTTCCATTTTTATTTTGTGAGAAATATTGAAAAAACAAAGCAAAGCAAAACCAAGCCCTAAGTCTAATGGCATTGACATGTTTATAATTCAAAACAAGTAGAAAAAGGCAGCTCTGCGATGTTCAAATTGTTGCTGTTCTGCTGACAATAGAGCAACTTCCAGCTGCTAAACAGATTCATCTGCTATCTTGTCCATTGTTTGATTTCAGGTTCTCAAACAAAGAAATTGCATTATAAAACCTAAAGCAAGCACACGTGAACACACAACTAAATAAAAATTCTGCACTGCAGCCCATGGGAGGGAGCCGTATTGGAGCAGGGGAGAAGTACTGGGAGGAAGGAGCAGCAGACTGGGACTGGGGAGGACACAGAGCAGCTGTGATGAAGGAGTGAAGCTGAGCTGAGCTAGGGAGCTGAAATAGGGAGTGATGGGGGAGAAGATGTTCTTTTAATTTGTCTTCTTTTTCCTCACGACACAAAATCTTTTTTATTCAGCAATTAATTGGATTAATTTTCCCCAGGCCAGGTCTGATTCACCCGTGATGGTAACTGGCAAGCGACCTCCCTGTCCTTCTGTCAACACGTGAGCCTTTCCTTTGTACTCTTCTCCCTCATCCTGTTGAGGGGGAAGGAGCCAGTGGATGGGTGGGGGTCTGGCTGATGGCCAAAGCGAACCCACCACACCATGATCAGTATATTAACTTTTGCTCTTCTGCTAACCATTACCACACATTGTTTTAACCTGAGGAAAAAAATCTCCTTAGTTTATACAATGTAGTTTATTTCTACACTGTGAAGATTGTGACACTTGCATTGAAGTGGGAGCACAAAAAAAACAACAACAAAAAAACACAGTGAGTTTAAATATATATATATTTTTTTTTGAATGACACAGATATACATTCTTCCTGTAAATCTGATAATTTAGGATATCAGGACCTATATATAGGAATGTAGGCAGACAACACAGATAATGTCCAAAAATACAAATAAAAAGCAAGAGTACCTGATCTTCAGCTGCACCACATGAAAACAGAAACACTGCTGAGAAGATCAGTGTGAAAAATAGTAAAAGGTGAAGAATGTCTAAGAAACAGGACTTACAAAAGAAAAGGAGAAGCTGAGGACTTCCATGTGATCATTTTATTTTTGTGAAGACCAAAAGGTTTCTTGTCCCTTGTTCAGCTACAAGCTCCCTGTTCAAATATGACTCTGTTCAATGATGAAACAGGCTTGAAGGCTCTAGTCCAAATTGCTAAGAGCTTACTAGTGTTTCTATTTGGACATTGCTTCTGAACCCCACCTAGCAGCTGTCAGACTGTATCTGAGGTGAAAAGAATCTATAAGTGAGTTGAAGCAAGAAGAAATGGGGGGGGCGAAAGGGGGGGGTGAATCGGTGAATCTTCAGAGTGTTTTAAGAATGTGAGCAAGCCTCAAAAAGCAAGGATGAAAACACAGTACAGACATATGGGTAGCTGGATCTTCAATGCTGATATAATTTGTTTGCTTACATAGCTTCCAAAGTTCATGCAAGGTGTATCTATACCAAAGTGGATCATGTAGTATTATTTCTACTATTGCCACCTACCTCAGTGTAAACAACCACTACCAACAAAAAAACACAACGCATTCCCTTATTTCTAGTGACTAGAAAGACAAACAAAACATGTTTTGCTTGTCTCTCCTCCTGAAGACAGGTCTGAGAGAATCCTACATCTGACACCAAGATGACAGAGTTAACTGCCAGTTTTCATCACAACCTATGATTTTGAATCAGAAGAAAAATGTAAGTGTTTGAACCTTACTCGTCTGTCACAAATATTGTTCAAAAATTTCCACTCCAGAATACTACAAAGAGCCCTGAGGTTACACAACTGCAAATGTAATCAGACAGAACAGTATATAAATTCTATAATTTCATTCCTCTTCTTTACATAGAAGTAATTTAACGAATTGCCAAAGGTGCGATCTCTGTGTTGTTTCATTTCCCAAGAACTCATCCTGAAAAGTCTAGGCAGGAAGATACTTTTTGATCCTTATTTGCTTCTGCTGGGTGTAGTGAATAAAACCTCTTATTTCATGTAACAGAAACACTGTGAATGCATTTCAGCTTTGTTGAGATCAACACACACATTTTTGGCTATTTCAACTGGATCGATCCATGGGAAAAACAAGCAAGCAAGCAAACAAAACAAGCAAGCAAACAACAACAAAAAAACAAACACAACAACAACAAACAGAGAAAGAAACAAATAAAAAGCCTTGTATCAGATGCAAAGTTCCCCTTGGCAGATTAGCTTAGTCAGATGGGTCAAACTCCCTCAGCTTGACCAAAAAATTGTCCTAAAGGAGGACGGATTATGGTGCTTTACAATTTTGTTTGGTGATCCACCACATAGAGTACTTGATCTCTCACAGACTCTCACTAGTTTATCCAAAAACTCCAAGGCAGATAAGGACCTGGGAGCTAAAGTTTTAGTTGGTAATGTTAGTCTTGTGATCCAGTATTGCAAAGGGAAAGATATGGACTGGCTGCTCATTCCTTTTCAAACACAGATGGTTACATGGTTAGCAGCATCAGGACAACCCCTGAGCCACTGACAATGCAAATTGTGTATTCCTACAACACTCATTAATGTGCAAGTCATCCTTGCTGCCACTTCAGAAACCAAATTTACTGAGATGGATAAGGTGATCAGATCTGTCTATTGCTGTTTTAGATAAGAAAAAACTACACTGGAAAATACAGTAGAAAATTTTCCCTGAGTGTAAAGATAAATAAAACCCTTATATAAACAAGCAAACAACAAGCTACTGAGCAGGCCTGGGCCTAGCTGGAGGGCATGAACACACTTAAAGAGCGTACAAAGATGTCTAGGACACTGCCTTGGAAAGCCAGAGCAATAGATTTTAAATCACTGCTTGACAGCTGCCGCACTAGCTAACACGGATCTCCCTCACACATTTATAAGCTTGCTTTATTTTCTAAATGGACATGCAGCAAGACTAACTGCCCTGTGAGCTGAGCAAGCAATCACTTCTGCCTGTATCTTCAAACTCAGAAGGATACCAGAGCTCTCCAGAAATCACAAAATCCACCCCAAATTGTATATAAACAACATTATGAGGAAGGGAAGGCTAAGCTGCAAAATACTAATGATATAAAACATGGCAACACAAGGAACACCAACAGAGAGAGACAAAAAAGGAAATCCAAGATTGCCTACTGTCCTAAACAACAGCTGTTGCATCAGCTCTAACTCATATTGAAACTTTATGCAATTACTGCTCACAGATTCTGCAGTCTTCTTCTGCCGACTTATAAGCTGATTATTTTTCTCTCTCAGCTCCGACCCAACACCAATTCCACAAAAGCCTACTTAAACCATCCTACTTTTTTTTAAGGTTAAAAAGTACAGATCTCAACTATTAAATGTCAGTCCAACTAAACACCACAGCATGAAGAAAATAGGAAATAAACACATGAACAAATGAAATCAAGAGGTATATCGGTTGAATACCACAATTCCTAAGCTTTGATGGCAAAGTCATGCTACTTCTCATGGGGTTTCTATTTGGGCAAGCTCATAAACAAACCATAACCTTGGCTTCAATAATATCACCACCTCCCTGCTGCTTGGGCCAGTAAATCAGCAAGAGCTGCCAAGCTCCTTGCACACGCTGAGCACATACACTGCTCCGACATGCTGTGTGTTCACCTAGTTTAAGCTGTGCTTGTGGATGTGAAGTTTAATTCTCTGAGTCAGGCTCATCCAGCAAGGAATATTGCTCCTCTCCAACTTGAAGGTTGCCACCCTTCTGACAAACAGGCAAATGTTGCATCAACATCCTTTGACACGGTGCATGTCCACTCCAGTCCGACTGACGCCATCATGAATCAGCCCTCAGAGTCACTGAGATGTGCCTTCAGATTCGGTAACATACAGTAACGTACAGAAATTCAGCATCCTGTAGGTGAATGGGTCAAAGAAATGGGAACAGATTTAACATCAGACAGCACACAGACCACAAAGAACTCTAGCTCCAGAGACAAGGGGAGTGACAGGACTGAATACAAGTACATATGTTTGTAAGGAGTTCTTAGGTGCTTGATGAAAAGCTGTCAAGATCTGAAATCAAAAGAAACAGTACTCAGTTTTGTAGCAAACCCTCTGACCAGAAAAGCAGGCTAATTTACTTTCACTTCTTCAAGGCAAGAGGACACACAGCCAATATTCAAAAGACCCAGAGCTTATTCTGGGTATGCTGTATTCTACATAAATAATTAAACTGAAAAGCAATAATATACGAACCAGGGATTAAATGGATTTACTAAATTTACTACTTATTAAAATTTCTATGCCAAAACTTCATACCAATGTTGACTATTTAGCAGCTGAAAACTGTGTTTAATGTTCTTTCCTACAAAAGCTTTTATTCAAGTTCAAGCTGATAAATACCGTGTTGGAAAGCTGTATTGGAAAACTTTAGCCAGTTAGCTCACAATGTCACATCCAAAGATTTTACTGGATCACAAGTTCCAAAACTTGCAGTCTCCACAGGGGGTTATAAACTGAGAATTAGAAGGAGGGCGGAGAAAAATTTGAGAAATGCTGTAGCAAAACAAGGCTTTAGAAATGTGTGTACTAATACAATGAAGTTCAGACATCCTCTGGAGCCAGCCTAGTAAGCAAAAGTTCAGCATCTCAGGCCTCAAAACATAAGTGCACTGAGGAGACTTCAACAGGACTTCTGATCAGCACAGGAGTACAGGACCAAGTGGTTTTCGAGTGGCTGTCCCCCAAAGTCCTCAAGAAGCTGGGCCAGTTACTGAAAAAAAAATTCCCTGCCATCCCAAAACACGTCACATTGTAGATCAACATACTTCTAGCACCGTCACTGTGAACAAATTATTAAGAACCATCTAAAAACTATTGTGACAGCTATAGCGTGCTTCACTGTCATTAAGTAATTTCCCATTTGAGAGTATTAACAGCCAAAATTCTCTTCAGCTGGCAACATCTGCATCCACAGGGGTGACACAAGTGTGGCAGAGAGCAATGGAGAACCTGTTCCCTGTTTTGTGAGTTTGTGAAATCTGGTTGGATTTAAAATTGCTTTGAGCTAGCAAAACCAAAACAATACAAGAGCATCCCTATTTCTGGGCAATAGGCTGTGGTTTGCTCTCTAAGACAAAAAGCCTGTCTTAATTTTATGAGGAAACATCATTAGTTTGACCTCAGACTGGGAAAAAAAATTCAAAGATAAATGACAAAGTTCAGATTTTTTTTTTTTTTTAATTTGACATTGTATTCTTATTCCCCCTCTGACCCCAGTTTAGTTCTTATTTCTGCCTCTGACTTTGTGTACATCTTTTCTCTTACGATGTCAGACATTATATCATAAAATGGATTCTCCCTGTTTGTAAGAAATGCTAACACAACAGGATTCTAACTTGAACTGCAATCTCCAACGTGAAAAAAATGCTACATCACTATTTCCTATTATTTACCCTGAAATTTGAAGAGTGTGTCTTACATGGGATACTGGCCACAAGTGCAAGGACTGCCGGTATAGTGCACAGCATGCCAGAAATCAAGTTCTCCATCCAAGACTGTTTTCTTCAGAACTTTCTACTCAAAGTATTTTATTATTTCTATAAGCATGCCATAATCCTCTGTGCCATGCTCCAAAAAAAAAAAAAACACAAAAAAAACCATTTATTCAGATTATTGATCTCTTCTTTTAATTTTTTTTACAATGGAAATAGAAAATAGGTTTAGCGTGAGGCAATTAAAGACTATAGGAAAGTGCATTTGTGCTGCTGACTCTACAAGCTCTTGCAGTGAAAGTCAAACCTCTCCTAATCATCAATACTGTCTTTAAAACTTAGAAATCACTCAGGAACTTGAACAGGGATGTTCATGCATTCAGCTGCCACTCAGGAGCTCCCAGAATGTCCAAGGATGGCTACTCACCTCTATTGTTTTCTTTTTTAAGAAGTATTCACAGAATTCACAGAATTTATAGGTTGGAAGAGACCTCAAGATCATCGAGTCCAACCTCTAACCTAACCCTAACAGTCCCCACTAAACCATATCCCTAAGCTCTACATCCATTAACACCAGCGACAGGACCCGCGGGAACGGGGTTAAGCTGAGGCAGGGGAAGTTTAGGCTTGACATCAGGAGGGGGTACTTCACAGAGAGAGTGGTTGCACACTGGAACAGGCTCCCCAGGGAAGTGGTCACTGCACCGAGCCTGACTGAGTTTAAGAAGAGATTGGACTGTGCACTTAGTCACATGGTCTGAACTTCTGGGTAGACCTGTGCGGTGTCAAGAGTTGGACTTGATGATCCTTAAGGGTCCCTTCCAACTCAGGATATTCTATGATTCTATGATTCTATGATTCTAGACGTCTTTTAAAGACTTCCAGGGATGGTGACTCCACCACCTCCCTGGGCAGCCTGTTCCAGTGCCTAACAACCCTTTCAGTAAAGAAGTTCTTCCTAATATCTAACCTAAAAGTCCCCTGGCGCAACTTAAGCCCATTCCCCCTCGTCCTGTCACCAGGCACGTGGGAGAACAGACCAACCCCCATCTCGCTACAGCCTCCTTTGAGGTATCTGTAGAGAGCGATAAGGTCACCCCTGAGCCTCCTTTTCTCCAGGCTGAACAAGCCCAGCTCCTTCAGCCGCTCCTCGTAGGACTTGTTCTCCAGGCCCCTCACCAGCTTCGTCGCCCTTCTCTGCACCCGCTCAAGCACCTCGATGTCCTTCTTGTAGCGAGGGGCCCAAAACTGAACACAGCACTCGAGGTGCGGCCTCACCAGAGCCGAGTACAGGGGGACAATCACTTCCCTAGCCCTGCTGGTCACGCTGTTTCTGATACAAGCCAGGATGCCGTTGGCCTTCTTGGCCACCTGGGCACACTGCTGGCTCATATTCAGCCGACTGTCCACCATCACTCCCAGGTCCTTCTCTGCCTGGCAGCTTTCCAACCATTCCTCTCCCAGCCTGTAGCTCTGCTTGGGGTTGTTGTGCCCCAGGTGCAGGACCCGGCAATTGGCCTTGTTGAACTTCATGTAGTTGACCTCAGCCCATCGGTGCAGCCTATCCAGATCCTCCTGCAGAGCCTTCCTACCCTCGAGCAGATAGCTCGAGCAGGTAGCTACACAACAAATCATATCTTAAATCTGCATTCTTAAAATACCACAGTGGAGTAACAAATCAATAAATGTATTCCTCAGGAAAACAATATCTTTAATATGTGGTCACATGGTAAATTTGCAAAGAAATTTGCAAGTATATTTTATTGCATATGCTGAGTAATTCTGCTGAAGTATATTAAAATCGAAACATATAAACATATATTGCATTGTATATACTCATAGGATGGCTCTAAAACTGAGATTTAAAGTATTGACATTCTAAAATAAAAGCAGCAAAGATTTGCAAGTGTGGGAAAAAAGTCCTTTTCCCCAGAAATTAGGAAATTATTGCAAGAGATTCTTGAAAAACAGTCTCAGAAGTGATGTCAAATAACTGAGTTATCTTCATGGCTCAATGATCTTACCAACAACACACCTTCCCTTCACATCAGAAAACAATTACCACTGAGGCTGCAGCCTTCTCCTCCTCCTGAGGAGACAAATGCTCCGTAGCCATCCCTCAGCTCTCCTGCACATACACAAGCAGATGGAAACTGAGGTGGATGGAGAAGGGAAAGGTAGCTTTTCATGAAGGGAAATGCATTTGTCAGGACTACATTTTATTATTATTTTTTAAAGTTTGCATTGTACCATGCACTTTCCATTAGATCCATCTAATTACAAACAATTTTAAAAACATGATAGGTTTGGCAACCATCCATCAGATACCAAGAGCTGATTACAGTGTTGTATGCACTCTTTCTAAATGAGTCATTGAAACATCTGAAATCAAAAACTCCAGTTAATTTGTTGGTACATAGGTGTAAGCATCTCCAGAAACAGAACACACAATTATAAAATTATGTTAATATGTTAAGGCTTTTTGGCATGAGAGGTACATCTCTTTCCATCTTGGAAGCTCTCCATGCCAAAAATTTTGGAGGTGCTATTTTTAGAAACATATCCAATGGTCTCACAAATATTTGTCTGATTTTTCAAATGTCTCCAGCCAGCCAGCTGTAACACAACAGGCTTCTGAAGCCTGGAGACCCCACTGAGCAGAACAGGGGAGCCGAACAGGATTTTATTACCACATTTTTATTGCCACATTTTAGCATGGTTGCACAGCTCACTGTGTAGCCACTGAGGTTGCTGATGCAGCCTTTGCTTTTCATGCCAATGGCCTCCTAGCCACTATTTCTGCCCAAAAAAAGAAAAATGTATTTTCCTTGTAAGCCAGATCTCCAAGAAGCTGGTGATAAGCTTTCAGGTATTTCAGAGATGCTGTAGTTATGTGCTGGGCTGAACTGATGTGCGGACCTTCCAACGTGGCATCAAGCTGAGGTGCTGGGATGGCCGCATCGCTCTGCCCTATCACTTGGTTGAGGCCACAGATGCCCAGACAGCTGTGCTGGATGGGCTCCAGCTCAGGAGGTTTCCAGTTCAGACACGTTTCCACAAAACTCTTATCTCACACCCACGGGGAAACCTTCAAAATCAACGTGCACCTTGAGCCTGGTGGAGTCTAGACTTCTTCATAAACTGTCCAAGTACCGTATCAAGTTGCTTGAATCTGTGAAGCAGCTTTTTCAGCAGCATTAGCATAATAAAATCCAGAGCTAGGTGCAGAAGCAGCAACATGATACGAAAGCAGCCACAGGTTTTAATCAGTGATTCACTCTGAAGCTATGTCCTACATGAAATTATAACAAATGCATTAAAACTCATAAGCTTCACAGTGTTGAGCACACTGCACCAGTATCATGTTTTCTCTCTTTTTTACAGACTCTAACTATTTGCTAATTCATTATGCTTAACAAAAAGCCAGTTTTCTCAGCATTTGGTACTCTCAAATTGAGCAACTCTAAGTTAAACAGCGAGCAAAGAAGCAGTGGTTGTGCCTCCTTCCTCACAACTACATCGTTACACTGAACCACGAAGAATGAGAAAGCCCACACCAAAGCTATCGATTTACACTGAGCTCTCAGTCCGCATTTAAAATAGTTGAGGAAAGAACAAAAACACTTCTTTGAATGCTGAACAGCCTCAAAATTAGCGGTAAAGTTTGAGACCATGCTATACTTCACTGAAACAATAAAAAATTACATTAACTATTCCTCAAATGTAAAGCTGAAGCTCTCTTGCCATTCAAAATAGATAAATAAAGTGTTGGGTTTTTTTTTCCCTTTCTCAAAAGGACTGAAGTAACCCCTAGGCTTCAGCCTCAGCACTTCAAGTCAGGGGACATAAAACAAGTCAAACAAGAATTATCTAATCTTCTTACTTCAGAAAATCAAGACATAAAAAGCAAGCAAACAAGCAAACAAACAAAAAACAGTGGCTCATTTTTTCTGTTCCCATTTATGCACACATGGTAAATGTAATGACTAAGCTACAGATTTGTTCTGCTTTTCTTACAACATCAAGTATCAGCAAAGTCTTTTACTTCTTGTTTGAAATCCCTCTCACATTGTGTCTGCACCTAATTTTAGAGTAGCTCTAAATTTCAACGCAACGTTGATAAAGGATGGACTAAACCGAGAAGTAATTAAAGCAAGACATGAAAAATGCACCAAATCCAAACTTACCTGAAGAGCAAGCTAAAACACAGACCTTAGCAATTACACTTTCAAACCAAACAAAGCCACTATCCTCTGTGTTTTGGGGAAGTTTACACAAAAGAATTAGATCCATTTCCTTATTGTGCAGATTCATCTTATGTGTTAGGAATATTGCCATAACAACAACAAAAAAAAACTAACAAAGCAAAACAAAACCAATAAAATAAATAAATCCTAAACTATTACCATTTTAGGAAAATTCCTGTGTTTTGGAGCTCTGCGGCTGCAGACTGAGGGTACCCCATCTGATGTTTTACCACTAGAAAATGCCTCCCACTTGCAATTTAATTGCAATTCACTCTGCAAGGTTTGGCTTGCTCTGATTTTGTGTTGGAGTGGTTGGTACAGTTGGAGTCCTGCTTAATCCAGCCCTGCAACTTAAAAGGCAGTGTGCAGCCTGTCAGCTTCCAGAAAAAACAGTCTTAAGGCTTAATAACTTAGAGTAAATAATAACTAAAAACTATATTACATAGGAATGAAGAGCTTTAAGAAACTGGTTAATCGTCTTAGAGATCAAGTACATCAAACACGACATCTTCATATAATTTTTATCTTTCTTCCAGCTGTTTCCACCTCTCAGTGTGTCCTTCTATGCTGACTTCCCAGAGGTAGGATCAATCTTCAGACAAATCCTACCCTCTGGTTTGTGTTCCCCATGCTGACCGGGAACGAAACCTCTCTCTAATTTTTCCCTTGTCAGCAGGTTCTCCTCAGGGAAAACTCAGCTCGGGGCACTGGGCACCACCAACCCTGTTCCTTACGCAAGTGAACATTTATCTTGTTTTTATTTTAATCACACTTGGTATGTTTTTTGAATGCCCTACCAAGATGAATGGACATTGCTGATCTCATTGTTTTGATTATGAACACAGAAAAGATGGGGAAAAGAAACCCACACCAAAACAAATTCATCCAGATTTTACAGCTGGATCATGAGCCCCCTCTCTTCATCCTGCCAGCAATGAAGAATTTATATAACCTTGTTGTTGCACAAACTAATCATACTGGAATTTTGTTATCCCTAATGTTTCCCTGTTGACTCCTTTTTATTTTTTTATTTTTATTTTTCCTTTTAATCTCATCTCTAGCTAAGTTTCTCAGCTGCGGCCAACAAGATCCCAGCGCTGTGCTCTGTTGAGCGAGAAGCCTTTGGCTCCCCACGTTGCCTTGCTCCTGACAGTCAGGCTCCACCTTGGAAATGCAGGGTGCTACCTGTTATCAGGTCACCCCTGCCGAGAAAACCACGTTTGAACGAAAGGAACAAAACACCAATACCTCTTTTTCCTCATTTACACAATCATCTACCTTCATTTATTCATCTCCTTGTGTAAGAAGAGCAGCATTTTGAGTGCCTTTCAAATAAATGGCCTTCAAATAAAGCCTTTGCAAGGTACTATACCATTGACTTTCTTTTAAAACATCTATGTAAAAAAAAAAAAAAAGCCCTTAGTGATGATACCATGATCCACAAAACTGATGAAAGGCATGGAAGTGGATGGCAAGGAAGAAGAAAGTAATTTAGAAAACTGTACTTTTGCCTGCCATTTACGTTTTTGTGCAGGTTATGGTCTCTGTTGCAAAGTAGATGCTGCAAATCCAACAGCAGTATAACAGGTAAGTCTCTTGATATAAAAATTACAGGATTTTGCCACAATACTGAAAAGGTCACATACTCAAAAAAAACAACCGAACAACAATAAAAAAAAACACCAACCTGAGCCTGGGAAGAATGTCATTAATTAAGGAAAACAATGGAGGACTCGTTTCAGGGAAGTGCACAGGGAAGGAAGGCAGACAGATGGGTGGAGTGATGCTCTCCATTACAAAAAAAAAAGCAACAGAGAAGGAATTGTCCTGCTTATTGTATTTTATTTTTAAACCTAATTCAAAGAAGCAAGGGGTGGAAGGAAATATGAATCCTCATAGCTGATTTGGTATATGCTCTAACTGGAGATCCCTCTTGGTAAATAAAACCGTAAGCATGTATGAACCACTGCTCCTTCTGCAAGCAGAAGACAGCAGGCAGACAGGCTCAGACTCCTGGAGCAATGGTGACTGTCACACCGTTCTGCTTTCAGCAGTGCTGCCGCTACTTCAACCTAAGCATAATTTAACTCCCATTATTTCCCCATCCCTCACAGAATCACAAGTGCCCGAACGCAACTGGACAAGTTAAGAAATAACTGGTACTAAAAAGTGGCAAATGACCCTACTTGGGTCTTTTAGATGAGAGAATAGCAAAAGGCATGAGCAAAATCATACCAATTTTTAGAACTTTTGGTGGTTGCTCCATAAAGAGTACTTTAAAAGTCTTCCCATCCCATACAATGTCTAACTTAATTGTGTCTGAAAAAGCTGTCATAGAGGAGTTACAAGAAGACTGATGTTTCCTTCTTTATCTTTTTTTGCTTACAGTTGAGATTACTTTCTCATTCATGTTGTGATAAATCACTTCACTTTTTCCACTATTTTCAACGATACCCTGAGATGGGTTTCTTTCACACAGAAACAGAACAATTTTTTTTAAAAAAAGAGGAAAAAAAAGAAAAAATGAAAAAATGAAAAAAAGAAAAAAGTAAAGAGAAAAAAATAGAGGACAAAGAGAAAAGATAAAAAATATTTTTAAGAAATTCACAAGAGATTTCACTGAGTATTTACACCTGAAGTTATACAAAGTTATATGAAGTTATATATGTGATCGATATATTTATCGCAAATAATTCACAGCCATAAATTGACTTTCTGCCTGCCTGTTAATTGAGAACAAACTTCTAAATATGTATTTGAAATTGTTTAATAAACCCCTTCTCTGAACAAATTTATGGAGATTCTGAAGAAAAACTGTCTGTTGTAACAACCTGGCATTCACTTTTCATTACCTACACTGTGACACTGTTCACTGAAAAAAAAGATTTATTTGTATCTGTATGTATCAATAAAAAGATGCTTTTGCTGATGATTAAACAAAAACACTTGAGGATGTGCAAATAAAACAAAGGAACTCTACAGATATATTAAATGCAAAAGTAGTTTGCATATATAAGAGTATTAATTTATTGATTTTTTTTACTTACATACTTCATACATATTAACTATAGAATTGCTTGCTTTTACTGTTACTCACTGCCTTTCCTACACTAAGATATGAAAACTGCATTTGAAATGACTCATTGCATTGTCATTTCATTGTTATAACAAAGGCAGAACCTTTACAGTAATTTCTGAGTTTCATGGAAAAAATATGTAGAGAATTAATTTAAATGTCATCCAAAAAAAGGGAAAGAAAAAAATCAGAAAAAATTACAGAGCATCATAACCTAGGAAGCACTGCAGATAGTTGCACTACTGCAGACAAGCAGTCCTAGCAGAAGCCAGGTCTCCACAGTCAGAAATCCAGCCCAGATCGGGCACGAGCACACACATTTCTGTCGCCCTAGTCAGAGCACACATTGGGAAGTTAGTGCTTCACACCAGCTCCAAAAATGAATGGTGCTACCTACCTGATCTGGCCTGATACTTGCTGGTGGCATCGCTCCCTCGAATACTTGTCAACAAATGCACTTCAGTGTTACTTTCTGGTATCAGTATGGTAGGTAGTTCTTGGTCATTCCTACCTAACCCCATGACCAAAGTAATGATTCAGAAGAAGGTAGATAATACGTGACCTGAAAATAGAAAAACTACACCTTGAAATAAGACACAGATTTTCATCAGCAAGAATAACTGACCATTACAACAATCTTGCCACATAGCATGCCAATCATTCTTCTATACAAACTCCAATCTGGTGTCTTTTAAAGCATATGCAGATATATACAATATCTCCATTGCTTTTTTCCCCTTCCATCAGGGACATAACATTTTCCAATGACTATCCAAGCATACAGAGAAATCTGCTGTGCTCACCAACTTTCTGCATTCATCTTGGAAGTGACCTACAGAGATCCAAAGGCCCAAACCTACTTCTCTAATTTATTCACAAGTATGGGATTTGATTATTGGATTACCGCACAGAACTTAATTTCCCATATTAACACAAAGTTGGATGACATACTCAAGCAGTTCCCTAGTTGCCACTAAATTTGAATTAAAGAATTGAAGAAATTAAAGAATCCCATAAGCTCAGGAAGAGTGAGTCCCAAGTGCCTATTTAATCTCCTGCCATTTAATACAGCTGGTACGTCACCAGCAGTTACAATTTTTGGTGAGTAAGTGCTAATCTCACTGCTGGCAATTTTTCTTTCTCTGTCCTAAATGGCTCCCCCTTCCCCTGTTTATGCCTGACACACACATAGTAATCACAAGCCTCTTATCACTCCCTACCTCAGCTATTGAGCTCTGTAATTGCTCCTACAAATCAGCCCTTTGATCTTTCTTCCTTTCTTCCCTGAACTCGTTATAGTTTGCCATAAACTTTCAGGCCAAGACATGCCCAAACAAGAGCTGCTACCCCAAATCCCTCTCAGTGTTGGTAAAATACAATCCAGTTAATACAGTTGATTTTGGAATTTGGGTCCAGAGCTGCAGATGAAAATTCTCTGAAACTCACCAAAGGTTGATTTCCTCTTTTTTTGAGTTTTCACTACTAATTATGGTGATGACTCTTGCAGTATGCATAGTAAAGAGCTGCAGACAGCAGCCTTATAGCATAGAGAAAAATGAAAATAAAGAGGGGATGAAATACTGCTCTCACTTGCACAAAAGTTGGTGCTACTTACTGAACTGCGAGGTCTTTTGCTGGCAGAAGCAGTCCAGCACCACAGCAAAGTTATCCCAACAGTCAAAGAAGAACAGCTTTTGAAAATGCATCTTTTTCTGATGGAAAGATGGTTTATTAAAAAAAAAAAAGTTTGAAATCTTTGAAATCAAGATCACAAAGTACATAAGAGTATTAAAAAATGAACTTGGCTTTGGCAACATGTAAAAAAAATCATTTTTTTTTATTTGTGAAAAATTAAAGCATAAGAAATTAAGCTGACTAAATTAAAAGACTGAAATCAGAACTAGGTTCTTTTTATTGCCACTAGAACGTAGCACGTGCCAGGAAAAGCACTCTTGTTTCTGTACTCTTAATCACATGAAACACAGCCTTCTTAGTCAGTAATTTATACTATATTAACTACAGATAATAAACTACAAGACACCTCACTTAGGAGTATCCTCAATTGCTACTTAACAATTGGAGCAGCTGATGCATGGAGATGCAATAACTGATTTTACTGCAAATAAACAATCTTGCTGTTTCTTCTCCTGAATACGCAACAGAAACTGCAGTCACCCTTTCCACTGCGGACTTAAGTCCTTCAGCCTCCAGCTCCTGCAAGAAACATAACAATAGCCACCTTTGGTCTCATACTTATTTCTGGAGACAGTTCTGCTTCCTCTGTTCCCTCCTGAGGTGGGGAAAACGTTTTGCTCTCTGACAATGCTCCAGGGAAGAGGCGGAATGGTGAGCCAGGTGGGATTTGCACACCACGCTGCAGCAGCACCTCCCATGCCCACAAACCCCACAGTAACAAATGACCTCTGAATGCTCACTGAAGAGTAAGACTTCAGACTAATACCACGCGAGAACCAACTATGCAGGGAAAAAAAAAAAAAGGAAAAAAATAAAACAGCACTATTTTGGAAAACATATTTTTTAAAAAACATAATTTTACTTTTTATTCTTCTAAAAGTGAGAGATCTGAGCTTCCCTTTCACATCTTTTCCTGAGCCCACAAAGAGACTCAGGTGTATGCTCTTAATATAATGCTCTTTGAGACTGCATAGGAAATGCTCGCACAAAACTGCAAGAATGATGGAGCATGAGTAAACTTCCTCACTGTAACCAACATGGCAAGTTCTCAATTTTCAATATGACACATTTATTGCAAATTTACAGTAATGTCCAGCTGCCCAGCAGAGAGAATGCAAAATTCAAGAGCCTGTAATGCTCCACTGAAATTTCATGAGCTGATTAACTTCTTGAAGACGAACATCTCCAACCAGCAGTATCTTCACTAGCCAAAGAAAAAGCACCCTGCTCCTGCAAGAAATAAAGCCTCCCCCACAGATCATCCACATATGTAAAACCTATCAGGAAAGGGCATCAGGTAGAAAAAAAATGATGTTCCACAAGCAATGTGATTGTCTCCCCTTTTAAAATTAACATTAAAATAAAAATGTCCAATAACGCTTATTTAAAGCTTGGAAAGCATACATACATGTGTCTTAACATAACATTTTATATATATATATATATATATATACACACACATACACACACACACAAACCTGTCTTGCCACCGTGGCTCACGCTACAGAGAACGTGACTGAGCACCACCACCAAGGCCTACCTCAGTTCTCCTTCAGCCCAAGCTGAAGCACCAACCCTAGCATCAAGGCTGTCATGGCACCCCCCTCTTCCCCTGTTGCAGATGCCAGCAAAGGGGTTCAGAGGAAGGTGGAGAGATTTGCCTGACTTTACTCAGCCACACTTCAGCTTCGGCCTTGACCTGCAATGTCTCCATGAAGACTGGCTTCCTAGCGTTCCTCCATCTGCAGGCCTGCGTAATTAATGGTCGGCGCATTAGTCCAATTAGTTTCAAATTAAGTCTTTCAAAAACTCACTGAGAATTACAGCAACTAGGCCGTGATAATTAAATATTGAAGCAGTAAGTGGAAATAAGTATCAGGAGAGGTTTTCTGTGCCCTGTTCCCACTGCACAGAGGGTTTAAGGGCGTTTACTGCAACACATTAATTGGATCTGTGGGCTCCTGCTTGACCTTAATTTTATTTTAACATAATTGGGCTGTGTAAAATATGTATAAATGTACTAATAATATGTAAAGCACAACTACTGAAAATATCTTCATAAAGATTGATTTCCGTAGGAAAAAAAAAAAAAACACAAAACACTAACCAGTAAAACCTTTTCTAAAACGTCAAAAAAGTATTGCTGCTGTGAAACCAACGCAGAAAAAGCACATTTGACAATAATAACATACCGTCTCAAAGCAATATAGAAACACTGTATTAACAGTGTGCACAATATACAGTAAAAAGCACTCCTCCAAAAATAACACAGTAATTCTCCCAATAACCTGAATGTATGCAATATTAGAGTAGCCCACGAGTGCAGAGTGGTGAGAATATATGATGAAAAATGAATCAAACCGGTAATTTGACAGTGAGCACTGAAACAATGAGGATAAAAACCATAAAAAGTGGAAGAGGGGATGACAATTTTTTCCACAAATATTTATGGCATCGGTGATGACTATTACTATGCCTCGCAACATAGCAAAAGAAAAAGAATTAGACTGTAGTATCTCCTGCCATCACATCAAGGGAAACCCTGTCCAAAACACGGAGATCCAGGTGCTGTGTTCCCAGCAACCTGTGGGTATCCATCCACAGATGCTCAGATGCACACCAATATGCTCAAGGAAGCAGCTAAGACAGGTATCTGGCCAAGGGAGCTGACAACTTCAGCTCACAACATCATGTTTCTCTTACTGGGGCATTTGTTCTCGCCTCACTCCTCTCACCCATTAAGGACTTCTTGGGACATTCAGGATCTGGTTATCCCTGGGACCTTGAATTAATCTGGTTAAGCTCGGTAACATCCAAAAGTATTAAAGGAAACTGAGCACTTAATAACATAAGAGTGTTTCTTAGGAAACCAAGCTAAAACACATCACAGCTTCCCGACAGCATTTTTTGGTGACCCACTACCTTCCAAAGACCTTCTCCAGAGCTGACACATGCAGAGGCAGCTCCCTCAGCTACACAAAACATGCTTTCTGCTTTTTAACCCAGGGCTCCTTGAAGCCAACGAGGATGCTGCCTTTAAACCCACTGTGAGCAGGATTTTCCACCTGTTTTGTCCTTCCCTTACTCTGCCCTGTGGCCAGTGTGACTGTTCAGGGAGAGCGGAAAGACCCCTGGCAGCTAAGCACTTAGGGCAGCCCAACTAATTTAGTTACTTGGTTTAAGGATGTTTGAAGTAGCTGAAGGCTTTGGTAGCAGCCAGCAAGGAAAGATGAAAGAAGTCACAAAAGAGGAAGCACAAAGTTTATCAAATCGCTTCCTTCTTGCGATCACAAAGTCAATTTTCAAGAAATTAAAATTGAAAATCCATGCCCAACGCTTACTAATGTTCAACAGGAAAATGACAATAACCAGCACTCAGGCCTCTGAGAGTTTATCTTGTCTAGAGGTTATTTAAACAAAGGTGATAGATATTAACCCCTAAGCAGATAAAAGAGGTACGGGCAAGGAATAGAGAAGCTATCTTCCATTATCAGAGAGCCTCTGCCAGCAGTGTGAACACTTAAAGCACTGCTGTTAAGAACAAGATACGATGCTGACATACGGTCTTCCCAGAGTACCGTCTTGAAAACAAGCTTAGCAACAGTCCCTCGAGTCTGTGTCCTTTGCAGAGCAGCTTGCGACACGTCTCACCCAGAAAAACTCAACGCTTTGACTATGCTTTTTGTTGCCTATGTCAAACGTGGATATTTTCATCTAGCCCTGCAATTCAGAATGACTTCATATTGTTGAGCTGTTTTCTACCCCAAATGAAGCTCTGATCAGCTACAACCCATTACTTAAAAATAAAATTGCGGCTGATTATTAAAAATGCATTTGTGGTCTCCTTCAGATTCTCCAGAGTTGGATGAAATAAAAACACCACTGCCAAGTGATTTCAGACTGATGCCTCAGAAGTAAGAACATTTTTTAATATGTTTTGAGAACATGCCCCATCTCACTGAAATTAACACCTCTCCCAACACAAAAATGTGACTGAAAAACACCACAGACAAAAATGGGGAGAAGATGGAAAGCTGAGGAGGTACACAGTGGGATACTGAAGGTAAGCACTTCTCTGCATGGTTCATCTGCTGGCACCTTTCATGTCTTGGACTACAGTAATTCCCCCAAGTTGTTCTGATCACAAACCATCCCGATCAGGAATTTTCTCTCTCACCCACATTAATCACAGTTACACAGAGTCCTAATACCAGGGTCCAGCTGCCTTTGCCACCTCTGCATTTCAGCTCCCTATCTCCCTACCTCCTCCCACGGCTGGCTTGGGCCAACAACCAGCTGCAGGGGGGAATCTCCAGCCTGCCAGCACCACGAGCTGTGCTCTTAAGTGGCAGCCTGTAGACATAAGCAAAAATAATCATGACCATATGAAAGTTTCCATCCCACTTTAATAACTCGAAGTGTTGCTCTTGGATTGTTTCATTTATTTTTTTTTTCCTTTTAAAATAAGCCAGTATTTCCCTGGCATTGATTTGTGATAAAAAGGAATCCTGCAAGGGTTTGTACATCTCAAAAGTCAGTGATAATTGCAAAACACGAGCTTTACCTCACCAGTGCTTGATTTACTGCGTGTGTTTTGCAACCATGGCCTCTGAGAAATTGGTGTCTGCTATCTACAAGTTTCGATTTCTCTTATTTTCTATATTACTTTTTCTTCTTTCTTTTTAAACACTGTACCAACTAAATGTCAACCCATTTTTTTCAAACTGTTATGTTTGCATTCACATGTCCACAATATCAACTGTGTCACAGCTAGTAGATATTTGGGACTGAGAAGAATCCAGGTATTGTTCCATTTCACCTTTTCTTACTGAGCTATGTTATGAATAAAAATTACTGATTTCAGTTAAGCCTTTATTTATTATTATTCACTAGACCTTAGATTTTAAATCCTTCCCCCCCCCAAAAAAAAAACATTAGTTTGACTTAGTAACTAACTTTAAGGATATTCCCTTGTCAGAAATTAAACTGCAGAGATTTGTGGTTATTTTTGAGTGTTGTCAGATTAAACTTAATATTAAATTAAAAACTGTTTCACAATGTCAAAAAGAATGTTCTGTATAATAATCTGCCTTCTGATGGTAATTTTGTATAATTAATGCCACCTTTCCTTTTAATCTTTTGTGTTCTGAAGTTTATTCTGTACTCCCACATGGAAAATGAGATCATTCGGCATGTGGAGGCATTTACAGAACATATAGCTCACTACAACCCATTGAATCCATAAGATACTGAAAGGAAGGGGGGATTTTATTTAAATATGAACTAATTTTCCCCTTTAAGCACTATTAGCATTTTCATTCAAAAGACAGCAAAGGGGATGATGTTTGAGAGTGTCAGAGACCACCACCCTTCACACGGGCTGCTCCAGCTACAAACCAGGACCCAGCAAGTTTCCACCTTTGGTTTTCTCCATCTGGCCTTACGGATGCTTGAAGGAGCAGCAGGCAAAGAGGCAATGGTTGCTTTCCAAAACTAGCAGCCATGTCAATATGCCCACTCTCTAGCTTCTCCTCAATAAGTCCACGTGTGGAAGAAGATGCATACTAAAACAAGCAACAAAGACCTATCCCAAATCCTGGCAAGACATTTAAAAGCCATGCAGGTCAGCTGCATTCACGGTGCTCATCCTGAGTCCCAGATAGCATAGAGGTAGGCAGTAGCCACTGCACAGGTAAAAATCTCCAAGTTTAATCACCTCATGGGTTTAGTTTTGGAACCTTAGATTGTTTTCAAGCCATTTGATCAGATCACATGATCAGAGATGGAAGATTTTGAAATTCTACACATTTATATGTATTACATGGCAGACACCTACTTAAAAATTATCCTTGGAGAAAGTCTGATTCACACCATTCCATTCTGTGCCATCTCCTCCCCTAACTGAAAGATTTCCCCTCCTTTCCCTAACTGAGAGGGAAGCACCATACAAACCACAAAAAGGCCCAAATTCTGGTTTATCACAGACAGATGCCACTCTGAAATCCCTGGAGTTGCTTGGAAGTTACACAGTGCAGCGAGCCTATGGGTCGAGTCAGTTCTCCTGCACATCAGTTTGCATGGACACGTTCAGTGGGCATCTCTAACACTGAGGGTTTCTTCAGTTTCACAAGTAGCAGCCTGCAGAACTCAAAACACCTTTGCAGGTGATTTGTAATTGCAGACAAAGTTTTCAAAGACCACAATATATACCTCTCAGAGGAAAGTCAGAAACAAAGGTATTAGCATCATGATCATAGTTCCAAAGCAAGCTCGCTGGACGGAACAGGCCATTTCCTGTTGAAATGACTTCTACTTTAAGTATTTTCCTCCTGGTATTTGTTTCATCCTGCATTCTTCTTGTTTCACATCCTCTGGCATTATGGAACCTGATGATATCCAACTACAACTTGGACAGAGACAGGGGACAGGATTCCCAAAACTGTGTTTGGAAGAAGATAAGGAGAGGGCACAGACAACTGCTTTTCCTTTTGACAGTTTATCTGGTTTATCCTGACATCTCATCGGCGTGGTGACTGGAAGCCCAGGCGAGACCTGCCGAAATGTAGCAAACACATCCTGGTTTCTTTTGCAGGTCCAAGAGTCCACAAGCACAAGGTTCTACAAGCACAAAACAGGATGTCCAGTTCGTACAACTACAAAATGCAATCCACAAAGTGCTCAGAGAATGTACTAGGGTCAGCTCAAATCCAACACAGAACACAAAGATACCAACATTTACTCCCCCACCTTAAATGCTGCAATGTTACAAGTCTCAGCTGCCTTAACTATCTTTTTAGCATTGCAGGACACATACAGAAAAGGAGATAAAAAACAAAAAACAAGAGCGGCTTTCAACAGCTAGACATGATCACATTTTATGTAGCTCCTTTCCGTTCTTCAAAACAACCCCATGCACAGCAACACTGGCCAACCAGCAAGGCCTCCCTAGTGCCAGAGGACTGGGCTAAACACAAAATAAAAAGCAGTCCGAGTGTGACTTTGTTTATTTTTAACCACGTGCCAAGTATGACACCAGTGCTGTGTGCAGGAAGCATCTGGACATGCTGGAAAGAATTTCCTGACTTGCCGCGGGCGACAGCAAAGCTAATGGCTTCTTGCTGTCCGCCACAGAAGAGCAAACTGCTCCCATGCTGCTGACCGTTCATCTGCCTTCCTTTAAAATAAAAGGGGGAAAAAAGTCAGCATTTTACTTAAAACAATCAAACAAGAACCAAATAAACCAAATCAGAGGCTTTTTGTTTTCTGTTGTAATCGTGGACTTCCATGATAGCAGGATTTAGCCTGAACTGCTTGGCTATGAGAAGAGAGACCTGGAAAGCAAATCCCTATTAGAATGCTGAATGAGTAAGATATTCTATTTATCTTCCAAAATAAAATTTCTGAGAAGGTTACTGAGCAAGAACAAACAAAAGAACAGGTAAGAGAAACACAGCGCATTCCTAGCTTGAGGAGAAAAATATGCAATTTAATCTTTAATAAGCTTTCCTGACGAAGCAAAGTCCATCTGTCTAAATCTCTCTGAAATGGCACTGGCTTTGCAGAGTAAATCCATACCAAGTAGATGACAAAAAAAAAGATTCAATTTCCTCAGCCTTCAGGACCTTAGCATTTTTAGCAATGCCAAGAATATCTGATCATAAAAAAAAAAAAAACTTTTTTCCTCCACTTATGCCCAGAAATTCATCAGTTTGTCATGAACAAAAAAGAAAATTA
Organism: Heteronetta atricapilla; assembly: GCA_011075105.1. Lineage (NCBI taxonomy): Eukaryota > Metazoa > Chordata > Aves > Anseriformes > Anatidae > Heteronetta > Heteronetta atricapilla. The sequence continues at coordinate 25,639,429 of CM021732.1, read as the reverse complement.
CCCTTACTCCTCCCACAGGAAGTTAAAAAAGGGAAAATGGCAATTGTTAGAGAAGTAACACATGGACCCACCTGAGCCCTCTTAAGAGGGGAAAACACAGCAAGAAAGAGAGAAGAGGCTCAATGGAAAAACACAAATAGACAGAGATGGCTGAAAACTGCTGGTAGGATTTAGAAAACATGTGAATGGTAATGACTGTAAAAAATATGATCGTATTAATCCCAAGAAGAGAAAGGAGGGAAGCACAAAAATTAATCTTGGGCTGGGGGACGATTCTGAGAAGCTGGAATATCCACTGATTGTTACTTTAAGTACCTGAACTTTCCATTCCTGGCAAAACTGAGGCTGGAGTGGATCTCATCCTTCTAGCAGTTCCCCAGAAGCTGTTTCTCTTTCCACAAGAGCCCCAGCCACGCCACAGTCTGGTGGATGACCTGACTCCCCAGAGGCTCTGGACCAGCTTGGTACCAACATGCCCTTCACTTTCCCCCATGCACCTTCCTCTCCAGCCACACAGCGATACCCATGCTGTCCAAGCAAAGTATCGGGGATGCACCTTGCATCTCAGCCAAGTAACATCATGAGATAAAGTCCAGATCTCTGGTGTAAGACTACAAGATTGCTGCTGGGACCACAGCTCTGGTCCGCCCAGTAGATAGAGAGTGTAGGAATCTGTGAAACGGTGCAGCCACCAGCTGAGTGAGGAACTGATAATCAGAAATACAATTGCTCTCCCTAGAGCATCTGTGGATGGTCCTGCCACCGATAAAGTGTGTAATAGTTTCTGGATTCCTATTAAACTTTGCTCTCTACGATTCAGTGGGATGAGTTTCACTGGTTATTCATAATACAAAAAGGGAAAAGAAAAAAAACAGCAATTCTTTTCAGTAGTCTTATTACTCACGGAACTTCCACTCCACCAAAGGACCCCAGCTCTTGAATGATAAAGGGAGGGTGAGAGTAACAGCCTCGTTCATTTCTTCTGGCTAGGGAGCAGAAAAAATTCTGACTAAAGTCACCTTCAGAGATTTTTAAACCATTTAATGATGCTATAAAAAACTCAATTATTTGCCCCTGTTATACTCACTCAATGAAATTTTCCATTAATTCTGCCCTTTGTTTCCCTGTTCAGATGAAGTAAGCAAAGTGAATTTGTAAAAGCTGGAGGTTTTGGGGGAGTGCACATTTTCTGCTGGCTTCACATGTCAAAGGAAACTGCACATAGACAGGTCATAGTGTTTCAAAGGTCCCATGCCGAACAAAAACATGTCTCCCATCTCCAGAAAGATTTCTGGCACTGAAATGAATATTGATGCACAGTCAGCTGAAAACAGAGTTCAGAAAAAAAAAAAAAAATGGCTCTGAAAACAGAGCCATTCCACCATGAAGGAACTTGAAAGACATCTGCAATAGGCTCTGAACCAATTTTCCTGTATGCTGCTGCTCAAGGTGTTTTCCTACAGTTCTGGGTTTGTTTCCATCAGACAACATGTAACACTGTCTCTGACACAAACAGAAGTAGTGGTTAGGAACACTAAGGAGAAAAAGCCCTTGAACAGTCACTGAAACCAGAAAGCCCACGTACCTTGTTGCTTCAGTTCCCTGCTGTCCCACCACCCTACCAGCTGTCACCCTACCAGGAAGATTTTCCACTTGACTTCCACCTAGCAGAGCCATGCAAAAGATGTGTAGGGCAGCGCATGCCTGTTCTCACAGCAGCGTCCCAGGGAAAACCCCTGTCCTCCTCCAGGGCCACTCCGTCATCACAGCTGTCACTTCCCAGCTCTGGAAACATTTCCCAGCTCGGACAAGACCACAGAGCAGCTTTGTGGTCTTAAGGGAAACAATAGTTATTGCATCAGGAATTCTTCAGAAGCAGCTCTTCTAGGCTCTCACAGGAAAGGCAGAGAAGTACCAGACAAGCACAGCCTCCAGCCAATACTTCTGTCCTGCAAGAAGTACTGTCTTTCCTAACTAGTCTCCCATGTATCTGCTGGAGAGACAACACAGAAGAGACATTAGCAACAAAAGCAGAACACACTGCAAGATAATAACTTCTGCAAAACAGCTAACCCCAGGGAAGGGCAGAGCTAACCAAGCAGTTTGGCCAGAGTTAGGAACGCCTGACTTCATTAATTTATCTGGATGCATTAGTAGGCGAGATAAAACAGTCTATTTTTTGAGAAGAATAAATTACAAACTGACATTGAAGTCCAATTTCAAAACTAATTCTGTAAAACTGGAAAGTGGTTTTCAATTTGAGCATAGAAACAATCCTGGTGTTTAGAAGAACGCTTCCCCAGTCCCTGTGTCCTTCCCAGCTGGCCAACAACTCCAACACTTAAGCAGACACTTTTTAGCAATTCTACGCGTTCTAAAACTGTTCTTTTATGTTACTGAAAAAAAAGAAGATGTAGATATCTCAAGGGTATCTTGAGTGGACAGTGGCAAAATTTAAAATAAAAGTTTTAATTCAGCCTTCTTTTTCATTTTTTAAATCAATAATCACTTTTTGTTTTTCAAACAGGGTGAAGCTGCATTGCCTCTACATGACTGTGGCTTTGAAATGGCAACACAAAACCAAAGGAGCCTAGAATAAAAATAATAATAATAAAAAAAAAGTTAAATCTTCACACCCTCCTGTGGCCTCTTCCCTTTGTTTTGTCCTAACACCCATTTATCCCTGCCCACTCCTCAACCTCTGCCCCAATATACTTCTGACGAGTCTCCTCCCAAGGTCTCCTCCAACAAAGTCAGCTGCAAAATAACTGGAATAGCTACTCAGATTTCACAGGCACCACAAGGCAGGGGCAAGGCTGCAATAAGCTCCGTCCTGCCCTGCACACATAACCCAGAAGTCCTGCTCAGTGTTCCTTTCACCCCTTAAACATTTATATTGTTCCACCGAGTCCTGGGATTATGATATTTTCCCATCTTTAGTTTTTACTGTGCACGAGTCCCCTGGGGGAGTTGCAATGACACTTGATCCAGTTTGCCCGGAAAGTTTGCTGCGTGCATTTCCATTTTGAGATCACTCTTGTAAAATAAGTAGGAGACCAGATAAACACAACCCGCTAATACTATTACATTAAGCTTCTGGCTTAATGTATAGACAGCACCTGTCCTAAGCAGGACTTAAAAAAAACCTATCAAACAAACAAAACCAATAAAACAGTTTCAAAAAAGCATATTTGCTTATATTTGTTTTTTGTCCTGTGATGTGCACCAAAAATAAAATGTGACAAACTCAACAACAAATCATTTCCTCTTGCTGTTATTCAGGCTTCTGAGAAAAATAGCTATCAGCTTATCCTATCTTATCACTGTCCTCTTTATATTGGATTACAGTTTGCAGGAAACATTTGTTATTGTTTTCCTTGGATGTTACAGATTATAGTAGGAAAAGCAGCTGAAGTGTGAATACCTTACACCAAGTGGCAACTAGTTCACAAACGTGTCCCTCAGGAACCCAAGCAGTAAGACCAGACAATGTACTTAATCACGTACTTAAACAAGATAGCTAAAGGATATCTTGTGCTACATGATCAAAGGTTTGGGGAGTAGGTGGCAGGCCAAGGACACGGTCAGCCCTGAGGCACTGCCAACCCCTCAGCTCCTGGGAAATGTTACAGAGTTGAATTCTGGCACTTATTTCAGCACAATGCTAGGGAATGGGACGCCGCTTCTTGCGAGGGTGATGCAGGAGAAGCAGAGTCCATGCTACTCGTCTGCTGTACCTATGCAGTCCCAAAGTTACAGACAATACCTACACACTGCTCTCAGATGCTACAGGGAGATGGTATGGGTAACAATCACGCTGGCATGGTTTCAAACACTCATCTACATCTCGTTCTTCATTCAACAGCGGTACCATGTGGCACAAGTCCTCTGGAGAGGATAAAAAATGATGAAAAAATTAATCTAGGACAGAAAAGTCTATCAGAACTGGTGAGAACTCACTACTAAGCCCATACACTCCTGAGCACTTAAAACTCCACATTGATCACTTTGTTCACAGCCCTGAAGGAAACAGCAACAGTCCCAGATAAAACAGAACTGCCTGAACTGGCTAAATTAATATTTCTTTGAAGTTTTGTAGAGGGTTTAAAACGACAGAAACTGTAAAAAAAAATCCTTCTCTCTAGATAAACATCAATGTACAAAATGCAACAACCTTTACTGCAACAAACAATATAAATGTATAACATTATTATAAATATACAATCATGCTTATCACTACAAAGTACAATTCAGGATGGAATATTACTTTTCCGTATCAGGTACAGATTACAGCTGGACAGAGCATTCACTTGCACATGCCTGAGCCTCCTGCTGTTTCCCCACCCTACTTATCAACTCAAACAATCCTCAAATTGTGAAGCACACAGGAGATAATGAGACACAAGTTACGATGGCATGAAATCCCTGCTTGCCTCTCCACAAACGAACCAAGCAGTTGTCTTGCACTGGTCAGGCTGCCCAGTCAAAAGAACTGGTTTTGAAGTTTTAAAGCTTCACTCACTCCCGTCGCCAATGTATCTCCACTTCAAAAACAATTTGTATAATTTTAAAATGTAATTGATCAATTGAGAATATGAAGTTAAATGGATTGATTCTTTGGACCAACCACAAATCTACAAATTGGTGTATTATTGAGGCTAATCTTATAAAAGAACTTCAACGTGGTTGTGCCAATACACCAGGGCATAGGTTACAAATATTTCTCAGGCCAATTTAATAGATTTTAGAAGTATTTCAGAAAAACAAACAAACATTTTCTTCATTTCCTACTTCACTTGCTGGAGGATATCACACAGCCTCTGATGTGCCTGTCAGTATTACGTGAGGGCAAACAATGAAATCAAAACAGTATTACATGAGGGTAAGCAGTAAGATCAAAACAGACCTCACAGCAGAACGAACACGAGCCCCATGTCACATAACTAGATGTGGTTAACTTCCAGGTTCACTGTGAAACGGTGATATCTATTCCACACGTTATTGCATGATTACAAACTACTGCAATCTCAGTTCTCTGCGTCTTTACCTCAAAATTTGCTTGTTCCACTCCATCAAATTAGGAAGCTGCAAACAGGCAGCTCTAACCTTATCTATGTAGTAAGCACAAAGGAGCTAAATTCTTTATATCAGTATCCTTTTCTGGCATCTTTCAATTACCGTGTAGCATATGGCATTATGAAGTGCTGGGTGCATTACTTCTCCTGTATGCAGGTTGCTAGTCACACGCAGATTCAGACAAGACTGTGCCTGCGTCTTGGTCCGCCCTCCTTGCTGGGATGAATGTCAGAAAGGATTAGCACTGTTTCTACCAGTCCAGTTTACAGCAGGGGAAGCCCAACAGTTGTCTTGCAAGGGTAAGGACAAGGTGGATGCAATGTTAGCCACCTGTCAGAAAGGGAGAAAGATAATGCCAAGTCCTATTTTTCACTTATAGGAAAATGAAGTTTACTGGCTTGAGGACCTCTGAACTTCCTTACCAATGCCGGGAATGACTAAGAGCTTATGCAATATCTCCATGGATTAGATTATTAATGATGCCTCTGCAATAACATAATGATTTTGCATCACATGGGTCACTATGGATTAGAAAAACTAGATCAGAATAGGAGAACCAAAACTTAAGAGATATCTGAGCTTTTTGTTGGTGTTATCTTTTTTTTTCTTATTATTTCTTCTATTCAGCTACACGTGTTCTGGTTTGTTCAGACTGGACACCACCTTATCTTGCTCAAATATTGAGCATAAAAGCACCTACCTTGGAACAATGCAATCTTTCCACAGTCTTGTTGATGTTCTCAAGCCAGCTGTCATTCAAAGTTTGTCATCTTTTATTGACCTATGGGATCTCCAAGTGTTGACAAGTCAACAGTTCTTCACAGATTTTCCATGTCAACCTCAGAACGACTGTTTCACAATATTTTTCCCCCTTTCAGTCCCAGGAAAGAAACTAACCTTCACTCCCAGCAGTTAATAATGCAAAAGCAAGTAGGTAAAAGTGAATCAAGCCTATGTTTCACAATAATAAGTTCCCCCCACTCAATGTACTGACATGTCACAATGCATTAAGGGTGTATTTAAATCTTTCAGAAAGCATTCTGGTTATTCCACCTCGGTACATGACAGATGCCAAGAATCTAGCGTCAAACTGCTGAGATCGGGAAAAGACAGTTACATGTAAATTAAAGAAACTTCTAAGATGAAGGTTATTTTAATGTAAGCACATTCATTGGCTCAAGCTTTGTCAAGTGACAGTCTTGCCATTTGATCCACTGAAATACAAGGATAAACTCAATTCTTTTAATGGAAACTCCCAAACAGCATCTCTTACTTGATATTGTCTCAATCCTTATATTCTTTTCACGTGTTGTAGTATTTCATATTTCTTTAATCTAAGCTTCTCTCCTTGATGTACACTCTTTTGCTATTCACAATCATAAAATTAAGAACAACAGATTTGCAGCAGACTTGCCTGTTTGTTCAAAAACACCCAAGCCAAGCAATTGTCTACGGAACTCTACAAATTAAACCAAAGTTATACACAGAGACCTTCAGAAGCACAGCAACAGGAGGAAATAGCTCACAATGATGAAAAAGTTACAAAATTTAACTGAAGCTTTCAACCCAACCTAGAGTGTGTTTAGCTCACAGCTTCTGAAACTGGTACATCTCCAAATAAATGATCACAAGTTACTATCAGGAATCTTGATTGCTTCTTCCACTGCTCTGTCACAATGTTATGCTGAGAAATACCATCTGGCTTTTGGTCCTGTTTGGTGCCAATTAGTCCATTTAGTTCTGTCCCACAGGTTAGACTGGGCTCCTGATTCAGCACCTAGACCTCCAAGCAGTACACAGGTCCTCTTCTTGCTTCTTCATTGAAATAAGAAAAGTGTTACTGCTACAACTTCTGCATTAGGGAGTAGAGAATTAGCTACAGAAGAATCCTCTCTGCAGAAGCTTGAAGTATTAGCATGCAAAAAAAAGGCAAAGCCAGTTAGGTAGTAAATAAGACCATAGCTTCTGGAAATAGATTCTTCGTAGATTCTGGAAATCAAGGTTCCCACTGTGAGGTTCCTTTCCATTGTGACATTCAAACAATGCCACCGCTTTAGCTTTTAAGTCTGGGTTTCTGGACTGCACTCCCCCAAATACACATACTTGGTGTTTTAGGATTTATAGTTTTGTGCAACCTTGAAACCTCATTAACAAGCCTCATTTTCATACAGTGCACTCAAGCTGGTGCACACTTAATGCAAAGTTAATTAGAAGGGAGAAGGACAGATTCTGCTGCAGGTACAGCTGGCATGCCCTGGAGCACAGCCTGGCACGGTGTGCTGAGCGGGGGCAGCGTGCTGATGGCCCCCTCTCAGCTGGGAGGTGGAGAACCATACCCACAGGGAGGGCTGCTTCTCACTGCTTCTCATACAAACAGAGACTAAGTGCTGTGAGTCAGCTTCCAGACACCACAGGGATCTGTCAGCCTGTGTGAAGCCTGTGAGACCTAGAAGCAATCTCGCTTGCCATGGGGGAACGGAGCATCGAGAGTTCAAGCACTTAATTGCAGGGGCATCGCTGAACATTTGATCACAGTTAGACACTTCTAGCTTCTTCCAGGTCAGAGACATTTTTTGTGCCCCCCTAATACCATTTTGACATAGCCTGTAACCACCTGGGTACACGTACCAGATTTCAAAAAATCCTAGTCTGCCCCTAAAGCACTGGCACGTTCATACCTGAATTGGACGAGGTATTGCTTTGTCCTGCATTCAAGCCACAAGTGTGAGGACTTGCTTTATCTCAAGTACAAAAGTAGAATCCCAGGAACTAATCTGATCTCTCTATCAACAACACATTTAAAGGAAGATTATCTCTTCCAGAAAGACTTGCTGTCCTTCAGTAAATCTGTTCTCTGCTGGGTGTTTCTGCAAAACTGCTCTTAATAGCTGAACAAGCTATTCCCAGAGGTTCTGGTGTACTCCCTACCCAGACACAAAGAATGAGGCATTCAGGCTTCCAAATCATGTGGAGAGTCAGCACCCCCAACCACGACCAAAATCACAGATAAAGAAAAAAAAAAAAAAGAAAAAAAAAAAAGAAAAAAAAAAGGAATTCAGGTACCCATTCCCTTGTCTGACCAGGAACAGAGCTCAGGTACATGGTGGTCCGTGAAATGCAGCAGTCTCCCTGATACTATTTTCAACTGCATTTCATCCTACACTTTTCCTTTTCACAAGAGAGGGAAAATAAATAAAAGGATCACCCATGTAGAATTTATATGTACACATATAACAATGTTTTCCTTAAAATTAAGGAGGCCAGATAAGCACCTGAAATTTCTTACACTTATCTGACTAAGGTCTCCACACTACTTCCATCCATCACTAATTTTGTCAGCAATTCAATTCAAATAAAGCAATGACTCATTTTAGTCTATTGTTTTTCAAAGGCTATTTCAAGGCTCTTTTTTGATTGCAAAACAGGTGTACCTTATAGCTGATAAGTATTTCAAAGCTCTCATTTACTGGTTCACGGGCATCTTAACACGTAGCACCATGCTCTCACTCTCCCAAACCTCCACAGCACAACTATTATTAACATCCAGTTGCATTTGTTTGTCGGTAAGAAAAAGATCAAATGGTCAGTTCAGCTGGCTATGATTAAAGCCACAAGCACTGTAGCTGCTCCACTCCTGACACACCAAGTTTGTGAGGGGGGGCAGGCAAAGACTTCTCTTCTGGCAGCTCTATCCCCTTGTAACTTCTATCCATAGACACACCTCAGAAGTTTCTTACATTTGCTCTCTGTGAAATCATAAAACCCCATTTAATCAGAACTACTAAATCCCTTTCCAGTGACAGAATTCACTGTTCCTCCAAGGTCCTTCTTTTGCTAATTCCAAATAATAATAAGGCTTAGTGTTACAGACAGGAAAAAGAGTGAACTCCCCCACGCACTTTCAAGGTGACTTTCCATTACCAAACTCTCGTAAGGTCTCCTCTTACAAGAGAAACGTATACTTGTGAAGAAAATAGCAGAATTAACTTCAGAGGATAGCACGGATCTATATTCCCCCATTTAACACACAAACATGTGTAAACAGGTTTTCGTACAGCAAGGCATTGCATCATTTTCCAACTGCAAAGCAATCGATCATTTGAAATGTGTTTTGTTCCATCAGATACTTATCTGTCACAGGTGACAAAAACATACTGCTTATTACTTTATCCAGTCCCAGATCTGGCATGTATCCCAGCAGTATGGAGAGGAGACAGTGTAAAACTATGCTTTCCCCTCTGTGGGAAGTCATATACTGTTCTCTGCTGATTTTCCTGATATGTTTAAGAATGTATTTCTGTAAGTGCACTGCTAATTGTTTGATAGAAATAAATGAAAACTACTATTTGGACATCCTGTCATAATCATTTGTGCAAACACATTCTACTCAATATTCCTACAGGACTGCCAGTGAAACTGCCAGTGAAATACCCAGAGCAGGCATCATTATCACTCACGTCTCAATATGTTGCTATATTTACATGCAGGACAGGAGGACAGTGCCCTCTTGCAAACCTCTTTCTCCTACCCCTTTGCTTTCCCTGAACCTTTACAGGAGGATTCCTGCACTTTTGCATCAGCTGATAAAAAAAAAAAAAACCTTTCAGTCATCCACATGGACATGAAGAGTTATGCAAGCATGTAACAGCAAATTTTGAGCCTGTCTTTGGCAATGCATCCTAAAATTTAGTAACAGTCAAGGCGTTGATTCATAAACCATAAGATTACAAAGGACCGTGTGGATGTTTTCAGCTTTTACTCCAACATTTCATCTGATCTGCACACAAAATGCTCCAAAAAATATGTCTTGCCCGCTTCCCTTAGCAAAGTCACCAATGGCCAATTACCAAGACTGTTTAAAATATTTTTGCTCCTTACCCTAGTATTTTCTGTCTTGAGTTTTGGGACTGTCAGTACCTCGACAGCCCAGACACTTTATAACTTGAGGAGAAACACACAGTAAGCATAAATGAACAGTAAAAAGTATATGGAGATACTGTTTTTTTTTTCCCTCAAACTAAATACTTCAGGCTGAACTGAGCAATTCTGTAAAATGCTTTTTGCACAGACCAAAAAGACACTTTTTATTAATAAATATCCTTCACTTTTTTGCCATTTATTTCACTAGTAGGAAGAATTTCCTAATGTAGCAGAATAACACACATTTTCCACAGGAAAAAAAAAAAAAAAAAAAAGTGTATGCCCTATTTTTGAGTCATGTAAGTAATGCTGGAGAAATGATTCAAAGAAAATAATCTTCCTCTGGCAGAGGACTGACCAGGCAGTAAGTTAAATGCACTGTTCATCCTCAGGGCTCTCCAGTTATATATGTACGGCTTGGCCTTGCCTAGTGTTTACATAACCCCTGCAACTAACATCTTGAATTATTGTACTACAGCAAATATTACTCCAAGCATTAACAACTTCGAAAAGGCATACAGGAAAAAGACTGACAAGTTTGTAGCCCACAGCCGCATCTGGTGGGAACTGATGGAGCCCTTGCAATGCAAACCATGCCCCAAATAAGTTCTCCACACAGAGAAAGTTTCCAACGATAAGGGACACATGTAAGGCATGTTCTTTTAAAAACCTGCCTCCCGTTTAGCAGCTCATTGTTCACAAATGGAATGGTGTTTACACAGGAACCAGTCCAGTTTCAGCAATCCGGAAGTCCAGCAGATGTTTCCTTCTATCTAAGCAAAACAAGTTTGTGAACCATTCCTGCCCAATCAGAATGCTTCAAAATTCATTCTACAGAAAAAAATAATAATAATAAAAAAATTACTTGACAGAAGGACCTTGGAAAATAAATTCAGAAAAACTTTTATTTCAAAATTGCAGCTGCTACAAATTTCATTTGATATTCATTTGAAAAAATTAGCCTTCTCCACCAATGCATTGTGATCTGGGTTTGGAGGGATGCAGCAGGAAAATGGTAATTTTGGTTTGTGCTGGAAAGGGAAAGTAGGGCAAGTTGTTACTCACATGGCTCAAATGCTCTCCTCCTACCAATTAATCTCCCTCCTCCAGACCTCACCTGACCTCCCACCCAAACTCTTGGCTACTCTTTGCTTCCTCAAATCTCTTAAGATCTCTTAAATGACAGAAGTGACTGGGCAGGGTATAAAAGATCTTTTTCTTACTTTTTTTCTTTTTTTTCCCCTTTTATATTACTGCTACTAGTACATACCGGTCATACAGCAAGCATAAGCACTTCAAAAAACGATGAAGAATTTCATGCTTTGCCAAAGTAAGTTACATTGAGACTGTGTTGTTACCCATCTGACTGTTTCACTTATCTTCCCAAGAGTTTCAGGACTTTCAGGATGTGCCCGATGTTATTGTACTATTACAGAGCAAAGCTGGATCTGGGGTCATCCTGTTGCACAGCTGAACATCGCAAATGCAGCACCTCGCAGCAGCTGGTGCATTTTTTGGACATAACAATATCTTGCTCCAGAAGATGAACTGAGATGGACCAAATGTCACTGAGAAATGTATCCAGTTTTTCAAAAGTTTTGTTAAAATGCAGCTGCAGAGACCCAACAAATTCAATTAACACCTACTGTCAAAACCAAGGATAAAATATTCTTAACCACAAGTATAACACGTGTAGTCAGTGCAGTCAGCCTTCTGTGCCCATCTTTGCGTCTGCATGCCCTTCTTCACTAGTTAGTTCTTGTTCTAGATATTTTGTGAGTATTATACAAAATTCCTACCTCTACAATGTTTTATGCACAGCATGCTTGGTAGTTGAGGTTCCTTACCCCTGAGGAGGCCTGTGCATGTCCTGAGATGCATATAACAAAGACAGAGCTATAATCTGTCAGCAGTGCAAGGCAGCATTATTGCAATCAACATGGATATTAGCAGTCTGAAGCAGACCCCACTGAGATATAGTTCAGATCTGCCTATCAAACAATTATAGCAGAAGGTGGAGGTGTTATTTTTCTCCTTCCTCCAATAATCCTATTTGTCCTTTAAATAAATCTTAAATGTAATCTCAAACTGTCAGCATTTTTGTAAAGAAGTACCAGCTCAGACCTAATTGGATTTGTCAGACAATCACAGCTAACCAGTTCTCTGAGCTCCAGCAGCTGAACAGCTAGAGAAAAATCTTCCAAGTTGGAACATATAAAAATGTGAAAGTTCATTTCAAGAAGAAAATTTTCCTCTGAAAGTAACTCGTAAAAAGGCACAATTTGTTCCACAGTTCAAACCCTGTCCCTTAGCAACATAATGATGTGGTGTGGCATAGCTAAGGTTGTGTAAGCTGTTCTGATAGATGATCAAGGACAGGTTGGACGGGGCCTTGGCCAACCTGATCTAGTGGTTGACATCCCTACCTATGGCAGGGGAGTTGGAACTGGATGGTCTTTAAGGTTCCTTCCAACCCAAGCCATTCTATGATTATTTGAAGTTAACTGTTCAAACATTGCCACTTCAGGATGCAAACTTGTTTCTGTTTTAGACTTTTAAACCATGAATAAAAAAAAGGGGGAAAAAAACAAATAATTCTGACAGGCACATTTATCAGTAGTACTTGAAAAAAAATATATATTGCATTGCTTGCAAATGAAAAAACTTGCAACATGTATTTTAGCTGAAGAGTTCAAATACCTATTATGCCTCTGGACTTCTTGACTTTTTCCTCACAATTATAGGAACAGCAATGTGAACCTTGTTCTTTGACAGGTTATCATCAGCTTCTTGTTCTGTACATGCTTCTGTCTGGAATAGTGCACTTCAAGGACAGTTTAGGATATAACAGTCTAAGACCGAAACAAACCTCATCTTCATGGTGAGACATAATGCACTACAATGATGTGGATGTTACAAGTAAAATTTATGTAATAGGCCAAATCTCACAGCACTTTCAATGCACTCAGAATGATTTCTTTCATGAAGACAGAGATTATTCCATGTGTCCTGATCCAGAAAAAAGTAAAGTCACTAGATAGTTTATATGCTGAGAACTGAAGTGACATTTATTTCGCTGGCTTTAAAATAACAATTACTCATTTTTTAAAACATTTATATTTAGGAGAATATCAACTTGAGCACTTAGCAACATCATTTTCTGTATCTGCATAGTTGGTAAGCAGCATGCCTGTGACTTGGGAATAAAAGTAAATTTTGCATTCTGGGGCAAAAGCTATCTGAGATGGTGCAATGTGTCAATCACTGTCAGCATGAATACTCAGGAGCTGTACACTCTCCTACCTGTTGGCTTATCCACACCAAGGAATCCGGCTTGTCCCAGGGTTTTAAATACTTTATGCGCTGGGAACTGTCCTTCTTCTTCCCATTTGTCCACAAAGGGATTAATCTCCCTGTCGATTATCTAGATTTGAAATATAAATTAAAAGTTATTAACACAGTTATTTCTGTTGAAACACCTTTGACTACTTTTGTCTAAATAATTTAAAAAACAAAAAAATATACAGAGAACATTTTGAAAGCACATCAATTTGTTCACTTTCTGTTGGATGCCATTATTCTCTACCCACTCACAACAATTTCCACAGATGCAATGGGGTAAATATAAGTAGTTCTTTTAGCAATTGGAATTATTACAACAGGAAGCCATCAAGGCTGGTTTAAGCCTATCCAAGCCCTATGAAAACAACAATTCTCTCTCAACATCTGTTACCTCTTTTGGTACGGCTTCTCGAATGTGACAGGAATTGAAACCTGGATTGTCCTCAGAGGGACCCTGACAAAGAGGGTTGATGGCCTGTTCACGACAGCCACACAAGACAAGCAAGTACAACGGACTTCAGCTCCCTCCCCTTTGCCTGAAATGCTCTCAAGGGCATTGGAATTCTTCAAAGCACTCATGTCCAGTCTGAAATAGTACCTGACAACACATACACTGGAAAAATCTGGCCTTTTTCCAAACTGTAGGGCACTCTCAAGACTGGAAATTGGGCAACTCTCAACACCAAGACTAGAAACTCAGAGCTGGGCTACTGCTACACACCTTCCATATGTCAATGCCCTAAGCTGTTGGGCTACTGCACTTGCTCTATTCAGGCTGCTGTCTTTCCTTCCAGCTGTTGTGAACAAAACACATCGGGAGCATGGCCAGTATGTTCAGGAACACTTTTGGGGGTTTCAGAGCACAAGGGTTGGATGTCTTGTCCAATAAAACCCATATTTTCATGGCCATGAAAAGGGAGCCTGATGTGCAACCTGCAGTTTTGTAGCCAAGCTCTAAGGCCTGGAAGAACTGTTCCACAGAGCTCTGTGCCTCACTGCCCCCTACGGCACAGTGTGGCTCCCTCTGCCTACCAACTGGTCACCAGGCCGACATGTTTCCAGTAGTTCTCAAAAGGTGTTAGTAGCACGGGGCCCACCTCTGCCTACCTCCAAAGCCAAGCTGGGGGTTGGCATGTGCTTCTGCTGGGCCTCTGAGTGCTCCACACACCTGGGTCAGCATGCACAAGGGTGTCCAAAAGCAGAACCAGTCACCTCTGCTCCCCAAACCAAACCGTACCCAATCAAACACCAATCCCCAGTATGACTTCTCTAGTCCATGAACACAATTTTACTGCCATGCTGTTTTACAAAGAGAGAATTTATTATTTTAAGAACTTTTCGTCTTTTCCCCACACTAAATAAACAAGTCCTGTGGTGCTAACTATTCCTTAGGATGGAAATAGATCCCTGTCCCTCTTGACGTGCTGCGCTTATGAGACCCTGTGGAGTGCTCTTCTCAGCTGCCTATTTATTGCACATTCTTTGGAGAATTTCAGCCCTTATATGGCTGCTTTCTGCTTCCCAGTTGGCCGCAGAAATAAGGATACTTCACTGTTGGTAACGCAAAATTACTTTTTCACTTCTCTTACCAAATTCTGAGAAACATATACACTGAATGTTCAACTTGTTCAGTAATTACAACCTCTCTCTCCCTCTTTTATATCGAATATCATAGGCCTCACGACCAACACTAACAAAATACTCAGCAGGACACTACCTAGGACAGCCCACGTTTAGCCTTCTGTATTGCCATATCCTAAATGGTCAGATTTCAGTGTGCAGACCCTTCAAATTGAGAGACAGGCTGTTCAGCAGCTTTTGGTTGTACTGTTTGTCTGTAATAACATCCAGTAATGCTGATTTGATAACATCCAGGGAAGTCCCTCAAAGTGGTTATGAAGCCTGTACAGAAAGCTACCCCTGTGTTTTGATGGAACTTGGCAAAAGTCTGCAGTGAATATACTAACATCATTTTGTATTTGTTATGGCTGGTACTGGGCCAAGCGTTTCACAGTCTACACACAAAGCTACCTTTGAAGTTCAATGGAGTCAGAAGAATGACTAAGGCATTAAAGAAATTCTTTTACATCATTCCTGCAGGTTATAAACTGCTCGCTTCTGTGCCTTTGAGCAGAACTCAAGTTGTCTGACAGAGCCAGAGTTTAATTATTACCAGGTAAACTTTGCCATGTCTAGTAAAACAAGATCTACCTCCCATGACACAACAAAGAGATGAAGACAGCCTTGCTGCACAAATTGTAAATGGTTTGGGTCCCGCAGTTCAAGAAAAAATGAACATCACAGTCCAGATACCAATATTCTCAGTCATTTCTTAGCCATTCGACCATCCACTTTTAACTGCACTTTTGAAAAGAAGTGAATTAGGTTCTGTCAAAAGCTTTTATACTCTAGACACAAATTGCTTGCAAAAATCACACATGCTATTTACAATCATAAATAAGACTTTAAACAAACTAACCCACTTTCAGGTAAGAAAACTCATTCCTTTAAAAGTATTATTCATTAAAGTAAGGCTCCAGAAAACACACATCCTCAGGTAATTTACACTGAATCTGAGTGAAGGAGGAAAGGGCAATCAGAGGGCAGACAGTGTGGATGGGACTTGGGGAAGCTCTCCCATTGTGCTACCACATACAACATAAGCTACATTGCTGGAGAACTGCAGTGCTGGTCAGCTGGCTGATGCTTTAGTACTGATTATTGGATATTATCACCCCTTCATATACAGAACAGAGAGAGGTTTTCAAGAGGCCAAATCAGCAGTGACTGGAGGAACTCGTGCACTCGCTGAACATGTGCTAAAAACATTGTTAAAATGGTTGTATTTGGATGTAGGTCAAACACGCTGCATACCTAGCCATTTGACTTGCCCCTTCCTTTGGATTTTGCCAAAATGTCATAGCTATGCCCTCAGAGAAATATTTCAAGCTTTAATCAATTTAAATGTTAAGCAATTAATTTTGAATTAACTTACATTTTTTCTGTGGAGACAGCTTTCAGAAGCAAGCACTAACTGCTGCAGGCACCTTAAACTAAATCATAAGTTATACATGCCATGTTTGACAAATACACAGAAACAAACTTTTGGCAGAAGCCAAGCAGTAGTTCTGTTTAATTTTATATGGTTTATCAGGAGAAATGTGGAAACCATGGGTGGTAACATTGAGACATGCATCATTTGGATACTGACTACAGTAAGATCTAAAACTCCTCCCTGTAGAAATATCTTAACACTGCGTGCCATAAATGCTATCCACCAGATATTACCAACCACAAAGAATATCTTTTTACTTAATCTAGCTGGCCAAATCTTAGTGGCATTTGGGATTTAACATCTGTTTAGGAGCCATGTATCTTTTCATCCTACTGATAAAGTAAACCACAACAGAAATTCTGTTCTTTTCCTGACAGTGAGGACGTGGTAAGTCTCATGTACAGGACCGGTGTTTTTTCAGGTTGCCCTAAAGATGTAAAACTAAAGAATTCAGCTTTGGTTTAGTCTGCATCACTGCTATGATCACTACTAGGGCAGGAATCAGCCATGAATTATTTTAAAAACACTGGCTATTTGCCCAGTTGGAAACTGATCAAGACAACAGGTTCATTTCATGTTGAATGACAGTAAGAAAAATAAAAGTGTTTTTTATTTAATGTGTTCTTTACAAAGCTTTGTGAAAACAACACCTGTAGCTTCCTGCTCAGGAAAGGGGAAATGGAGCTGGGAGGGCTGAGGAGGAAGAAAGGCAGAAATTCTGATTTTCTGTTCTGGATTATTCTGGTCTCTGTTTAAAACAGAGTAATGAAAATATCTTCCCAGAATACTGCCAGATAGTTGCATGCTTTCATTATTTACCCCTGGAATTTACTGTACTATTTAAATGAGAAAAGAAACAAAACCCTCTGGGGATTTTCCTTCATGTAGCTGATACCAGCAGAAACATTAGTGGTTGTCACTTAATTCTCAATGTATTCTAAAACATGCTATTTCTACAAAGGTTAAAACTGTAATTTAATTAATTTGGATACCAAGACTGTATACAAATGTCCTTTACAGCAATTAAAGATTTCTTTCCATTATATACCAGCGAGTTTACCTTCTATCAAGCAGGATGATATATGGTGTGAATCTTGGAAAAAAACAAACAAACAAACAAAAACCACCAACAACCATTAATCTGAATTCTTACAAAGGGACAAAAATTTTTACTAAAGCTTTATGTGATTTATACCTAAACTGAAATCAGACTGTCTTAGTAGCAAAGCACGACTTTGAGAAAAAGATACTTCTGAATCAAGAAAATTAAATGGATGTAGGGGTGCCATATCATACCAGGTTAAGAGGAGCATTTTTTCTTTTAAATCAAGCTATAGTAATTGAACTGTGCTCTATTAATATAACAACTAAAGATAACACAGTTAATGGGATCTTTAAAGCAAGAAAAATAACAACAACAAATAAGAAACCACTAATGACATTGCTTCCTTGATTATATCAGGACAATTAGTAAAACACTGACTTGAAAGAAAGAAGGTAACAGACTAGAGAGATCTATGCCTTTGACACCAGTAATAATTAATGAAAATAATGAACAGCACAGGATAAGATATTTCTCCTGGTAACTTTATTCATAATCTCTGGCGGCAATGATTGCACTGCGAGACAACGCAGCACGGTACAGATGCTGGTGTGAGGACAGGCAGTATTTTCCCACAACTAAAACTCAAGGAGTTGAGGCAGCCAAATCCACCGCAGTGCCCATATGTGCTACCAGAGCAAGCCCACGTAAATTAACCACAGGATGCAACAGCAGCACCAGAATGTGCTTTTCAGTTTAATAGCTCCTCTTTGTCTTCTTCCTGAACACAGCAGGAGCTACGAGCAGCCAGGGATCACCCTGGATCACCCAACCTGGACGTGATAATGCTGGGTGGTCGGTGCTCAGAAGGAAGAGGCCATCACTCGGTCTGACGAGATCAGATGCAGAAGCAGAAGTAGTATGGGACGTAGCAAACCACAGGAGGTTACAAATAACCTCTTCACACAACAAACGATTGAACCACACAGCAGGCAGAAATCATTCCCTGCGGTGTGAACCTTCCTGCTCACATCAACTTATTTAGTGCACTTTCTTCTGGCAAACAAAATCCAATATTACAAGTCTGTCTGAGGTCTGAAGCAATCTCAACAGCAAGTTGCTACCTACCGCTTCCTCTTTCGGGATACACAACCAGTACAGGCTGATTCACTGAAGATTTCCAGGAAGTTTTGCAGGACCTTTATTTGGGGATTTTTTTTTTTTTTTTTAAATCACTAATTGAAATAATGGGGCTAGCCATGCAGAACTATGGGATTTCTCTCTCAGCCTCTGGCCCCCACTCCTTGTCTTTTAAAAACGTACATATTTTTCTTGGTGTATCTCAGTATTCACCTAGGAGACCTATGTAAAAAATAACCCACAAGTAATTCTGTCAAGGTGGTACTTTGGAGGCTACCAAAATACTTCCCCCTCCTTGCACGTGGTGGAAGGCCTGACTCCCTTGTGCCCACATCATGGGAAACCTGGCATTCAAATACAATCTGCAGATCTTACTCTGTATTCACACTGGCTATTCAGCTAAATGTACAATTTAACATCCGAGCAAATGACTGCCTATAGAGTTGTCACTGAAGAATTTGCCCTATTTGAGTATGGGATTTGGGACTGAGCCTCAACAGCAATATGGAAATTTCTGTACTCGGAGCTGTCATCAGACTCTTGCTGGGAACAAACCAAGAAAATGTTTTCCACAGTGATACAGGGTTGAACTGGAAAAGTTCAATTTAAATGCAGCCATCCGTTTCATGACCCTGCAAAAAATACATAGATTAAAAAAGAAAAAAAAAAAAAAAAAGAAGTCCTAGAAGCAGAATATCTAGATAATTAAAAATAAAGAACTAAAATGAAGCAATTCTGACTTCAGCTTTTTTAAGCAGCATGACTCATTTTACAAACCCGAAACCAACAAGTTCTAAAATTATAATTTAGAAGGCAGTTACTTTTAAATCTTTCAGAATACTCTCAAGCCATCATCAAAATATTAAATCATGACATAAATGTAGCACAGAGTATGGGGGAAAGAGCAGGAAAAAACACAGTAATTAAGTATCCATCCAACTCAAAACTTTACAGGCACTAGCAATGAATCTAGAGGGAGTGGTTTAAACATTCACATAAATGTTTAAAAAAGAATGCTTTGATTTCTTTCCATATTTTTCTCTATAATTCCTAAAAATATTTTTCCAGGACTTTTAATTATTGTACTTAGAATTTTCAGTCATGTTTTCCCCTTGTCAAAACCAAAAATAAACGAGGAATTACCATACATATCCAAATCCTTTCAAAAAGCCTTTACTTAACTTGAAGGAAAGAAATTCCCCCAAGTTGTATCACTGTTTTGTATCACTTCCCCCCATTATAATCAAGGACTTACAGGTCTAATATGAAATGTGACTGATTTAGCTCACTGATACAAAAACAAGCATGTTCAATAAAGGGGAGATGCATAGACTGAAATTAATGGACTAAAAAGTAATCAAACAGAAACCCTGCAAAAATAAACTGTATTAAACAGCAGGATGTGCTGTTCTTATCAGCAGCTTTTTGAGCACTAAATGAACACTTCTGAGCAAAATGAGTGGCTGGAGGACAACTTTGAAAGGGAAGGCAGGAAAGTTGCTCTCAAAACTTTGTACTTTATCCAGGAACTTTGAAGAACGTGCCAGACATTCATACACCAGGCAGGACGTCCGCCAACAGACACCCCCTGAAAACATTCAGACCTGGGAGGGTCTAAAGGACCATACTGTGATGCCTTTCAGTTCAGTTTGGTCTCCCCAGCTTTCCATGCATTTCATGTGCAGATATGACTACTCTGCATGACATCTGTAGGACAAGATGTGACCAGCCAGGTGAGGGAAAAAAAAAAAAAAACTCTGGATGAAAATGACGCTTGAAACGAGTCAGAAGATACAATTGAGAAGGAAAAAGAAAGCCAAGCCATATAGACTATGTACATATATATTTAATTCCATATCTAAAAAGCCCTCTACAGATGTTTAAACATTTCAATGGTTTGACTCTGGCTAGCGAAACACACTGCCAGCCCCCGACTTGTGTCAGAGCACAGAGCCATGGTTAGGCCCACACCACAGCCCTGTGCTGGGCCTGTGCTTCTGCTCACCGTGCTGTCTGCAGCCTGCACTGCTTAGCTTTTATTCTGCCTGTAGATGTATCAAGTGCTTGACAGAATAAAACAATCATGCTCACCAGGCACGTTATATATACCCCCTCCTGTGCACATGGGTACATTTAAACCTAAGTTCACACATTTCAGATCATTCAGCTTTCCCCTTTTCCTTTTCCCAATGGGCAGCATTTGAGCTCGAGACATTAAAAGTTAAGGAGAAAAAGTCACTCCAGCTCATTGCTGTGAAGGTGGTTGAAAAGGGCAGGTAACACCTCATTGCCAGCACCTCATGTATGTTAGGATACTTTTACTTTTTGTCCGTTACAGCACAGTGAGGGTGAACAGGACTGGCTCACGTCTGCCTTTCTCCTCTGCCTTTAGACACAGCTGTGGCCAGAGCTCAGCTTCCCAGCGGGTCCAAAACCAATATGCAGTAGACTCAGAGAAAAGGAAAGCAGAAAAATTTCCTGAGTGCTTGAAAATATAAGAAAGAAATGGGAAGATGTGTTTAAACTTGATTAATTATAGCACCGTAATTCCTTTTTGTACCTTCAATTAAGCCATGCCACAGGCAACAAGGAATCATGCAATCTGCTACAGCACTGGGTACTAAAGACTGCACAGATCAGCCAATACAGGAACAAATTGCTACTAAATTAAATTTTCCCTTTCCCAAAGGGAAAAAAATCAGCAGAGGGAAAAGCCCTATAACATAAGACTTGGCAGCATCTCATTATATAATAAAACATACCTGTCCCCATCTATTTTATTTCCAGCAAAAAAAAAGCATGCGCATTATGAGTATAATGCAATTTCTTCTGCTCTATTCATTTGGCTGTAATTGGACACACTTCTGTTTAAATCATTGCATTTCTTCGCTTTCACTGTTATACAATTCCCTGCTGCATACATAATACATAAAGCAAAGCTGATTATTGTTTCAGAAATTTGAATACTGCAAATCTTTTGGTTCCACACATCTGGCTACATTTTTTAGTTCAGGAGGCAAAAATAAATAAATAAATCAACAACAAAAATCAACCCTGAATCAACCACAAGGCTTTTGCCACCGCTTACCTAAAACTTAAAAGCCTACAAGTCCTCCAGGGAGTGCAGGGCTAAGCAGTGCTATCCCTCTACCCTGTATGGAGAAGGCAGCTCTTGTAACCCTGGCATACACTGTCACCTGGCGAAGAAATTAAAAGGCCCAGTCTAAAACCTGGGAGGCCAGCCCAGCTTAACCTCTCCTGAAGAACAAGATGCTGAAAGACCTCCAGCTGGGGAGGAACCCACACGACCCTAGCTGACCCTCCTCCTTCCTTGTGTCCTTCTCCCAGCCCAAAAGGACGCACACAAGGACAAACCCCTCCTGCACAAACCTGGGAGTTTTTGCAGTCCCTGCACACTCACAACCAGAACACCTTCAACAACCCTAATCAGGAATATGGTAGAAAGTGGGAGGATATCAAAATTGCCTCCCTTTCTGGACTCCAAGAACTGCAACTACCATGCTGTACCCTGTTCTCCAGCAAAAGCAGGAAAAGGAATACATCTGCAAAGCCTCCTGAGATCAGAAAATTGCCTATGTGTATAGGTTCCAGGGAATTTCTCAACTTCTTTCCTTTGACTCCGTTCAGGTTTTATTTTATTTTATTTATTCCTCTCTCTCATTTGTACCATCTGCTACATCCTACATTCAACCACACCATAATGGGCAATGCAATATGCCATCAAAAGGAGCATTTCTTACCCCTGATACTCAGCATCATGGGGTTTAAGCCATGAGAGGCTCTGTGTTCTTCTTGGACAATAAATTCTGCTCCTTTTACCATGACCTTTTTGCAAAAACTATAAATTCTCCCAGGGATCGAGAAAATACATTCACATGTATATACCCTGTATACAAAAACATAATCATGTATAGCATCCAAGGAGAGGCATACAAAAATATAATTTCTACCTGGGCAGAGAATAATGCTTTTTCCTCATTACTGCCACAGTATTTCCCTCATGTCTGTCCACAGCCAGAGACAAGTCAGGCTTCTCTGAGTTTTGAAAATGGAACTCTTCTTAGCAGAAACACAGTTTCTTGGTTATGAAACACAAGAAGATTTGAGAAGAATACTTAAAATATCAGAACTTTTAGCCATACAGCTACTTGTTCCAAACCCACTGCTGTGTTATCCCTGTGACTTACATAGCTATTAATGTGAACGCATAAAGCTCATTTTCTTTACCTCTCTTTCGGTCAGAGGGACTTTTTGTGCACATTTGGTATCCTTATGGGGAAAAACTAGATCAAAGAAACTCCCTGCTCCACCTCCAAACAGCCAGAACTTGACTAGATTCAGACTCTGCCACAGTGACCACAAATGCTGTTCCTTAGAACTGTGATTATTCCTATTTGGCTCTGGATTACACCCCTGTATGAACAAAACACATTGTCAGGCCACCTCTCCGCTGAAAAGTATTAGGCCATCATGAAAATACAGGATGTGTTCCAACCTGAAAGACATGAACCCCTGGATTTCATCCATCAGTGCCACCCACACACTGCTCCCCATGACAGGGCTCAACACTTAACACTGTACCTAGGTAGAAATGCAATGTGAAACTTGGGTAACTCTTGGAGAGACTGGCTGTTTTAAGCAACACTGTATGGAGTGCTGGCTGGGCAATACAGTTTGTCCAGACTGATGGACTTCCTTCTTCAGGAGACCTCCATGAGCGAAGCTTCCAGATGTTCACGGTGCTTTTTCACCGGTTAGGACCAGAAATGGCAAGCAGCATCTCCTGTAGTACTTCCAGGACTTCCTAGTGCATCACTGGGCCACGTTCAGGCAGGAGTATCTGTGTTGTTACACCTGCACCCAGAGAAACAGTCCTGGGCATAACACAAGGCTTACTGACTGCATCCAGGTGACTCACATCATGAATCCTTAGATAAAAGAGAATATATTTAGAACCGATACTAACTCCCCTTTTGCTTTACCTTCTTTTAATCTTGTATCAAATAAGAAAAGTGTACTGTGGAGCTATTCAAAGCATGGCTCTGCACATGCCAAATTGCAGATGGAAATAATGGAAACCTACCAAAGACTCACAACTTATTTCATAAATGTGCTGGCACTTAAACTATGCTCATCACCATATCAGCTGAGCTAGGGTATCCACACAGATTAAAACAGCTGACCACACTGAAGGACTGCTAGTTCTTAATACTGATTCATCAACAAGAGATTTGGACTGTCATCTCAACCACAAGAAGCTTACATGGAATCTACTTACCACATTGCTCCAGCATTATGGGGAACATTTTTGCTCAGCGTGTGCCCGTTCCATCTATTTTCCATTTATCATTTGCTTTGCGGCTGGGATAAAGCTAAGTTGAAATAAAATGTTCCATATTTCTCTCCAGATGAGGTGATCCACAGCTTACCCTTGGGAAGGTTTGTTTCTTCTCAAGAATAAGAGAGGTGTTCCTAATTTCCACTTCTGTCTTTGAAAATGCAATCATGACATACATCCTAGTGCTTATCCCACTGCAAACTTCTACCAGCAACACTTGTGACTTTACCAAATCTGCCTGAGGAGAAGCTGCCCTCTCAAACACTATAGCACTGCTCCAATCCAGCCTTCTGCCCACAGCCAGTTTTGGGGATGCTGGCAGAGAAGGAAGACGACTCCTGACAAAATCCTGATGGTTCTGAAGCGTGCCAGAGACCAAAGACCAGCAAGGTGTGGCCAAGGGTGCATCAGAGCACCTCCCCTACCACATGCCAGCCTTTCAGACCTTTAGCTTTCATCAAGCTCACACTCCCCAGGTTCCCAGGAGCAGACCAGCCACCAGCAAGAGCAGCTTCAGGTTGGACAGTATGGTTTTCCCATTGCTCCCTTCTCCTCAAAGCCCACTGTAACTGTCTGCACCTTGCCATTTCAGACGTTTGTGGCACTTTCAGGAATACAGCACGCCACCCCTACTAGTTTGCCCAACCTCAAGTTTTCAGGGCATATTTTGAAGCCTGCAGTACATAAAATGGAAGACTGCAGATAAAATGGCATTTCTGGAAATACTTAAAATCATTAAGCTTGCCCTGACTTACTCTTACAGAGAAACTAAGGTTCTTATTTTTTATGAGAAGTTAAAAACTCATCATTGAAACCCATTTGAGGGAACACAAACCTCGGGTGGTGTTATCATAGCAAGTGACCTGGGATCTTTTGTTCTTAAAGTAGGTTGGTAATACAACAATTGTTGACTAAATGCACAAGCCTGGCTGTAGGACAGAAAATAATTTTAAGCAGCACACCAAGTATCTTGGAAGTGTCCTTGCACAATCCATCAGTGCTCACCTATCAAATTTGATCTTCAGGGACTGAAGCCAGAGGTCGGTTTTCACGCTCCCTTTGAGCCTTAACAGGAAAAGAAATCTGCCAGAAAGTCAAAGTCCAGAACAACGCAGGCTGAAAGAACAGCTTTCAGAGCACTGTGACACCTGGCTGGGAGCTGCTATGTTCATCAGTGTGCCCACAGGGCAGGGGGAGAGATTTAATCACACATTTACGTACAAATGGGACCTAAAATTATTTAAACAAGGCTACATTTTTGAATGGTCATGGCACAACCTATGTAAAACACAGACATTTGCTCAGTCATAAACTGCTTATTAAGACAGGATTTTAGTTGTCTGAAGTGCATACCTGCATTGCCTACTCCAGTGTGGTGTGACAATACGGGAAAATAACAGCTGGAGTTGAACCACAGAAATATCCCTCAGGCCCAGTTCTGCTAGAAGATGCTCATTGAGGACTAAGGATATGCAGTGCAAATTTGTTCTCACATGAATAGTGTTGAGAGGGACAGAGCAACCGCAATCTCCGGCACTGCAACAAGTAAACATGCTGCTTGTTAAACTGCCTTTACTGCCTTTTTGCTACACAACAAAGTATTTGTGTATTAAATGACATTATTCTGGTGATTGGAAAAAGCTTTCTTCAGGATCTATTTGACTGTGCTGAAGCTCATGTTTTCCTTCTCCTATTCTCCCAAACTCCAATTTAAAAGCAACTCTTTGGTACGGCACTCCTGAACGTGTCAGTGGTACCTCTTATTGCACTGGTATATCTCAGCTGCCCCTTCCAGTAACGACAAAAATCAATTATGAAAATTTCCTCTCTGTTAAATTTCAGCCAAAAAAAATCTTGGCAGGAGGGAATGATATTTCTGTGTTTATTTATACCAGCAAGGAATCTATCCCCCAAATGTTTACAACATGTTTCTGACAGGCACAAGATGACAGGCTACTGCAAATACCCCAGAATCTGGGACTCCGTATTGTTTGCCTTGGAGAGAAGGGCACTCAGTGCAAAAGCTGTGAGGCTTACTAATGTCACATTTTTAACTGTCTCCTTGCTTAAGCTTCTACCTCAAATGCATGATAAACAGTGTTTTAAAATTAGAGGTCCCAGTCAGGTATTTCGCGGCTTCTTTTGTGTCTTTCCTCTCTCCTTTTCTCCCTCTCAATTTAGTGAGAAAGTAGTTTTAAGTGATTTATTTGTAATACCGGCATCCAACTACTTGGCTGTTCTGTTACTTTATTTTTGTGATTTGCTATAAAAGATGAACAAGCCAACTCCATCCAATACCTTTCAGTATTCTGTAGAATGTCAGAAATAGACATATAATTTTACAAAAATTACACAGTTTACTGAATACATTTTACTAGAAAGTTATAGTGAAAATCAATATTTAATTCAGCTCTTGCATGCTCTAATATGAAGAAGCTTTAATTCCTGTAAAAATATCTATATTAATGGACAGAAACTCATGACACTGTTAATAACTTGGGCCAGACATACAACCCAAGTGTGGCGATTAAGGCCAATGGTGCCCTTTGGTGAAGTCTCACTTTCACATGAATCGCTCTTATCCTACAGAGATGTAACACAGCGTAAATAGACCAAGCCAGCACCAGATGCAAAATGAAATCTCATTTATATTAGATGCACCTCATTTGAAATATATGCCAATCCTTTTCAAACCTATTTCCCAAAGCTTCTTACTACTAATGCCAGAGGAAAACAAAAATGGATATGTGCATGCACATATCATATACATAAATGTGCAGTTATACATACACCTAAAGTAGCTTAAACCTTTTTACTTCAAGCCAGTTATACCATAATTTAATTACTGCACTAAACTGTAGGATACCAGTGCACTGTAAGCATTGTTCAACAAGGTAAGGAAAAGTTACGTTTTCAATTTCCAAGAGGAAGGGTGGTGACCTATAAAGCAGTAAAGGAAACCACTCGCAAGGTTATTTCAATACCCTTGCTAAAAACAGCTCCCTGGAATTACAGGAGTCTCTTCCTCATCCTGCTCAGAACAATTGGAAAAGTACAGTTCATTTAAAATACATTAATTCAACAGATTAAAAAATAAAATAAAATAAAATAAAATAAAATAAAATAAAATAAAATAAAATAAATAGAGACAAAATATAACAGTTCTCACTAATGGAATTGTACTGCTCTTTAATTTCTCTGGTAGTTACATCTGGATTTGTCTAGTGGAAAGAGTGGCCCAAATTACATAACCATTAAATCTAAAATGCGTTACGGATCCTGAGTGGTCATCCTCTCCCAAAGAGTTTACTTTTCAGTTTATCTTAAATTCACTGGGGACAGGTTTAACTTAAGCCAAAATAAACACTGATTGCTAGAAGCTTTGGGGTAAACAACATTAGACTGGATTTGACATAAACTAGTGTCTTTTTTTTTCCCTATATGATCAGATAAAACTAAAATAAAGGTTATATAACCATTTTGTAAAATACAGGACAAGGATGAAACTGGTTTTATGTTGCTTATTGTAATTTTTTTCCAATACATTCATCATGGGCATGCATGCAATGATGCAGCATCAGCTTCCCTCTCTGTCTGCGCTGCCGTTCTCTGCACTAAACCCAGAAGGGCAGGGCGTACCGTTAGCTGCACCCCAAGAAACTTGGGGATAAGCATAAAATAAAAGCTTAAGGGAAAAAAAGTCCACATATTTGTAGCACATGACAGGGCAGCAAACATCGCACCAGCATATACCAATGCTGCCACTTCTCCTTCCCGTTTTCATCTGACCGCCAAATTGCCAACACCTGAGATGCAAAATGTGCATCTTAATCCTTCCCTGACAAAGAAGGACCTTCCAAACCCCCCAGATCCAGACAACTGCCTTCACTAAAGCCTTGGCCTCATTCTGTTTCAGAATGCCACGGATCTGAGATAAGGCAGCTGCGAAGTTCAACAACGAGCAGTATTTGCTGTCCTCCCTGCACGTGCAGGAAGACCACTGCAAAAGAAGTGGAACAGCTGAATGACACAGGTCAGAGGAAAGCAGGTGACTGCTGACAGACAGACAGACGGCCTCAGCACAAGCCTGACACTGCAGTATTTATGACACAATCGTGTAGTCATCATCCAGGTGAGAGAAGAGGATTCACTTGCAACATTTTTACTGATCCTTTCTCTGCCAGCTTATTCCTGCTTTGAACAAGGTCCAGGAATTTAAGATTAATGAAACTCATTTGTTAGGAAGCAGACTGGTTGTGTACCAGCTTTCTTTGTATTATATAGAAAATGAACATACAACTGCAAAAGTTCAAGGCTGAGAAGCCTAGTTTTAGTCATAGAAAGCTTCATGAATTAAATGGCCTTTGCAATATCCTGTTTCAACACTGAAGTATGAAAGTCAGTTCAAAAAACAAGAGAAATCTGAAGTAAGAATTGCATGAATCAGGAGTAGCCGCACTATCTTTTCTCCACAGTTCACTGAGAAAGAGGAGAAAGTAGAAAAATGATGAATTTATCCACGAACGTGTATGATTCTTCAAGTCATTTTTAAAAGTTTCCATGAAATGCGTAACAGCACAGCTCCAAAGTCACATGAGAGCTAACATCAAGCAATCCAGAGTGCCCTGTTTTTAAAAAGCTACGGTGCAGCACCTGCCAGGAGCTGAAAGTTTATCTCCAGGCACATCAGGGACAACTCCTTACACCTCGTCATGCCCACCTCTGAATGCACACTCTGCTTGCTTGCGTATGGCTGACATTACGACAATGCTGCTTACTCCTTGTGGTAGGTACTGAACTTCAGCACTTCACTCACCATAGTCCACGCGCAGATTTCTCACATACCTGCAGCTCATCCCATCCCATCCCATCCCATCCCATCCCATCCCATCCCATCCCATCCCATCCCATCCCATCTGACTCCCCTGGCAAGCCCTCCCAGTGTGCCACAACGTACCACTTTCTACGAAATAAATAAATAAAATAAATAAATGCACCTAATTATCTGACTTTGACAGGCGTGCTTCATTATACTTCAGCCTTTTGCAGGTGTCAGTGACCTCACTGTTGGGCACAAACAGGGTTCGCCAGTGCCACCACCACTTGCGGCGCATTTGGCATTCAAATCCCATTTCCCCTTACTCGACGTGCTTCCTTTCCCTTCAGTCCATGACTTAGTTTCACAAGAAAACTAACTTTTACTTCTCTGGTCCCACTCTACAAACACCACCGTGGCAAACGGGCTCTGTCCCGGCACTCGGCATTCCCAAACACGGCAGCGGGGGCACGGGGCCTCCATGTCCCGTCCCGGGCTGCTGTTTAGTGCCACGGCCGCCTCCCTCCCTTCCCTCCTCCCTTCCCTCCTTCCTTCCCCCCGTCCCTCCGGCGGGAGGCACCAGCGGCAGCCCGGGCCCCCGGGCGCTCAGCCGGGGAAGCCTCCGCGCTGCCGCCGGCCGCCCCTGACGGCAGCCCGGGGGAAGGGGGAAGCTCCGTCCGGAGGGGGCCGCGGCACCGGCCGTCCCCCCGCCGCCCCCGGTACCTTCCTGAGGGCCGCCCGCAAGGCGCCGTGCTGCGGCGTGTCGGCGCCGTGCCCGCGGTGCCGCCGCCCGGAGCCGCCGCGCAGGGCCGAGGCCCGCAGCGCCCAACGCCCGCAGCCCCGCAGCGCCATGGCCGCCGCCTGCCCCGCTCCGCCCCGCGGCCTGCTCCGGGGGGCCCTGCACCGCCCCGGCACGGCCCTGCACGGCTCGGCACGGCTCGGCTCGGCCCCCGGCAGGCTTCCCTGCCCGGCCGAGGCAGGCCGTCGAGGGGCAGGCAGGTTTTTTTTAGTGCCAACCAGCGTGCCCCCAGTAAACAGTTGGCGAAAGCGAAAGGACTCGGCCGTGCGGAGGGAGCGAGGCGGACTAGGCTGCTTTCAGATTTATTTATTTTTTGTACGAAAAAGAAAAAAAAAAAAAAAAAAAAAAAAAAAAGAGGAGAAAAAGATCTGCTCCTGAGTGTGTAGGACAAGGAGCGGCAGAGCTGGGAACTGGCAGCCTCAGGCGATGACACAGCCGCCTTTCTCCTTGAAGGGGTTCTTGTCCTCAGGGACGCCCTTCACCAGCGGGTCCTCACCCGACCGCTCCTCGATGTAGTTCTTGATCTCCTCGGAGCACTTGGACACCTGGAGCGGGGAACAAACACATGGCAGTGCTATGGCCAGAGCTGGTGGGGCGCATCTCAGCCAGGCCACGGTGAATTGGCATCTTTCCCTATTGACCTACCTATTGAATAGGGATGAGCTGGCCACAGAGCCAGCACTAAGCGTGTGTGCTCAGCTTCCTTCCACTTTTTCACAGCCCGATACTGAAGGCATGAGCATCACTGGAAATGTGTATGCTGCTTGGAACAGCAGTTGCCTCATAGTTAAACTTACATCTTTTAAATAGCCAGTATAGTTTCATTAAGCTGAGGACCACATGCTTTCCCCCCAGCATGTCTTACAGTCAACGTGTTCAAGAACAGCAAAATCTCAGTTCCACGGTGCGGTGGTACCTGTTTTCCAAGTATACGTAACTTTACATGCTTTTCCCAAACAAAACATCCAACAATTTTTCAGTGGCAACTCAAATCCCTACTCTGTAGTTCTATAGGAACAACCACACATCATAAATGGTGGTCAAGAACTAACTAGGAAAGAATATACTTACAGGTGACCTGGGGCTAATTGAAACAGCGATTAATAAAATACACTACCACGTTAAGAAAGGGCAATAACACATGTGACACCTTGCATGCCATTCACAGCAAGGCAGCACCCAGTGGGGCAGGCCTGCACAGACACCTGCCCGTGAAGAAGGAACTGGTTTATTTTTACTCTCTGAAGGCAGCGCCTGCAGCAGGTGCAGCCACAGTGGGTGTGGAGCCTGAGGGCATGCAAGTGAGTCCCACCAGCTCCAGAGGATCACTGACCACACGCTCCTGTTGTTTCCCTTCCCTGTGGCAGCAGAACCTGTTCTCAGGTGCCTGAATATGGGACACTTCTAAGGACACACTGCCAGCTGTGTCCTGCTTCTGCCCGCAATCCCTGAGCTGACAGCAGTCAGTCAACACTTAATTAAATTAGAATTCATTAAATTCTAATTTAAGGCCCATTTGTTGCCTTCCTGGTAAATTGTATATTACTGCAAAGGTAAAATGATGGCAAGAGAAACGGTGAATTTACTTGCAGTATCACTGGCTCTAAGCCATCCGAAATAACTCACGGTTAATTTCACACCAAACTGTGCATGGAATAAGACCTAAATACCTCTAGCTGTCTTAGGGCAGAGAAGAATGTGGACCTGCAAATCCCATTACACTTGTGCCTTGCTCTGCCGTGCCTTGCAAACCCGTTCCTTCGAGTTGGGGTGCCTTATGCCATGGTGTAGCTGTAAAGGTATAGGGTCAAGAAGAATTTCAGTAAACATTTGCACTTTTGGCAATATGAAGGGTGGGTTCTGCACTTCCATGTGCCTGTAATACCTGTAATGGAGCTACCAGGGGACTGAGACAACTACAACACAGCTTTCATTCTCACAGTGAAGCTCTGTGTAGCGCATTGATAAAATTGAGGACATCGTCTGTGCTTTACTACAGATGGTTTGAAAACACACATCTCCCTAAAGTCTTTTGTGTTATTTGGAATATTTAGTTGGGGTTTTAAATTGTTATTATGAAAATCAAAATCTATATGTCCTACATTGTGTATTCCAGTTGCTTGAGAACTCTCTGAGGGGTAATCTAGGTGTCTGTGGCACTTGCATGTGCGGCCCTCAGCACTGCTGGAGCTGTCACCAATACCACACCTGATGTGTACACCCACTCATAGCTAACTGGCACCTAAAACGTAATTGTGGCTTTCTCGTTTTCTGGGCTAAGTTCCTAGAGCTAATTCGCATGAATAATTCCACTGATCCTCTAACATAAATGGGCTTTAGACCTAAATAAAAGTGTTTACTTAGATGAATTTGCTTCTGCTGGAATGCGGAATAAGGAAAAAAAAAAAAAAAAAATTATCACGGAGTGAGATCAGTTCTGCTCTTCCACGTATAGAAACTATGCAGAAATACCACAATAACAACAAAGATCACTGGAAATCCACTTCACCCGTGGGAAGATGGGGAAGAGCGCGGTGTTTTCCGCCGGGCACGGCAGGACGGAGAGCGGCTCTGCAGCAGCACCCCACTGGCCTCTGCCCCTCGCTCGGGCAGGGCGAGGACGGGCTCGGCTTCTCCTGCTCCCCCGCATTGCTGGGGGCCGTGCCGTGCCGTGCCGCACCCAAGGCCACGGGAACGGCGGGTGCCGGTCCCTCGGAGCCTCCCCCTCTCCCCGCAGCCTCCCCCTGCGGACTGGGGGCGGCGGGAGCCCGGTGCCAGCCGCACGTCGGGGCGGCGGCCGCCTCCCGACGGCCGGGGGTGCCTGAGGGCCCCCAGCTCCCCTGCCCCTCGCAGGACCGCGCTGTACCGCTCCGCCCCGCCCGACTTCGCCCGACCTGCCCCGGGCACCGCTCCCGGGGGGTGCCGGGCTCCTCGCCCCCCGGCCCCGGGCCACCCCGCGGCCGCTGCCTCACCGGCTGCCTCTCCAGCTTGACTTCTTTCCGCAGCTGCTCCACTTCCATTTTCAGTTTGTCCTTCTCGCTCAGGTCCTCGATGTTGATGGCCGGCATGGTTTACGCTGCCGAAGCCCGGAGGGAGGCAAGGAGGGAAGACAAAAGGTTACGGCTGGGCAGCGAGGCCGGCCGGGGCCGGAGCCCCCGGGCGGGCTGCGGGACGGCGGGGCTATGGGGCGGCGGGGCTATGGGGCCGCCGCCCCCGGCCCGCCCCCGGGCTCACTCACAGGGTGCCGCCGGGCTGTCCCGGCCCGTTCCGCTGCTCCGCGGCCGCTGCTTCCTCCCCGAGCCGCTCCTCGCACCCCTTCCCCGAGCCGCTCCGGCCTTTAAACCGCCGGGCTAATCCCCCCTTAACCGGATTAGGGCCAGCCGTCCGGCCCGGCCCCGCTCCCGGGGCGCCGGGGCGTTCACACTGGGGCTGCGTGCACAGGGAGGGCTCCGGGAAGAGTGTCCCCCCCCCCGGCCGGGGGCTCATGCGGCCAGGTGCGCAGTCCCAGCCGTTCCCTTCCCTCCACTCCTCCCGTTCCGCACGGTGATGCCGCCCGCATCCCTGGGCTCCTGCATCTCCTCGTCTGGGAGATGAGGCAGCAGCAGCAGGTGTTTTGCTTGGGCGTATTCCCCACTATTCGTGCATTAGACGTGGAGCGGACTAAAAGGCTGAGAGGGGAAGGAACCACTCTCGGATCAAGTGTCCAGGCCAGGCTGGTAGGTTTGTCTGCAAGGCAGAGCTGCAGCTCTGCGTGAGAGGGCTGCCATGCCCGGCCTGCACAGCGTGTCTCAGGTTATGAAGCTGTGATGGGTGCTGAGGACAGGGAATGCTCTGTGAGAGAACTGATGGGTTCAGAAAGCACAAGAAGGAACTGAGAAATTCTCCTGCACTTGCCTATAGTGATGGTCTAGACCCCAAACAGGGGGCTTGCTCTTGAAACAGGCTGGTCCCTTCACCCTATTTGTATAGCACCTGGCATCTTGTGTCCTAGCAGTTGCTTTCCTATGAAACCAGTGGAGGCTGAATCTGCACAGCCACGACCCTTCACACTGAACAAAGCAGGCCTGGATGCAGCCCTTAAAATGGGCCTGCATTAATCCTTCTGGGTTTGGGGCACTACAAAGGCCCCTGCAGGCAGTTCTTTGTCCTTCTTTCCACCTCTGGCTATAGCCGTAGAGACACTCCTTTGTCCTCTCCCCACCCACCAGAGGTAAGCAGCTGCCAGCAGTGCAAGATTTACCTCCTCCTCCACTGCTGCTCCTGTAGTGCTCCCAGGGTTTGTATCTCTTTGATTTTAGTCAGTCTATTAAATCAGTCCCTCTGCCCATCCATTGCTGTTACCCCGGCTGCTGGTATGCAATTTCTACACCCCCACTGGCAGCTGCAACCCCAAAGCCCACCAGCTGCTGGTCCCCTTGCCAGCCAAAATGGCTGGAAGGAGCTGGCTGGCCTTCCCCAGCATGACCTTTGCCCACACTGTGGGGTGGCTGTACAGGGTGGTGGGCTCTGGGGGGGCTCAGGGCAACAGGGGCTGTCAGTGGGAGCAGGACAGTTTCAGCTTGGCATCAATAACCCTGTAGTGGAAAGCCTACAGCAAGCTGTCTGCTGGCTCTGTCTACTAACTGCTAACTACAGTTAGTAAAGGGCTTTCTATCACTTTACTACATTAACTGTTTCTCTAGTTCATATATTCTTATAAATACTTTCCTAGTCTAAGTGAACCTGATTACTGCTACATCAAAGGAGCAGCTGAGTAAATGCTACGCTGTGCTGTGGTATTGATGGATAGGTGGGTTTAGATCAAACTTTGATTTGTGTGTGTGCATTCACTGAGGAAATGGAAAATGGTATTAGCATGACAGCATTCATTTTGCTGCTATTGTTTAAAGTGGTATTTCGATGGCTTCTTTTGCAATTCCAACAAAATCCGATGAAAGCTAAAGGATGTTAGTCTAGTCATATTAAAATCACTTGAGAGTTCCCTAATATTAGAAAGATGCCCTTTTGAGTTTCTCTGGAAATAGAAAACATGTACTTTATCTATTTATTCAATTTCCTACTGGAGGCACCTAAGCTTTATTATAGTCACTGTGCATAATAAGCTTAACAACAACAACAAAAAAAGTGAGGATATGTTATAACATATATATGTATGCTATATGTATAAAACATGGCAGATGTGTCCCCCGGTGGGGCCTCCACAAGTATTTTTTTTTTTTTTTTTTTTTTTTTTTGTGCTTCTTTGCATTTTGTTTTGTTTTTGAGCTAAAACAGCTGCTTATCCTTTGGCAATTGGAGATTTTTTGAAAAAAAGGAACAGTTCTGAAAGAGCAGTGAGAGAGGTGCCATTCATACCTTCCCACTTAGGTCTGGGGGGTTGAGTTTGCTCCTCTTTCTTGCCTTTACAGAAAATAAAACCTTGTCCAAAAGCTAGGTGGTAATCCTTCATGATATAAGGAAAACACTGAGAGAAAGTGAATTCCTGAGATAAGCAGGGTTCTGTGAAGCCCTCCTCCTCACACTCCAGATTGTGCCTTTGTCCCTGCAGGCCGTGGATTTCCAAAGCCCCATCTCACAACCTCGGTCACGGCAGCACCTGCCTGAAGGTCCAGCACTGTGGCTGTGCAGGGAGAGGAGAATAACAGGAGATCAAATTAGCTTCTTGCTATCCACGGAGAGCACGGTGACTAATTTGCAGGCACTCTTATCTCTGATACTGTATTAAATCTGGAGTAAGCACTAATTAATGTAATGGCTCTCATAGATTAGAGAAGGAACGCATGCTGCTCGCTGCTCACCCCTTCCTCTGCCACATCACACCGGCTTGCCTGCTGGGGTTAAAAATCTTCAGAATAACCCCAGCTGTGATATTTCCTGAAATCCAGCTCTTTTTGACCTACCCAGGGGTTTCACCCGCTCAGCACCACGGGTTTTTCAGGAAGGTGCCTCTATTTTGGGGGGTCCACGAGTTAAAGCAGCGTTAAAAGAGTGGCACCCGTGGGTGCTGTGTCCGGCGGCACCGGCTAAGCCCGTGCCGGGCCCGGCGGGGGGAGCCCCCCCTGGATCGGGACCCCCGGGGGCTGCCGCAGCGGGGCCGAGCGCGGACTTTGGCTGCGAGCCCCGTCCCGGATTCCGTGATTAACAGGAAATCCTCTTCCAGCATCATCCCGTAACGTGCGAGGCAGGGCGGGGGAACGGGGGTGGAGGGGGGGGGGGGATCGGGACACAGCCGTGGACCCCGGCCAGCTCCCCGCGGCCCCGCGACGGCGGCTGGAGCAGCCCGGGGACGGGTCCAGCCCCCCCGCTGCCCCCTTGCTCCCCGCCCGGTTCCCCCCCGACGGCGGGTCGGGGGGCGTCCCTGGGCGCCGGGGCTGGGGCAGGGGCGCATCCCGCCGCGCCCGGTGACGGCCGGGTGATCGGGGCCCCGCTGCCCCGCTGAATCAGCCCTTCCCCTCCCACCACACGCGCAAGGAGGGAGGCGGCCCGGGGAAGCCGTCTGGGCGCATATAAAGCGCTGCCGTCGGGCCGGGCAGCGCCGACCGCTCGCGGGACCTTGCCGCCCTGTGTCTGTCTGTCTGTCCGTCCGCCTGCCTCGCTCTCTGTCTGTTTGTCCCTCTCCGCCGCCCGCTGTCGTGACATGGCCGCCGGCCGCCGCCTCCCCCTGCCCGCGCTGCTGCTGCCGCTGGCCTGCGCCGCCCTGGCGCCTCGCAGCCTCACAGGTAGGGGTAGGAGCGGGGGCCCGGGGGCGGCTGCCGAGGGGCCGGGGTCGCCGCCGAGGTGGCCTCAGCCCCGGGCGCTCGTGTCTCCCACAGAGAAGCAGCGAGCCTGCCTGCTGCCCCCCGACGACGGCCCCTGCCGCGCCCTGGTGCCGCGCTGGTACTACGACAGGTACACGCAGAGCTGCCAGGAGTTCACCTACGGGGGGTGCCACGGAAACGCCAACAACTTCCTCACCCTCGACGACTGCGAGAAGAACTGCTGGACCATCAAGAGTGAGTCCGAGGGCCCGGCCCGACGGCACCCCGGGGGGCGGCGGGGAGCTCGGGGGCAGCGCCGGGGTGGCCGGGGGCTGGAGGGAGTGGAGCCTTCCTCCGCACACATCCTCAGTAACTGCTGCTGCTGATGCTCAGGGGGTTGTGTCAGAGGAGACACGAGGGATTTGCGTATTATTTTTAAAAATATAATTTAGTTTTATAACTAGCTTCTGATGAACGCATCCAATTCCTCCTGCAAAGCTTGTCCGGTTTTATTAAAGACTGCAGGCTTGGGGACTTGCCCACAACCAGGATAGCAGCATCTCGTGTCAACCTCCACCCATCGCTGCTCGGGACAGGGAGCACAAAGGGTCGGCTTTTACTGAGGGTGAAACTGTTGTCGTTGCAGAAGTGCCCAAATT
Source organism: Heteronetta atricapilla (assembly GCA_011075105.1). Lineage (NCBI taxonomy): Eukaryota > Metazoa > Chordata > Aves > Anseriformes > Anatidae > Heteronetta > Heteronetta atricapilla. The sequence goes on along the minus strand of CM021732.1, from coordinate 25,602,484 downwards.
ATGCCGGATGGAGGCTGACGGAGGACCTTGCAGAGGTCATCTAAAAAGATACGCCTTTAACTTGAGCTCGATGAGGTGTGAGGAGTTCATCTATGGTGGCTGTTACGGGAACGGCAACAACTTCAAAGACCTGCAGTCATGTGTGGACCACTGTCTGCCAGAGAAAAGTAATGGTTGTTCCAAGTTTTTAATAAACTAGATGGTTTGAAAGCGATACGAAGATGATACTTTATTTGGTATTTTCCTCTGGATACCTGTACAGCAGTATTTTTGAAGACTTCTGGGAAACAGATGCTTATAATTTTCTGCAGGCTTTTGTGTGTCACTGGTCTCAGCTGCCTGCTACTGAGAGAACAAAAATGCTGTGTTAGTCTAGTACTGTGACCTTAAATTTGCCCACAGCAACACCCAGCGGGTCTCTTGCCTTCCAGAGAGCTGTGCCTGTGTAACCTGAAGGGCAGCAAGGTCAGAGATCAGTGTTGGGCAGGTGTGCGGGACACTGCGGCTGCCCAGGGCAGGGAACTGATATCCCAATATAAAGGAGCAGTGCCTTTTTACATTCAAGCCTGAGAGATGCTGTTAGCTAGCTTGCAATTTTTGGCACTCGCCAGTTCACTCCTGATAGAAGTTTTTTGCCTCGTCTGACCACTGTCTCTCTGTACGAACCATAAAGAGGAAAGAGAGTAATTATTAGCAGGTGACTGTAGGGAAATGTTTTCCTAATCACCGGATTAACATCTGGTCTATCTTTGACGGTATCTTTGAAGAAGAGAGAGCTACCAGAACGGATCAAAACTGTTGCTGCCTGTGCTGCATTAGTGCTTGATGAGAAAGTTATTTTTGGCTTGTGACAGATTGTCACCATTTTCTTAGGTGAATGGTGAATTGTTTTTAATTTTTCTGTTTAACATCTAATAAATTTGTAAAAGGACTCCAGCAACAGAAGGAAGATTTTGCTGAGGCATTATGAAACATGATTCTTGTGAGAAAGATGTTGTGGTTTTGTACTTTTTGCAGCAAGTGGGCAGGATTTGCTGGCAAAAGCACAGCAAGGGTAGACAAAATAGTGCCTATCTCATCTACAGAGGTAATTCCACTGGAATCATTGTTATTTTCCTGTGTATAGATGCGGAATCAGCCTGCTGTCTAGATTATGTGAACATCACAACTCTCCCATGTGTAGCACCACATGTGGGGAGAGCTGATGAATTTCACTTGTGGATTAGTAAACCTATTTTCTGGGACTGTCTGGTGCTTTCTCAAACTCACAGCTGATGGGAATAAGATGCAGTAAGTCTCTGAAGTCATTGGCAATGCTTGTGTCACTTCAATGAGAGTAATAGGTGTTTAGCCGACAAATTCATTGCAGGGTAAAATTTAATATGTAATAAAAATGTCATAAAAAATGTATAATCATAAAAGTCATAAAAATGTATAATTTTATTTATTTATTTATTTTCCCCTTTTTCAAGCTGGTCCCTTGCTGTGCTATAGCCCGAAGGATGAAGGATTGTGTTCTTCTTCTGTGCCTCGCTATTACTATGACACCAAGAGTAAATCATGTAAGGAGTTCAAATACACTGGCTGTGGTGGAAATGCCAATAACTTTGTTACTGAAACAGATTGCTACAATGTCTGTGGGAAAGGTAAGTTTTTTTTTATTTATTTATTTTTTAATTTTTATTTTATCAGACAAAAGCAGATAAACCAACCCAGATATCAGTAACAGGTGTACAGAGTGTTCTTTTACTCACCCTGTTTTTTTTCTAAATGTGTGGTTTTTGGAATTTGGACTCAGTATTTTCAAAGGAAGGGAAAACTGAGATGCAACACTAAATCCTTTTGACAAGAAAAGTGTGATGCGAGGTGGTTACACCATTGTTGAACGAAATGTGGAGAAAGGCACTCAAAAAGACTAATTAATTTACCAGAGCACACAAGGAATCAGTCTTTAAACTGGTCAGCACCAGTGAGAAAACTAATTATGGTCTCACTTTCTTCTGGATACTTTAAAGTAGGATTAAAGTTAGATGTGAAATCAATTTACCTTTTTTTTTTCTTTTCTTTTCTTCTTTTTTTTAAAAAAAATTTTTCCTTAGCATTTTCAGCAGTTCTCATCCTCTCTTGATTCCCTGCTGCCTGTTCCCATTTCCCATTCCCATTACTAAAGATTTCTGCTTCATCACTTGTGCTGAATCAACTGCTTCTGTGGCTGTGGGGGAAGGGTTGGAAAGATGATTGATTTTTTTTTTTTTTTTTGTAATGGTTTTATTCAGATCAGCTACTGGTTGTGCTTATATGTCAAAACAGTTGTGCTTTTACCTGCAGTAATATGTTCATACCAGCTATTACAAGTCTTAATACTCTAGTTTAATTAATTTGATATGTAAATCAACAACAGAGAGAAAAGCATAATTATATGTTGCTTCCCAGAGCAGTCAGGAATCAGACAGAGCCCAATACTTAAAAAATGATACTAGTGGGGAAAAAAAAAAGGCTGTATCTAGCACATATCTAGCCTTTGAAAAAAATAAAACACCAAACCCAGCTCTTTTTTAAACATGAGATATTTACAGTGTCCAAGTATTGCTGTATTTAAGATGTGTAGAAGGCTTAAGTCAGGAGAAGATTCTCCGGTTTGGGCTTTGAAATCCATGGCTGTTGAAGCTGGTGGCCAAGGAGCTCCACCAGGGCAGGGGTTTTACCCTGAGCACAGTCCTCAGAACTGAAAATATTGTGTGCCAGTTACTCATGGCAGTAATATTTCTGTGGTTGACAAGTCTGAGTGTGTCTCTGCCATTCTGGTGTTACAAGGCAGGCTTTAATAGCGTGCTAGGTCTATCAGAGATGCCAGCGATTACCTAATTTGCACCTACTACTACCTGGGGAATGGCAGGGCCAAGCTCCAGCCTAAGCGTGCAAAGAGAGAGGAGGCAGGAAACTGCCTCTTCAGCATCCTGCACACACCCAGACAGGTCTGCTCTGGGGGTTTTTGCTTTCTCCTTCTCCTTATGGAGAAAAGACACTAAAAAAAATGTTATCCACCTCTTTCCTGGTGCAACAAATTGCAAAGCCCAGACAATCGGTTATGAGCTTTTTAACTAACTTGGGTGTTTCAAAATTCAGGAAGGCGTGGTCAACCAAAGGTCATAGTTGAGGGCATAATTAGTACTAATTAATGCTGAGCTATACATATTAATTTCTATAGCTTGGGAGTGTACAGCAACATTAACCAAATCTTTAAGGCAACTTTATCCACTTTTCTCCCTCTCCTATAGTTCCCCTTCCCAGTGTCTTTCCTGTTACCTTCTTGAGTCTAAAGATGAAATCAGTTAAACTTCCTTGTGCAAATGTACAGCTGCTGTTTACATTGATCTATAGCTTTTGTAGTGAAAAAGTATCTGATTAATTTCATTTTAGAAGATTATAGTAGAAAACAGTTGCACAAGCTCTTCTGCAAATAACCCAACTGCTGGCTTTGACCACTCCACAGTACTTGTGTGAGACCCCATTCAGTGCAGGAACCCAAATTATTTTACATTTTCATCCCCCTCAAGCACTGGTTATATTTTAGACTTTGTCCTGTTGTTGCTCAAAGAAATGTAGTAATAGTTGTTTTATTTTATTTTATATATATATTTTTTTCAGATTTAGAAAGGTGTTTAATCCCATTCTGGTGTTACCACAGGGCACCTAGAACAGGGTTTAATTCCTGCTCAGGAAAAGAACAGCAAAACAGGGGCCCAGTGCCAACTTGGAGGCATTCTAAACCTTACAGTGTGTGAGAATAGGGTGCTGAGAATAAATTTTGCAGTTTCTGACATGGCTGTTATTATCAGTTGAACAGATTTAACAGCACAATACAAATAATAATAATAAATCCAAACAATGAACAGTAGTAACAATTTTGTCATACTGCTTCACTAACTACTTTCTTTATTTTCTTAGCAGGGAGTCAGAAACCAGCCATGAAAAAGCCAACAGATGTATTCCGCAGAAAGATGATGAGAAAACTGATTAAAAAGCCTCAGATGCGTAACCTGAAGTCTTAAACCTAAATGTGCACTTGAATGTTTGAAACACTTTCTTGACTCCACTTTCCTCTTTTGTAACATAGTTTCCACACAGTTTTATACGTTGACATGTAGTTCTGTCTTTCAGAACTGCATTTTTTTCCAACTTACTTTTTATAAAGGACTGCATTTAATAGAAGCAGAATGAACCTAGGTTTGGTTCTTCTACTCTGTTGTATTCACAGCAATACTTTGGTAAAGCCACGTATTTAGATTTCCATGTTTTTATGGGGGAATGTTACTACTGCTTTGGGAGAATATTTCAGCAGTTACAAATTAATTAAGATTTGAAAAAATCGATTGTCCCTTAGTATAACTAAGGAGAATGCAAAGCTAAATCTCTGATGTGGATTTTTTTTTGGCATATTCTGCTTGCTAAAGAAAAGGATTTTTTCACAAGAGTATTCAGAGAGGCTTGTAGCCCTGCCATTTTACATACTTTGACACTATAATTTCAGTAGACTACCCTTTACAGTCACTTTGGTAGTCAAAGTTTTCAGAAGCTTTCATAATGGTATAAGTATAAACTTTAAGTCTGGTTCATCCCATGAAAGAAAATTGGGAATAGGGATACTTTGACAAGTATTCTGACAAAGGCAATGAATAAGCTACTTGGTCATCAAAATGAAAATGTAGCCATTGCTTCATGACATTTGAAATTCCAACTATATTGTGCTCCAGATCCTCTTAGGGAATAAATCAGCATATTTCTATTGATTTTTTTATGGGGCTACACTGCTTATGTTATGAGGGTCTTATTATTTGTGTTCATGTGGCGGCTATTAAAACAGAAAAACAGAAGCTTCTGCAAATCTCATGCAATCCCTATTTTGAGGCACTGTTGCATTTATTTTGTTAGGTTATGCCTGTGGTGGTATTATTGCACCTTCTTGTATGTTTTATATTTGAGCCATATCTGAATTTTGATTAATTTCTCCTACAGTGTTTTCTAATATGAATCCCTAAGTATTGTTAATAAAATCTTTTTTTTTTTTTGGAAAAAGAAGGGCTTGTTCTGTCATATGATTCTGTTAATTACCGTGAATTAGTTGTATATACCAATAAGTGTAATGGAACCTACTATTTAGTAATTATGACTAGCAGAGTTTAGTTGTCTCTGAAATCATTTCCTTATGCTGAGGTTTTCATCTGAAGGAAGCCTGCAAGTTGCACTGATGTCATTCATCCGCAGCAGTTTTTATGGCTCGGTTGGCTGCATAAGGAGTTGCTGTCAAATGCGTGCCTCGCTGAGACAATTTGGTACTGGGTATCCTGTAAGATGTTGCGCTACCTGAACAGCTTTTGTGAGGGTAGTGGGCTATTTGCCTGAAATTATGTGGGCATTTGGTTAGAAGGTCTCAGGTGTGTGCTTTATCCCCATTTCAGGGAGGGAACACACTGGCAAACTAGACAAGTTTTTCTTACTGATTTTCCTGATCTTACTGATTTTAGAGGCATGCTGGCCAGGATTTTGGCTAGGGCTAAGTCTGCTTGCTGAGCCCCAGGAGGCTGCTATGGCTTTGGTGCTGATTAAACCTCCCTGGGGAACACAAAGTATGCCACCTGCGGATGCTGCCCCCATCCCTTCCCTCAGGCTGTGAGTTTCAATGGTGCACATAGAGCAGCAACCCTCTGAATATTTTTAGATGCCTGGCACTGTCATTTGGGAGACACCAGCTGCATTATTGCAGCTTGTGGACTGGGTTAGAAACAGCAGCCATTTTCAGAAGTTGCAGTTTTGTTTAAACACTTTTTAGCTGAAGAGGATGACTGTCCTTTAACAGCATGCCTCTGGGATACGTGTTTGAGATATGGACTAATCCCCTTTATCACTTGAAAATATATTAAAGTCAGATGCAAAAGTGGACCTGGGATATAAAAAGGTTGTTGAGGAAAATAGGGGAACTGAAGCCCCAAAGTTGAGAACTGCTCCATCTCACCTTTCTTCTTAATCTCAGTGCCTGGTCACATACAACATGTCCTGGACAAGGTGACACCCAGCTGGTGTCTCGTCCTGGCAGGGATCCAAGTAGCTGATATTCTTCTGCTTGTGGCCAAATAAAGTGCTCAACAAGAGCTGACTTGAGGGGCTGGGCTCCATCCCCACCATGGCAGAGGCAGCCACAGTCTTCTGTAGTGCGGCTGCTGAACACGCTGTCTTTTCTTGCATAAAAACATAAGTCAAAGTCTAAGGTCCTATTTCTAGGGTACTCAGTGAAATATCAGAGGCTTGGGTTTGAATCCCTTACCAGTATCAGACAGGAATTTAACCTAAAACCTAAAGTTTTATTCTTGCAGGGTTTCCTGATGGGCAGGCTGTAGAGAATTCTTGAGGACTTGGGGAGAAGACCAGGGCAGAGACCATGGAAGTTCCTTTCAGTCTCTTAGGGATGCTATTGCACCTTGTATAAATTGCACCTTCTTTCGAGGTAACTGCCTGAATCTCTTTTTTTCAGCCACAAAGAATTTCAGCTGCCACCTTGCTGCTTTGCTTAATGTTCTTAGGTTGCTCTGATATCCCGCCAGACTTCTGAGGCTTTGACTAACCTAAATAATTCCCTATTATCTACGGCCTTTTATGTGACTCATGACTTACTTCCTTTTTCAGCTTGCTGATGAAACAACAATAGCCCAAGGTTGGGTCAACTGTTAGCATTTTGCCACGTTGAAAATTAATGCAGCCCACACCATCCTGCAAATTAACTTTTATTATAGTAGCCAGTGTCCAGCAGCTACAGTGTGTCACAACACAAATTTCTACTGCAGAGGAAGAAAGCAGTGATTATAATCAGTTGGGTTCGTCTTGTCTTGCATAGGCAAACTTCCACTGAAACTCATGACTAGTGATTTGAATCATACCTGCCGCTCAGCAGCAGCTGCTGAAATAAGCAGATTTGACTAAATGCCATTGCAAATAAGGTCACTGATCTTTAACTTTCCACTGCAACCCAGGATTCCAGTTCTTCTCTTAGTAATATCTTACAAAGACCTGTATCAGAGACTATAAAAATGAAAATTTGCACTGATTCTATATCCTTACCCTTTTTCAACACTCAGGGAATTGCTTTGCAAAGTATTCTAGGAGGAGGAGAGTGCCTTCATCTTTGTATTTCACCGGAATTTCAAGTGTCAAAAAGAGAAAAGAAAATAATCCACGTGGAAACATAATTCTTTTAATGATAGGTTAAATAATGGTGAGGAAGATTTCACCAAATCTCATTTTAACAGTGACTAGCCCTAATAAATGACTTTCTTGCAATTACATGCTTCAGGAGCAAAATGACAATGAGTTTGGGTGGAATTCCTGGAGTCACATTTCTGACTGCCAGGAATGTCTCAACTTCTCAATTGGTCCTCATCAGCTAAGGAGGTGGAGGAAAGCATGTAATGTTTTACTGAACGATCATTCTTTAGACATAATGGACCACATTAAAACAAACAAAAACCCACAAAAAAAAAAAAAAAAAACAACAGTGAATTTGTGTCTCAGTCACAGAGGATAGAGTTAGTCCCTAAACCTAAAAGTCAGCTATATGCTGAGGGCAACTCTTTATCATCTTGTACAACATAAATTTACTCCAGCTATGGTTGTGAACACCTGGAAGAACCACAATGTGGATGTGCCAGGATTAATAAGCATTTACACTGATATTATTGAAAGCAAAATCTACCTCATTATCTATCTTGAAAGCTTTATATTATTATGCATAGCTATCACTGTTGATAATTAGCAAAGAGATACTTGCTTCTGTTGAAGCAAGCCTAATTTTTCAGTGTACGGTGGTCCTGTAAAGTAATGTGTATCATCTGATAAATTACTTAATTGATGAGGAGAAGGAATATTAATCATAATATATGAAGACTAATGATCAGCAATGATGTTAAAAAATCGATGTAAACAAGAAGTACAAAAGCATGTTGTTTGAGGTATTAGGTAACTGATGTCATCATGAGCCATGATTTCCACACTGATCCCAGAGAAGCGAGCATCCTCAGTTAAGTCTGAACTATATTTGAAAAAGAGAGAGGTGGTTCAGACAAGTTAAATACCAGTTTATGAAATATAAAACATTGTGTCTATTGTCTGGGAACAAAATACATCCCTTTTAATGAAGATTCCCTTTGTACTGACAGGACTGGCCATAATTTCAGGTGACTGGACACTCTTCCAGGCACAGCTGGTTCGCTTTTGTGTGCAGGGTGTCAAAGGCAATTTGCACTCAAAGTACCTCAGATCATCTCACTTGGTGGGGCCCAACTTCAAGCTGGTGAGCAATATTAGGCCTTGTTTTTGCTCATGCTAGATCCTCAGCAAAGGATTTATTATATTAACTACAGGTTAAATTCTCTTATATATCTGCTGGCTGAATTACAACTTTTTTGCTCAGTGAATTTTCTTGGAGGTGAGTTAATACTCACTTAGCAAATATGCAGGATCTTTTCTAAGAGGGCAATGCAAGATGAAATTTTTTGAAGGTTAGTATGAAATGCAGTACTAGAATTCACAGTCACTAATAAATGCATATGAACAATATTGTCTACGGAATATATTTCTCTGTGTGTGGGAAGACAGAAAAAAATGGATAAATTATACTAATAAAAGCTACTTAAAGAGTCGAGAGAGTAAAGTGTGAAAAATATACCTCATTATCAAACAAGGATCAAGCATTCCATCATCACAGTAGTTTTCAACAAAGAGAAATCTTGATTTTTATTGATGTTAAAAAAGCATATTCTATAAAAATACTTCCAGGAGAAAGGAACAAGTCTAGCAAGGCTTTTTCCTTTTCCTTTCTTTTCCTTTATTTTCCTTTTTCTTTTTCTTTCCTCTTCTTCTCTTTTTCTTTTTCTTTTTCTTTTTCTTTTTCTTTTTCTTTTTCTTT
>CM021732.1:25428991-25582283 GCA_011075105.1 Heteronetta atricapilla | reverse complement strand
ATATATATATATAATATAAGTATATATAAGTGCCATATATATATACATGGCACTGTGGTAGTTCCCTTTTAGCACAGGTAAAGAAGCATCAGTTATATCTGCCTTCTCACTAGCAAATTCAGCTAGCCAAATCTTTTGATTCTAAGCCCACAGGATCCAGTAATACATGTAAAACTTTACCTGCTTCTTCCACAAAGTCCATGTCACTGTACTTCTACCTCAGGTGTTTCCAACCAATGGACTACTGAAAACAAAATAAAACAAACAAATGAATAGACATCCTCTTTTTTTAGAGAGCCATATCATCCTCCAATAACTTATCAAATGGGTGGACAGATGCACCAAACGCCTCAAGTAACACACAGACAAGTTCCAGAATAGTTTCTTACAAAGAGACAAAACAGCAGCAACAACAAACCAATTCTTTACTCCTTCATTTACTCAGTAAAAATAAAGAAACACCACATCAGTTATAATTGGTAACTGCACAAGCCAGTTACCAACTTTGGTTTCTTAGCTGCTTCAGGGCACAACTCACAGTCTTGCTTATTGTTTTGAGCACACTCTTTCCATACTCTGAGCAAACAGAGCAAATGGCATTCAATTTTAGTTTATATATAAAAAAAAAATCCAGTTTTATTTTATTCTTAGTTTCTTTGCATGCATTTTCTGCTCTATGTTGAATACTTGGACTCTTTTTCTCTGAACACAGGCTTAGAATCTGGCATAAAGGAAAGAGCAGGTATTGCAGCATTATATGACATAGGCAGTTACAGGTGGAAGTCTTCTCACATATCTTTGACTCATTTCCAAACCTCAAAAATGTTTCAAAAAATAAAATGCTGCCACATTTTACAAGCTGCAGATGTAGCCATATTATTTTGCTGAAGTTGCTCAGCAGTATTTACTGTGCAAGGTTATCTTCTTTATTTAGACTGACAATGTATGAGATGTTTTGCAAAAGGAGTGGTCCCTGAAGTTTTGTCATCTAAAAGATGGATGTATAAAACAAATTATACAGAGAAATGTATACATATAATGAGCTCACTTAGATTCCTCTTTCTAATTATATAAAATGGGCCCAGAAAAAAAAAAAAAAAAGGCAATAGAGTCATTCTTGTAGAGTCATAATCTTAGGAGCAGGCATTTATATTTTCAAATTAAGGACTATTAATATGATTAAGTGTGAAAGAAGCTATTGTCTCCCATTTATTTTCCAACATAAACTACTGGCTGGTTAGAGGCATTTGCAAGAAATATAGACTGTTCCTTCAATTCCTAAGTCCCATTTTCACACAAAAGTTAAAATAGTGTTTGCAGTTTGCTTTTATTATAACCTCTGGTTTTATAGCCCACTATTATATGATGGTCAATAAACCTAACCCAGAAGCATTCCACCATGTTCTTCTTATCCAAATACCTAACCCTCCAGCCTTTTTCCAGCTAATAATCCTAGTGAAGTTTTTGGGAATTTCAGTTGAGTAAAGATTAACTTCATACTATAGGATTTGGCTTTAAAACCTTCTTAGTTTATTTGACTTTTCCATTTGCATCAGCAGTTTTAATTTCAGACATGCCCTACCACAACCAAGTATGATATCTTCCAGAAAAACACACCAGCTTTGCTCCATTTGTTTCCTTCCCCTAAATACTTGCTTTACACTGTTGTTCCCCCATGTAACTCAGCCCGTACTTTACTGACTTTTACTATTGATAAGCACTACTTAACAATTCTTCCCACACGTTCTTGGTAAAAAAAAAAAAAAAAAAAAAAAAAAAAAAAAAAAAGCAAACCAGCTAAGAACATCAATTAAACCAGAAAATGTTCTTAAAAATTAGCAATCAGTAAAATGCTAAAATTATTATTTTGGTATTGAGACAATTTTTTTTTTCCTCCTTTTTCCAAGGTCCTTTAAACTGTCCTGAGGACTGTCCATTTTCTCTTTTTCTTTTCATTTTTATGGCTCAAAATCCTGCAATGAATGGTCTTTGAAATAAAACTTTTCCTTGTGTAAAGTCATTCTCTTTCATTGAGGTTTTTGAGAAACCATTTTTACGGCTCAGAGGTGGAATAAATTCACTTTCAGAGAGATTTCAGTCAGATTTCCTAGGTCCTGCTGTCACAATGCTGTGAAGCCGAGTTCTTGTGGTAGTTTTTGTTTGTTTGTTTGTTTGTTTTTTGTTGTACTGGGTCTGGCTGGGATGTTAACTTTCCCTGCAGCAGCCCATACAGTGCTACGCTCTGCACTTGTAGCTAGAACAGCAGTGGTATCACACCGGTGTTGTTTCTGCTGCTGAGCAGTGCTGGCACAGCATTAGAACTTTCTCTAACCCTCCTAGGGGGTGGGCAAAAAAGTGAGAAAGAAACATCATCAGGGCAGCTGACCCAAACCAACCAAAGGGATATTCCATTCCATATGATGTCACACTCAGCAATAAAAGGTGGAAAAAGGAAGAAGAGGGGAGGGGTGGGCTCTCATTGCAAAAATGTCTGGCCTCCTCCTGAACACTGGCTACATGCGTTGAGGCCCTGCTTCAAGGACATGGTCAAGCATCGCTCATTTGTGGGAAGTAGAGAGTAATTTCTTTCCTCTGCTCTTCCACATAGCCTTGTTTTGTTTTGTTATTCCCTTTCCCACTCCCTCTTCCCCTTTCCTTTTTTTTCCCTTTAGTTGAATTGTTTAATTAATATTTCCTTAATATTTTTTTCTCTTTAATTAAATTATCCTTATCTCAACCCGTGAGTTGTTCTTTCCTTTACTTCTTCCCCTCCTCATCTGAGGGGTGGGGGGGAGTGAGAGAGCAGTTGTGGTGTTCAGCTGCCTAGCACAGTAAAACCACCACATTTGTTTTTTCCACTGGGGTTTGGCAACAGTGTTCTGAGGAAGTGATCACCTTATGTGTTTTCAGAAATGAGGTTTGAATAAAGCTGGACTACATTTGGACAGGCTGGTCATATGATGCTGTGGGACAACCACACAATTTCAATTTCCACTATGGAGCTTAACTTATCCTGTCCCTGATCTATTTCCTCTTATTATTTCATTCCAGCTCCAATGCCACACAGAGCTGACATATCCCACAACAAAATAAGATATCGCTTCACCAATTACTAGAAAACAGAACAGGAAATTATACTCAATGAGCTTGATAGGGAAGTTTTTAAAAATGCAAAATTGGACCCAATTTGAAAAATCGTGAAATAAGCAGATTTATCTCATTGCTCACTGCAATCAGAGATGATTTGAGGTAAAGGTTGAACTACTCCTGCAAAACACAAGTTTTCTTATCTTCCAGTAGCACCAATTTTTAGACCCAGCCTGTATGTTATAGCACTTCAGGAGTATTCAGCCCTCCAGTTCCCCATGATATGCACACAGCTTCATGAATTGTGCCTTCCTGTCACTGTGATGGGGCTTAGAAACCTTCCAGTTCTGTGCTGGGATGTGCTCGTCTCTTTTTCAGATGAGGAACTCTGTGAGACATGTTGCTCCCCAGCAGCCCCAGTGAGCACTGGCCATGGTTGCTGCTGTTTTCCTCCCTACCCTGGCTTTGCTTTGCAGTCTCCAAATCTGAGTAGAAGACACCTTCTTTACATGCCCTACAAGTGCTCACTATTGCTTTCTTCTGTACTGGGGAGAGGATCTCAGTTAGATGGATCATCAACTGCCAAGTTGTTAAAACCGTGCTGATTATGTCAGCTCCAGAAAAAAAAGATTTAATATAGCATATGTGTGTGTGTGTCTGCTTCCTTGCATGCAGGAGTGTGTGCCATGCTACTGAAGCCCACATGTGGTCAGCCCCTCAGATGGAGCCGCTTGAAAGGGGATTCAAAAACATAAAATTCAAGTTATACCACAACAGAAATATATTCTCTGCTCTCCTTCCAGCCTGTTAAAATACCAGTGAGTTTATCTTCAGAGCTCCCAGAGACTTTGGGACTATTTTTAAACAGCAAATGAAATCACACTTTTCATGTGAGGGATATTTAGCTCATCTGTAGGTACTCTGAATAAATTATTAATTAATTGATTTCATCAATTAATATTTCCATATAAATTTACCATAAGCCTTGATTATGGCCCACTAATGCTATATAGTGAGTGACTAATTGTACCTACCTAACAATTACCATGGTAGACCATTGCTAGACTGCGATGAATGCACCCAACAAGGCTTAGCTAAGCACTCATGACATCTCACATTGACTGCTGATGTTATTGCTGAGAAAAAAACTATACCTGTTATAAATCAGCACTAGCTAGCTGGACGAGTCAGCTGAAAACTTGTACAATGTCCTGGGTGAATTAGCAATTCTGATCTATTTTTTAGCAAATTTTCTAAGTTTGTTGCCATCTTTCATATAGGGGTTGTTTTCCAGCTAATGAGGAAATTAGTGACTAGGTGGCTTAGTAATGCAAGGAACTATTCAACAAGGCAATGAACCCTTTTAAACCATTTTGATCTCCTTTGGATTGGATGGCTTAAATATTTGGAACAGCACCAGAGCTTCCATCTGAGCCTTTTCCCAGATATAAACAACATTTGCTTTTACTTTGTGAACTGCCAGTTTTGAGATGCAGATTTTCTGCATCTAATATCTCAAGAAATACCACAAGGATAGACAGGTAACAGGACTTCTCCTTGCTCACCTTCAGCTTCAACATCTTCCATGTTTGTTTCAGATGAATTACAAGCAAAGGGAGGGAAACACTTCAGTAATCTAGGCTAGAATTACTCTTTTATCTAATGCCAACTGTTAGCAGCCCACCTGAAGAGATTCTGCTGGTGGTATTCTTGCACATTGAAAAGCCTCTGCCAAACTGCAGAATCACTAACATTAAGAATGAGAGGATGGGGAGGATATCAGGTTAGAAAAGCGCAGAGGATGACAGGGAAGACACAAGAGAAATGGCACTCTCCTGGTTGATGCCATTCCACCCAGAGAAAGCTGTGTAGGCATGGCATTTACTTAGAAGTATTAGCTGCACTTCTGCAAGTTACTTCAAACTCCTTTTTACCTGTAGCATTTAGCCCCAGACCTCACTGTTGTACTGAACAACAACAACAACAACAACAAAAAAAAAAACATTCTTGATCTGGTAGATAACATAACTTCAAGATGCAAAAAACTTGAGTAAAACCTTAAGGTTAACATTCAAGAAATATTTCTGGCCGAAAGGCCCTATGGCAATATCCCATGGAAGGCTTCCCTTTACAGACCATCCTCAGATTTCTGGGGATGAAGAATTTGGGAACATTTACAAGATGATTTAGATAATTTGTAGAGAAATGACACCAAAAGCATTGCCAGCACTGACCAGGTGAGTAATGGAGCACTCTGTGGTGCCTCTGGTGGGCTCTGCATGCCTCATCCTCCTGAATAGGTGGCAGCTCATCTGAGTGGCAGTAAAAACTTTAACATGTACAGAAAAGCTTCGGCTATGTTGAAAATACTCATTATTAGTTACAAGATGATTCACCAAACAAAAGAAGAAATAAATTAAGTCTGAGATCCACTGAGAATAACAGTCTGATCACAGACCAAATGTAGGAAGCCATAACCTCAGATGACACTCTTAAAGCTCCGAAATTGCATACTGAAAAGGTTAACTGCCAGCAAATTGGACTGTTCAGTTGGACTAAATGATCTTGAAGGTCTTTCCCAACCTTAATGTTTCTATGATTCTATTCATTGGAAGTGAAAGATGTCAGTAACATAATTATATTCCTAAAAAAAGGAGAGACCTGGGTGACAGAAACCAGGAGAATTTCATTTGAGAAACCTAAGTATCTGCCATATGATTCTCTACCTCTCCAGAACAAAATGGCTTTACAGCTCCCACAACTAGAGAAAAACAAGTGTGTATCTACAGAAATTTAAATATCCGAAGTTGGCTAGAAATCTGAGGACCTAAATTTTGACTGTACACAGCTGAAGAGCAGCCACTGAAAAATACACACAAAGTTTCATGTATGTGTGCTTTATCCTTGCCCTTATTAACAAATTTCCAGGCTGGTTCTCCATCCTACTACTCCCCTAAGTCAGTGCTGTTACACTGATATATTCTGCTGGTGGGATTTGTCACACTGCTTGCATGTTTTGAATGGGCTTCTGCAGTGAATGCCTTTGGCGTCAGCCTCTTTTCCACGTTTTCAGTCTTTATTCTACATTGCTAATCAAGTCAAGTAAGCCTTAAAAGTGCTTTTGAAGCAAAGAGCAGTTACAGACCATGGGCTAAATTATAGAGATGCACCATTTCCTGTGCCAGACAAATTATTTCACCCTAAAATATTTCACTTGTACTTTTAAGTAACTACATGTTCCCTCCAGAGAGTATCTGACTGATTGTAGTTAGTTTTCAAATGCCATCAATCTGTTAGGTGAAATAATTGCAGCTGCTAAGCAATGCTGCTTTATCCGTTCCAACAAAACATTGCACAATACAGACAAATAGCCAGGGAAGTTGTACAACTAATCAGTTCTTGGTTGTAAGAACACCTATGATAACTAGAGGACTCCTTATCAGACTTTAATGATCTATTTTTGCAGCAATATTTCCATATCAGTTGCTAGACCTATTCCCTCTCCCATGGAAAGTAAAGCGTCATCCTGCAATGTGATTCAAATTCCTTACGGTGTCACACCGAACCCCCCTCCAGCTGTGCCTCTGCCTGCTTTGAGAGGTGGCAAAGATTTAATAAATTGGTTTAGAAGACAGTTAAGTTGGTTCAGCCCAGATTCTTGTATGGAGACACTTAGTTACTTATTTTAACTCTAGAACACAATGACTTTGTTAATTTTATTTTATTTTATTTTATTTTATTTTATTTTATTTTATTTTATTTTATTTTATTTTATTTTATTTTTTTGGGGGGGAGGGTGGAGGACAAATAGAAACTGCATGTAAAATGCTGCTTTGTCAGTGGTTTCTTAGATTATACTTAAGTCCCAGCTGTATTCCCTGGACAAATAATATTTGAGTTAGGCAGAGAAATTACCTAAGAAACAAATTCTGGTGAAAAAATACTGCCACGACGAATTCTTTCCTGAGTACGTCCATAAAAACAACACACATAATGTGCTGGTTACGGTTTTTACTCAGATGAATAAATAATAAATTTTAAAATAAATTTTTAAATAAAGCTTAGTAAAGAAATTGATGTGTTTGTTTCTACAGAAATAAGGTTATGAATGAAATCTTCTCATGGAAATCAGTGGATGGATGTAATCTACCAGTCTGGGTCATATGCTTCAGTGTATTTTGTGCTTCTAGAAAAGTTGACCACCTTATCTGCCCAAGTAGAAGGAATATCTTCTTCTAGACTAAACTAATTTTCATATGAAAATGATTTAAAGAACACAACACAAATTAAATCCCTGGGAATGATTGATCTGAATTAAAATACTGATTGGTTCCTACAGTTACTTTCAAAAGCAGAATATCATAAATTAAGTGGCTGTGAGACTGATGGACAACAGGTGGTACAGGGCTAATCTCAGAAGCTGAGGAAGGTTAGAAGCTGAAATATCTTGGTAATTACAGCAATAGGGACTTTTTTTTTAACCTCCAGCTCCTGCTGGTTTGCGCCATACCTTAAACACCACAAGTTGCCTGAAGCAGGGTATGCACAACTAAGAACAACGCTCTTCCATTGCTGTGTAGGGTAGGGCATGATTATTACAGGAGACACAAGGGAAAACGTATTCCTCTCCCTTTTCTTCTTGTTTTATATCTGTTTCAGCTATTATGCTTGTAGTACAGCTGGGAAATCTGTCAAAAACTGAGGAGATATAACTGGAAGAGGAAATGGCTTACCAACTCTAGATATGTGTCTGCCAACTGGACAGGCTTAAACAAGTTATCAGAGTTCACATGTGGATGCAAACCTTTAGTGAAATTTGTTCCTTCAAGAAAACTTCCACTCAGACACTAATGGACTTGACCATGCAGAAAACCTTCTCAACACTTCTTTTTCACAGGAAAAAGTGAAGTAGAGCATCCTTATTTATACAAGCAAGGTAAAACAAAACAAACAAACAAACAAACAAACAAATAAAAACAGGAGGAAAAAAGCTAAGGAAGATGCTGTTTCTACTGATTTTTTTTCACTGTCTTAAAATGGAGAGAAACTGCTCTCCTTTGCTGAAGAAGAAAACACTTAGCACACTTAGTTCTGGCTCTGTGTCTCAAGGAAATAAGTGGCACTCCATACCAAACCAGACTAAACTATTTAAATATTTGGCATTGCACCTCACCTGGAACCCCTGATATTTTATGCAAAATATAACTGGAATTAGTTTCCCACCCTTACTGCTGTGGAGATAGGAAACTGCAGCCTCCAACAGCAACTTTACTAACGCAGACAGAAATGCTTGGATTTCAAGCTGGGATTCAAGGTGCCAGATATTTTGTCTAATAAGCTCATTCCCAGTGCCACAAGAAGACTTTGCCTCTCTGGTGTGGGATTTCTGTATTGGCTTGCCTTTTGTTTTGAGTATGTGATAAGCAGGAAGTCTCCACAAACAGACAAAACAGTGAGTGTTGTTACCCCAGCAATTATGTCCGTGCAGATTGCAAGTGGTTTATTGTGTGACTTATCTTCTGTGGGGTTTGTTTGTTTAGTTTTGCCTTTTGCTTGCACTTTGCCTCCCATGGCAGTGCCCTGCTCTCCCAGGTACCCCAGAGTTTTGACAAACAGAAATGTTCTCAGTAATATTGGACACTGAATTGATTTTCACTTGGTAGCAAATGGCACTGCATTCTTAGGCTGTCCTTTTTTACACTTAGAAGACCTGGGATAAATTGTCTACTTAACTTATATACGAGACCTATATAAGTTAAGTAGACAATTTATTTTCTTCCAGCAGACTGAGTTAAATGTGCAGGATATTCAGCGAGCTGTTTGATGATGTCACAGCAGTGCAAGGAATGAATTAAGAGGGAACCAGTGATATAAAATTGAATAACTTTTCAAAAGAAAAGAAAGAAATCATTAATCTCATCAGGGTGGGCACAACAAGTTTGTTTCCTTCTGCTTTAAAAAACTGAATAAACTTCATGGCTGCTGTTGAAACAGTGGGGAAGACAACATTGGTTGATAGCTGGTTGATAGCGCGGCAATACAGAGCATGGGAAGGAGTGTACAGAGAAGAGCTTTGGTAAGAAGCCAGCTGTTTCGCAGAAATATATTTATCAGCCAGATCACCTGGAGAGCATCCACAATAACCAGAAGAGCAACATGGTTTGCTAATGTCAGCAAGAATTATTATTTGTGGAACACACCAGGAGCCAGCGATTGGGGGAGTTATGAGGGAGAATTACGTGCTGAGATGTGCAGAGAAGCTCATGGAGATAAGAGAGATGCCAGCTCTGCTTAGGCAGAAGAAAACCGCTGGAAAAGGAAGAAGGAGAGGCAGTGTGAGCTGTTGCTGCAAGGCTGACCCAGAGGATACTGACACAGAAAGGTTAAGAGTGAAGATGACCATATTTTGATGCGTTTGCTCAAAGGAAATCTCAGAACAGTTCGTTTTTATTTTTCCATTGAAGTCTGGAAACATTGGAGTGTTTCCTGATATGCCAAACCTTTACTTTATTGCATACTTTAAACTTCAATCACATGCTCATTTCAATGTCATATTTACTTCATAAGTCCAAATAGTTAATATTGAGTTATACAGGAGGTTTGGAAGTTTAAAAAGATGCACTTTGTCTTCCAGAAATGGCATTTTATCTTTCAGAAGGTCATTTCAGTCTTCAGTATCTTCAGATACCTTAAAAAGACTTGAACTGACACAAGTAACATAAAACCTAAACTGGAAATTTAATACAAGGATTAGCTAGTTGATTCTCTATTACCACAGTCAGATAATTGAGACTGTGAATTATATTAGATAAATTATTTTCCTCATTAATTAAGACCGAATGAGGCAGCAGTGAACCTTCAGGTGACCTCTGAAAATAAGTGAGAGTGAAAGGAGAGCTGGAGAGTTCAGGCTGTCATTGCACCTGCACCCAACAGGCAAGCCTTGGCAGCTGTTTCTCCTCTAGGTAGCCCTTAACCTTCCAGATCCATATTCTGCTTCCATAACCCCAGAGCAGGGAAAACTCTACTCTTGCTTTACTGCCATAGAATTGAGGAGAATTTCACCAATCAATCCAAGATAGAAGTGAAGAAATTCAATCAGCTTTCTTTTTGAGAGAGAAAAATAGATAAAGAAAGAAACAAAAAGCTCTAAACCTTAAAGCTCACAGGATATAATCACCAGTCCTCATTGCTGTTTTATCCTTCTGGGACATTGACACAGTGCCCACACCATACTATATGCAAGGAGGATAGTCTCTCTGCATGCAGAGGAAGCGGTGTTGACCTACTGGAGGCACTACTAACAAACTGCGGAATAGATTTGCTGGTTGGGTTGGGTACTGTGCCTCTCATGCCTTAGGGAGCAGAATATGCTGCGTTATGGACCATGTAAAAGTGGACCTGTGGTCCTGCCCCTGAACACGTTTACCAGAGTTTCTTGGAGAGCAGGATCTGGGTATTGCCTTTCCCATGCTCTTTCCTTGGATCAGCAAGAGGAGGGTTGTGAGCAAGCATCGGTGGTGCAGACAGACTGGTACTACAAGGCAAGAACCACAAGCTGTGCAACTTCAGATGTTGATCCCATTATAGGAAAGGGGTTGTATCCTGGAACACAGACTTTGCAGACTTACAGGAAGCCTGGGGAAAATACCACAAGTGAAATAACAGCAGATGCAAGGAAGATCTGGATGGACACACTTTCAAGTTCCTGAGTAAGAAAAAATAGGGCATTAGCAGCACCTGATATCTGGAAAGTTCTGAATTCTGGTCTTTTGGAAATCAAGCCTTATTATTGTGCAGCACATTCTCAAAATCAAGCAAAATGGTTGTTTAATCTCAACTGGTTTAGATGCTGCAGCAGAACTGAGCAAAAGTAGAGTTTATTAAGCAGCTTCACTTTTTCTCCATAGTTGTAGGGGTAACATATTATCTGTCCATCTTTATAAATGTCTCATCAAGCTAAGATGGGGCCTATCAGTGATAATTTCAATTTATTCTTGAAATGACAAACTAGAGATTAAAAATTCCTTTCCATTGCATAAATGCTGCTGTTAACAACCTTCTGCTGGGAAATGGTAGTTCAAAGTTAGGTTGAGAAGCCTTACTAGTTTCAAAATGAAACAATAAAATAAGTAGTAGGACACAGCTGCCTGAACAGCTGGGATCTGCTCTCTAGGACATGGGTTACATCCTAAACTTGAGTTTTGACCCTCGGATGTAACGATGATATCACTGCCTCTCTCATGGTAACATTTTAGGTTTCACATAAGGTCTCAGAGTTAGAAGAATCTCATTTTTTAAATGAGCTGTGAGTCAATGTGGTGAATCAGCTTCAAAAGAGAACAATCCACTGACAGGGAAAAGTGCTGCTGCCACAAACCATGGCTGCCCTGGGAGCCTCAAGTGCTGAGCTTGTTCCTCTGCAGGGGAGAGCTGGCAACAAGGGAAAGACAATTGTAACTTTGTTACAATGATTCATTATTTTTCTGTGTCTGACCGCTTCAGGGGCATCTCCTGTGATCTTTCCCACCTAAGACCTTCCGAAGTAACACATCAGGCAATTTACAACACAGCTTTTCTGTTTGGTGGCTGGTCCAAGCATTACAGTATAGGTTCATTTTTTAAAGTATAGATATTTCAATAAGACCAAACCAGTAAAGTACCCTGGTACTGACCAGTAGTACAAGTGGGAGATGCTGCTGGGTGGGTGGACCAGGCACTGGCAGAGGCAGTGTGCATCTATGCACCATGGGCAGTCAGCTTCAGGTGGGAGAGAATGGATGGATTCCTGAGGCAGGGGGCAATCCCGACTCTGATGGCTGGAAGGAAACAGGCCATCACCACACAGGGATGTTTTAGGCTTTCTTCCCTGTGCCTGTGATGTTTACTTACTTCACAGTAAGTAAACTTACTTACTTAAGCTTACCAGTTATAACTCAGCACCCGAGAATGTATAAATAACATGACCTGCAATTCATCCCCACCTTAAATCTTAATTTTCCATTCTGTGCACATTATTATCCATGCCCAACAGGTTTGCAGGGCTTTCTCTCTGCTTAGCAGATGACTGACAGCACACATTTTTCTCTTTCTACATATATTTGTCATGCCATTTCAGCTGTAGAAAAGTCACTTTCCACTGCAAACACAGAGGAATA
Source organism: Heteronetta atricapilla (assembly GCA_011075105.1). Classification (NCBI taxonomy): domain Eukaryota; kingdom Metazoa; phylum Chordata; class Aves; order Anseriformes; family Anatidae; genus Heteronetta; species Heteronetta atricapilla. The sequence goes on along the minus strand of CM021732.1, from coordinate 25,570,038 downwards.
TGCTGTTAATTTGAAAGATTGTCCTAGATAGCTTTTCCACCGTACAATGGTAGGATAAAATGTTTTCAAGGATCCAATCAAAACTTTGCTGAAAACTAGCTCCAAATGTTATCCAAAAGAAGATCAAACATTTTATTTTAATTATAGCAGGAACAGAAAGGAAATGAGAAATTCAGACCTGCTCCACTGGGCACACAGTGTTCATGTGAGCCAGTTTTTATTATATTTGTGATTTCAGCAGAAGATGGGGAAGGTCTATAAATGAATTTTGAGTTTGCTATCAAATGAAAGTAATTTAACTGGGCCAAGACCTTTACTGTACTATTTAAAAAACAGGGTCAATAACTCAGAGAAAGATCTGCTTCATTCAACCACAGAAATGCACTGAAATTGTGCTCACACAGCCAGCATAGCTGCTCCACGCCCCAGCAACATCGACTGTCCTGGCCAGAGGCTGCCTGGTGTGCCCCACCTGTGGAGTACACTTCGAGCTTCGTGAAATCTGGGGATGGAGGATTAAAGAGGATCAATGACAAGATGCACCAAGGCTGTGTACCCAGACTTGGTGGATGAGAAATTGTTTCAGACCCCATGGTTTGCATTTAGTATAAACTTGCAGTGTTAGTCACATCCTGGCCAATGCTGGGAATGGTGTGAAGCCACCAAGTCTTGTTTTCTGATGATGAATGCAAAGATAAAAGTATCCAAAGAGACTGTTTTTCAGTTTGTTTGTTCTGCTACAAGGACAGTGTGAGGACTGGCTTCAGTTTCTTCACCCTTCAGGAAAGCCTCGGTGCCAATGAGGTTCATAGGAGAAAAGAGTTCCTACCCTCACTGGAGTTTGCTCCTTGGCATGTGCTCTTACGTTATCAGATGCACAAAAATACAGGAAACATTTACTCACCACATCAAATAAAGACCAAGGCAACTGCCTGTGTTCCCTCCTGGAGACTGAACATTGGCAGTTTGAGTTAGATCCTGCTGCTGAGAACTTCTCGTGGATGAGGAAGAAGCAGATCACAATAAGTGCTTTATGACGAATCTGATCTGCCCTTCAGCTGGGAAAAGATCACATTCCCGTGGTTTTCTTCCTAGTTACAGTTCTTAGAAACAAGTCATTCTGGTTTACTCTTTTTTTTTTTTTTAAATGCATTTTTGTTGGTCTCACTGTTCACTGTTAACACTAAGTGGGTGTTAGAAATACAGTGTCACCACCTACTTGCTGATGCCGAGCAGCTCTGGGACAAAGGCTGGGAATGCTACTGTTCTTGGACCACAATCCTTAGCCACTGTGCCAGATTCACAAATGGGGATAAAACAGTTTAACCCAGAGTGCATCTGCATCTCACACCATAACTGGGTTAAAGGAAGAGAATCCAAAAATATAGCCACTTAAACTGTCCTGGCACCTCTGTAAACACCTCTAGAAATACATACAAAAGCAGGTATTCCACATTAAAAAATGGGCACTCAGGATGAGTGCAACATGAACACCCTGCTTGCTCTGCCTGCAGTGTCCTGAGAGCCTGAGAATTACTACAAACACTGTGCACAAGGAAATTAACTTTAGCAGTCTGTTGCCTCAAAACACACATCACAGGCATGATGTGGTGCTGGGCGCTATGAGGAGGGAGCTTGACTCAGTTATGTTGCAGACTTTTCACCTGAACACCTTTACTTGTTGAAGGATGGAAAGACTTTGAATTTTTCTTCCCATTAGAGTTCACTGTTTGGCCAATGTCTGGCCCTGCCAGCAAGAGTTCAGTTCAGATCGTATTTGCATCTAAGCAAGGCTGGCCTATGAATGAAATACAGATATATTCTTGCACTGACTTGTCCAGACATTATCTGAATAGCTAAGCATTTCCTGGGAACATTATGGCACTCGACTGTGGCAACACATTCTCCAACAGCTAGTCTTCAACCTGCATTTCAGAGCAGTTACTTTACTCATGTTTTATCCTGGAGGTATTATGAGATGTTACGATTATATTAGGTCAGCCAAGTTCTCTGCTCTGCTTTTCCGTCTTTCCAAACAGTTACATTAAAAACCAATTGTGCCAAACCTCTATTGAAAGATATATTTTGTGCTGGAATAAGTTCTGCAGCAATGGACATGTATTATTTCTTAAGAAATGGCAAATAAACAAAAATGTTGTATTTTGTTCTTTTTCACAGCAGGTAAGAGTATGGCTTTGTGATTGTAACTCTGTTTAATTCATGAATTGCTGAAGAATTACGGTGTTCCCCTCTCATTCATGAAGAACAGTAATCACACAGAAAAGGTAAGAACAAACAGTAAGGAAACAGAATTTGTGTTTGCTGACTTGGATCCTGAACCTGGGTGACCTGCAGTCCTGGCCTTCAGGCCCTGGAGATGGTCTGCACGCACCCTGCCCACTGCAGGCATCATGCAGGTTCAGTGTGTGGCAGTTCTTGAAGAATGGGATGAGAAACGAGCCCTAGTGGATCATACAAAGCTCAGAATATTTCAATCAGACAGCTGCCACTCTCTGCATTGTCTGCTGTTTGTTACTGGTGTCGTCTGCCACCTGGTTAAGACATCAAAAGTGATGGCTCTGCAAAGCTTGCAGATTTTTCTCTCCATGTATGTACGTTGCATTCTTCTTTCTCCAAGCTTTAAGTGAAAAGAGCAAAACCACAGATGCACTCTCCTTTTAAACAGTCAATATGAAAAATACTGTTAGGCACTCTTTGTCCAAACACAGGTAGTCTTCTATTTTTAAGTTAAAGGTTAAGTTTCAGTTTAGGGAAAGGTTTCAAAAATCTGGGATTTGTAACATTTATCTTTTGAATAATACATTCACTTTATTAGCAATGGCCTTATTTCTACAGGGCAACGTTTTCAGAGGTAGCTGCCTCAAGTCAGGCTATTCTATGCAGGTTTGCTAAGCAAAAGTGTTTATTGTTTCAGAGACATCAACACATTGCAGCCCCCTTTCTAGAAGTGAGAGCTCTGTGACTGAGCCTGCATTTATTTGGGTACCTATATCTAGATTTAGGCCAAGTGTGAACATTTTGAAATGTAAAAAATGTTGCTGGCGAGAGGTGGATGACGAGGAGAAAATCTGAGTTTCATAGAAGTCATCAGATTTATGTAATTGACAGACTGACCTTATTATTTCATGGAAAATCATGTAGTAAGGGACTGATTCTGCCTAAATCTCATAGTGATGCAGATATTGTGACAGGAATGCCCTATCTGTAAGATAAAGCCAAGGGGCAGTGGAGGACACAGCATTTCTTCCCTGCTGATTTCTCCCTGGGTGTCACCTGTCTGAAGGGGACTATGAAGCAGAGGTAGAGGCAGGGCAGAACAGTTTTTTTTGTTTGTTTGTTTTTGTTTTTTTTTTTTCTCTGTCCTAATTTGTCTTTGTCAGTCACTGAGGGGGCAGCATGCTGCATCTTTCCTGAGAATTACAGAGACACTGCTCTGGATGTGCATAATGGGTCAAATTCAGGGTAACCACATGCCCTGTCCTACTGACCACATCCTCTCATGGCTTTCAGCTGCAGCACAGGGACTGCTGTTACTTCCCATCCCATCTATTCCATCTAGGACATCCATTCCTAATTTGTTATTTATCTTGTAATATCCTCCAGGAAAATCTGAGTTACCCCAGAAGTAATATCATTCCTCTACCGCTTAGCAAGGATCCTCCTGACATGGCTACATCTCCCCCTGTTTTGTCAAGCCAGCTTCTTTGGTCATTAGGATGGGAATCACTGCACCACGCATGGCTCCACAATGATGGATACTTGCCTTCCTCAGACTAAGAGCAAAACAAAGCCCAAGATGGGATGTGGCTCCTCCCTGGCCATGGTACGTTAGGGACAATGTTGGCACAAGAAAAAAACAAAGAATAAACAAATTGCAGACAGTTTGGATAGAGATTCAGAAATAGTGTTGGTCGTGAGAGCCAGAGAGGCTTTGGAACAGCTGCCCAGAAGGAAAAGGTGGGTGAAATGTCCATATGAGTTTTAAGACAGACTTCAGTCCTTTTATGAAAGATATTTTAAGATGTGGGAGGTTTGTTGTTGTTGTTGTTTTTTCTGTTTTTGCTTTGTTTTGGTTTTGGTTTTGAGTGGGCAAAAGCTTGGTCCCTTCCAGTCAGATGTGCCATGCCTTTCTATCTCAGTCCCCGCATTCATGTGGCCCTTCTTTCAGCTGCAGGTTTGCTTGGTGCTCCAACAAAAGCCCATGTTCACATGAAGAAATATCACATTCTCCAGACAGCCAAGGCTGGCACAGGCCTGCTAAGCACGTGTATGTGCCTTGCTGCTGCTCATCTTTTGTTCAGCTTCAGCATTCCTTGGAGGAGTTCCACTGTTAAATCAGATGTAAATCCACAGGCAAAGCTTAGCTATCATTTTGTGCCTGTGCCTCAGTTACTTCTTGTATCTGGGCCAGGACAAACCCATTACCCTACATACTCTGTACATGGTAGGAATATTTGCCTAACAGAAACTGTAACTCTTTTAATATTTTTTTTAAGAGATGTGTTGATTTGCCTAATCTTGGGGTCAGTCTCATTTCTAGCAGTGTGGGTGAACCCATCAGCATCACATATATTTGGATAGCAATGTTTCAGGACCAAAAAAAGGGATGGTCTGTTGTGCAAGAAGCACCCCTGGAGCTTCCTCTAAGCTCAAGGCTTGCACGGTGCAGGGGCTGTCCTGCTTTCCTGAGGTAGGATGTGCAGGTGTTGTTTCCCTAACCAATGCAGGCTCACCTCTATCCAGACCATTCCCAGTGGGTGCCTTACAGCTCTCAGCCTTGCAAGCTCAAATCTAAGAGATATTTGCTAAGAAACATCATCTCCTGTTTGAAGTTGAGCAGCCACTGGCAGGGGCGACCCATTGAAGCCAGCCTTGCAAACACAGCCTGCAGGGGACTCATGGCAAAGTTCACTGCTGGGAAGCGTGAAACCAAGGAAACTTCACTGTCTTCCTTCAGGACTTGCCAATTGCACTCTATTTTACAAATGGCAGTACTTAGACATATTTAACATTTGAAAGTTTGACCTAATATCTAAAATGTGTCTTTGCTGCTTTGTTTAAGCTGATTTTTTTTCCTTGCTCTACCCCCACGGGCAAACTAGAAAACCACCCAAAACTCTCTTCTTATTACTCAATTATAGGCTCATTTAGATGTTTTGGTTTATATTTTCTAAACTTCAAATATTTTTTACTGTTCTTGGAATGAAATTTCCTCTAGAATCTTTCTGGTAACAAAACTTAGTTGTGTAAGCTGTAATTCTCCAGACCACATTTACTTCCACTTTTGAAAAGCTTATTTCCCTTAAAGACATTTCATTTCTCCTTTGCCAGTCATCTGGGACCTCACTATTTATGTAACTTTTTTTTTTTTTTTTTTTTTTTTTTAAAGCTGTTAGTGTGACAAAGGCAATGCATAGCTGCCTGTGCAGAAGAAGTACACAAAATGTGAGTCCTGCTCTTGTAAGGGCTACAAAATGCAGGACATTTGTGCAGATGAAGGGAGGGGATGGCACAAAGATTTCAGCAGCAGCACCTTACTGGGGAGCAGAATCCCCCTTGCAACACGGACCTCCTTGACACATGTGACAAAGCCAGGCAGTTTCCCGAGGCAGCACACATGTAAATGAAAGGTGCCCAGCTTGGTTACCCTTTCTTTTCTCCCTCTTGCCCTATTTTCTATTCCTTAACACTCAAAGTAAGGGGTTGCTTGTTTCCCTATTGCCTTTGAATGTGCAGGGTGCACACAGCCTGGCTGTGGGACAGGAAATGCATCTCCATGAGATGCATTTTTTTTTCCTCTGTTATGCGAATATCTGTTACTGAAAGAACTATCCTTCATTTGACATGGTGGAGTCACCACCTCCCAGCAATTGTGAGGACATAAGAAAAAAATCTATTCAGAAAGTGTCGCAAACAGCAAGAAGATAAATTTGGACTAAATGGCACCAAATATTTTGCAACTTTCTTCTTTCCCAGATAGTCTTTTCTTTCTATTCTTCCTCCTCCACTTCTACCACCATATCCTACCTCTTGGGCATTTAGGTGTTCCCTGTCCCCAGGTGGCAAGGCAGTCATGGCCAACATGATGTGAACTCTCTCCTGTTCGACTTCCTACATGGCTGTTAGCATGTGGCATCTCAATATACCCATGAATGCTGAAACACAGGGCTGATGCTCCATAGGTTACATTTAGAGCGTTTCCTAATTTACTACATTTCCTAGAATCTGTATGAAGTGAAAATGTGCAGAAATTACAGATATATATATACATATATTTTTTTCTGTTTTCAATTGTAAAAACTGTCAGAAAAAAAAATTGCAGCATCCCCATGCAGGACTACAACAGCAGGCCCTTATCACCTGCTGTCGAGATGCCAGCAAATCTTCTCTGACTGAACTATTTCAAAGGCTGCTTCTCTGACTTTGGCAGCAGTGGCAGCTACAGCTGATCAAGGAATGTAACAAAAACCACAGTCATGCTGAGCCAAGCCTGCTGCACACAGAATGCCCTGAGGTCAGTGCATGGTACAAGGCAGGGCTCCACCAAACGCCTCGGGTGGGTTTTCCTTCTGATGAGGCCTGCCCAGTGCAAGGCCAGCAACATGGGGAAGACCTTTCCCACCCACCCGAGGTCTGAAGCCCTCAAAACCTCTGCTCTTATCTCAGTTGTTTTTACTGGCAATCGATACCAGATAATTTTATAATCTTAATGCAGTACTAGAAACCTGTGACTTAGCTCTTTTAAACCATTTCTGGGGAGACACCTGGTAGATGGAGACCTGCCATGCCTCGCCAAGACAGCGTGGTGCGCACACATGTCCTCTCTGCCTTTATTTTTGCAGCTCTCCCTGATATTGCCACAGTGCTTCTCAATGTGAATGCAGCTCAGGCATTTTCATTTGGTCCAATAAATAATTTGTATAACCATGCACATGTGTATGCGCACAATGAACTTGCTGGAGTGGTTGCTGCCGGTGTTTGTTCAGCTAAATATTATTTATGCATTGGCATAAGAAAGCATTTTATGCCCATTACAATCTTCAGCTCCAGCCCTATTAGAATAAGCATCCTGACATTTAGAAAAAGAATGAGCATGCCTATGAATACAATATCATCATAGACATCAGAGGAAGTTGAAAATGTTTAAAAGGAAGATGAGCAGCTGCTTTAAACTGGAAAGGTGGGAATTAGTTATTTTTTACATGATTTTTAGACAATAATTTCTGACACTGTATCTTCATTGTTTCTGCACTAGACTAGCAATCTTAACACTCAATGATTAGATCCCAGCTGGGTCTTGAACATTGCTTGTAATCCTTGTGTATAGAATAGTTTCACAGCTTGAATGTTTTTGCTTCTGTAAAATTCTTTAGGTGTATCACACCCTTAATGTCTGTTTCTTCCTAGTAAGTGCAATCAAAAGCAGCAGCACAGACACTAATTACGCTGAAGAGCTGGAGTCAGAACTGTTTCAAGCTCTTTCAGGAGGCACCCTGAAAGAAAGCCCAGAGTCTCTCTGGCTCAGTACTCAGCAATACTTCGGCCCTGTGAGCACTGGGTAGTAAATATCTTGCATTTACAGGAGTTTCTTCTGAGCTGCAGTAAGCCAGGGGCAACTTTCCCTCTGTGTCTGCAGGGAACGTGACATGGTGGCATCCCATAACATAGTACAGGGAGCTCTCATGCCTGGGCTTTCTGCTCTGCTCCAAACACAGCAATAAGGAACAATAACCCAACTAAATTCCTTTTTGTTCCTAAGATCTACCTCACAATAAAGGCAGAATGAAAGTGTTGGAGGACAAGAGGACATTGCAACAAGACCAAGGATGCCATAGAAGATGCCTCCTTTCTGGGAGGTTGGAAAGCTTAACATCATTTTCACACCACAGAGATAACTATTTGCATACTGGAATGCAAGTTTCAACCATGATAAAGTGAAATACTTAAAAGAGGAAAAAAAAAAAAAAGGAAAGTGTTCCTTTTTTGGGGAAAAAAAAAAAAAGAATAAAACTGTACCAAAAAAACATACTCTTTTCCAGAGTGTAGGAAGAGCCATGCCACCAAAGCAAATTCTCTTTCCTAGCCACTACAGCTGCATAAGCTCTTGTTTATTTCTAAAAGACAAGAGGAAGGATTTAATCTTTTCTAGATGGATATTAATTGGCCTCAATAGCAAAACATCAAAACTCTGTCAAGTTTCAAAAGCAAAAGAGTGCGTTTTAAAATCAAGTGTCCATTTGCACCTTACTGAGCCTTGAAAAGATCTTGGATCCTTAAGGTCATCTTCTTAGGTGTTTATTGCAGGCTTCTGCCTCCTAAGGGGCATCTTGGGAGCATGGCGATGCTTTCAGAACGACCATGTGGTCAGAGATCTACACAGATCACTGAACTCTCCCACCAAGCCACACCATACTCAGGGAGTCTATTTCCTTCCAAATTTCGATATTCCCATCACAAGAGTCTTGGTGTTTCCAGTGTCAATGTTTGCACAGGTCCTCCTGCATTTTGAGCTTTTCCTGTTCAGCAGTGCCATACACGTGCAATTTGTTTTCCTTTTCACATCCTCTACTGCATGCTTCTGCTCTCATCTGTTTTACAAATGCAAATTTCTGGCACTGATATTAGTTTACTTCCGAATGTATATTTTCCTTTGAATGTACAACATACATTGAATGTTGGGGAAAACAAGCAAATAAACTTTTATTTTTAGCAGTCTACATAAATTTGTGCAGAACACAGGTAGCAGGGTTATTTATCCATGCATTTGGCAGGACAAACGACTCCTATTTAAGAATGGGAGAGAGGAGAACACATGTTAGTTCCTTCATTTCATGAACTATGTGCTGGTAACACAGTGTCTGCCACTTCCTCCCCACAACTCTGCAACTGCAAGGTCTGAAGCATTGACTCAGGATGCCTCATGCCCTGCAGGTTATGGCTGAGCTTTTTGTCCTAGGAGACTGACTCAGTCATGTGGGGGAAAAAAAATAAAAGCCAACCCAGAAATCAACTATGATTCCTTCATGTCAAAAAATGAAAAGCCTGAAGTATTGCTGTACATGATGTAGACTGAGATGAGACACTGAGCCTTCAGCACGGGTCCTTCATTCATTTATGTGACAACCTGTGACAGCAGAAAGTTGGTATCAGGAGTAAATCTGTTTTAGACCACACAAACAGCAGACGTTAGGCCTGGTGTCAAAAAAAAACATTTTTACTTGACATGGAGCAGAGTCTAGACTCCACTTCAGGATTTATTTTGATCTTCTCACATACAGCAGGTGATTGAAGTAACTTGCATGATTTACCAGCTCAATGACTTCTGCAAGCTAGATTGATTTATAAGGCATTACCTTAAATATACATTATTATCTCTACAGATTAGTCACTTTCTAAGCTGGTTGGAGAGGACCATAAAACAAGTACCATTATTAATTCTCAGTGTCACACATACATATACAAGAAAGGGATTTTTTTTTGTCTATTTCTTTTTCCTTTGAATTAACAGAAAAAAAATGAAAAGAAAAACAAAAAGAAGAAAAAAACAGTACAAATGTCAACCACCTAAGGTTTTATAACAAATCTGACACTTTACCCAATTACACTGCAGTTTTTCCCCAGTCTGCAGGGCTCCTAAGCATGTTCACCCTAAATCTAGAAGTTAAACCTACCACCAGTTGTGTATCCCATGACCTATGCCTCACACTTCTCTTTCCCTACTATTATTTTCTACTACCCATAGACTCACCTAACCTCTGCATTTCCACAGAACTTTTAACTACCAGCCTGAGGCAAGCTGGAAGAAGCAGAGGAAGGAAGGGAGTAGACCAGGAAGGCAACAAGCCAATTTACCACTGACCAAACGAGCAGAGTATCATATATTTTCCACCTTATCTGAAGCCTGTTTGAGGTGAGGGAGACTGAGATGTGAAAGTTAGCCTGACCTGTGTCCCATTAAATGCCATCCATCTGTTCTAGGCACCATGACCTTAACTAAGTTGTGGCATTTGAGCTGCTTAAAGAACCCCTTTCCTCCTCCAACAGAAACATCGAACTTCTCCCTGCAAGCAATTTGAAGTTTTCCTTTCTAGTTGTATTAACTTGTATACACTATAGTGAATATATATATTCCTGCTCTTATTTTTGAACTCCTGTGACTTCTTTCCCTTCCATCATTAACCTTGTTTTTAAGTAGGCCACACACAAACTGTTAATGTATATACATTATATCATCTGGTAAAATGAGCAAATTGCCTTTTTAAAAAGAAGATGATCCCCAGAATAAAAGAAATAGAAAACTAATGAGAGAAGCTGAAGATCTGATAAAGGCAGGATGATATTTATTTCCTTGTTCCAGTAACATCACGCTAGGTATGCTAAAAAAATTTAACTCTCTTATGGAAAGTGAGCTGTCACTTTCCTGCAACATTGCTCTAAAAAATGTGGTAGTGTAGAGCATTTTAGAAATAAGAAGTCAAAAGGAACATCCTCTCTCTTTAATATAAAATACATCTGTTTCAGTTTGGAATACATGCAGAATGTAACAGTTGAACTTATTTCACAAACATTACATTTATATTAAAATAATAGATAAAACAGTTTCTAGACATAAGAATAGTTTTGCACTCTTTTTATTTTTTATTTTTTTTCTCTTAAGAATGTTTTTCCATGTTTTGAATTTTGCACTTCACAATTGAAAACAACATGATTTTTATGGGAAATTGGTGTTGGCCATCATATTCTAAACAGGATTCATGTTCAGGAAGAACATAAAGAAGCTGTGTGAAACTCTGTGGCAGACGAGTTTCTCTGCTGTTTCAAATCACATAATGTATGTATATATGTGTGTGCATATACATATATATGATTTATCCTGCTTTCCTAGAAAGATGAAATGACATAGTAAATCTGTTTGGTGAATGAAAGATTACACTTTGCATTAGCATGTAGTACAACCTCATAGACAATTATGACCATTAAAAGAAAGTAATCCTAAGAAAATCTATATAAAACACTGTTTTTCTTGGACAGAAGGCAACTATTCCTCACTAGCAGCTCTGGAAATCTTCCCAGGAATAAAAAAAAAAAAAAAAAGGTCACTTAAGGACACTTTATTCCCTCATCCTGAGCAACACTTGCTTAAAATTAATGCAAAATTTCTTTCCTGGTCTCCTCCATGTCAGAAACATTTGACTGTGGACTATACATCCTCTAGAGTTTAGCAGGTCATTCATTATACAGGCAGCTCCAGGTTCCTGCATTCCTGAAAAGAAGAATTAATTATTCTCTGCTAATCCACACAATAAACACAGATTTTCCTCTTCATCTTTTGTACCCAGTAGCAAAGCTAATCTAATTAAGAAGTTTTTGACCCTGGGTGCTTTCATTTCTTCCCTGGGTGTTTTGCTGCTGCCACCACACCACCCTGCACCTTCACCTGTACCAGTACTGCTGTTGGAGGGAGGTGTGATGGCAGTCAACTCAGGCACGCAAGACACTTTTTAAAAAATAAAACTCAATAGGTATTTTAACTAATATCAGCCCTTGTTTCCCAGAAAGGCCACTGGTAAAAAGGAACATTGCAAGGGTCTTATCCTGCCATGAGGAGCTGATGTAGAAAGAAGGTAGCTGAGAGGCTGAAAGCCTGATGGTCCCTGGCAGTAGCTGGAAAGACATGTCAGGGAATGAAGACAGAAGAAAATTACGCTTTAAAAAGTAGGCCCCCAGAATACTGCTCAATGAACTGGATTTGTTAAGTGCTATCATTGTTTTTTGCTGTGCTTCATCTTTAATGGACTGTAGGAGCTATTCTTGACACCCGCCTTGTTAAAAGAACATACCTGTTAAAGAGGAACATACCAAAATACAGCATTCCTAAAATAATAGCACGATGTCATTTGTATTCCAGGGGCTACAAATTATGGATGAATTTCCATTGTGATCTTGGAAGACGAAGACTTCAAACTTACTTGAAATGCTAAGATTTCAGGTAAAACAGAAAATTCTTCCTCCCATCCCCCAGGTACAGGGATGATCAACAGCTGTATAACAAGTTTCAGAGCTTTATAAGAGTTTCATTATGTTACCTGACTTTACTCAGGAGTCTGCTCAGCTGAATCTGCTGAGGATGCATCAGGAGATGTCCGGGATTTGATTCAGGAGGCACAGCAAAAAGCACTTGCTGAACAGCCTGACTCACTGGAGGGAGGTGAAAGAGACTACGAAGGGATGTAGGTAAATTAGACCTCACGTATTATCATAAATGCTCAGCACATAAAATGGACTTGATGGGAGAAATATTCCAAGTACAGCTTTACGTGAGTCATTATATTTTATCAGGTGACTGATCAGCACATCCCCGAGGCTTTTCTGTGCCTTCAGTACATCCTGCCTGTGATTAGACATAGTGTCATTCAGATAGAGAATAATTGGGTTCTTATTCTCTTCCCACATACATCAATGCACGCCAGGAGCCAATGGAGTTACAGGGGAGGAAGAGTATTAGCTCTAATTCCCAGGCTTTCATATGAGTAGACTGCTACTGAACCTTTTCAGCAAAGTAGATTATTTTCAAGTTTTATCTGCAGGATTATTTCCTAAGCTGCCCTCCTATCTCTCGAAGAAATAGCAGTACCCAGCATAGAGTCAAACAGGAAAAGGTAGGCTTAAGCAGCCACCTGACGCTCTTTGAATAGATCTCTGTCTGGGTAGGTATAGAAAATCCATTGTTTTTTTTGAAAGTGCAGTCAATATGTTTCTGCATTGAAGATGGATCTCTAGGAGCTACTGATGGGCAAAGTCAAAGTGGAGGCGATTAGAGAGTGTATTTACGAGCAGGCGTCAGAGGCTAATAACTTCCCTCATGCTGGGAAGGACTTTGTGCTGCTGGAATAAGCTGAGCTCTGCCTGAAGACCCCATTTCACTTCAAGTGCTCCTATTCCTCCTATTTCTCTTTGTGTCTGTTAGGTGTACCAACTCACACAGCTGCCACCACAAATAAGGTTGTAAGCTGTCCACTCTTTTGCTCTGAAACAAACCTGGCACATTTTATGAGCTACACCCTCAGCAGAAGGGAGGGAGCAAAAGGAAGAGCTCTGAAGGGAAAATCAGTTAAAGTACTCACAGTGATTCATGAGGGAAGACAGATGTGTGCTGAGAGATGTCCGCAAGGCACATGGAGATACCAGGAGGATGCGTGTGTCTGGAGGAAGTCAGGCACTGTGGACTCACCCCAGTGGGATGTTCAGTCCCTCCAGACGGGCTCCAGGAGTCTGCATTGAGCACACAGCTCTCCTGGGTGACCCAATTTGTTCGGCAGGCAAATGTATTTCGCCTAACTTCAAGGAAGCACCCTCAGTGTCCCAACACCTCAGGGTTATGGGTTTTTCTGTCATGGGTCCTAATCTGATGCTGCTCTGCCTGAGGGCAGTTAGTTCACATCTGGAGCATCTGGGTTTTGTGGGGAGATGGGGAAGTGACTCGCCAGGTTTCAGCACTGCTCAGCAAAGTTCAGCCCTGCTCCACATCCAGACCTGGCATGCTTGTCCAGGAACCCCTGGCTGAGACACAGAAGTGCTTCTGGGTAGAGAAGGACCCACATGCAGTTCCCACTTCTGGCCAAGGGGGATCTTAACCTTATTTTTCTGAGGAATCTGGGAAAAAAAAAAAGAAAGCTTTTTTTTTTTTTTTTTTTTTTTTTTTTTTTTTTTTGGCCTGGGATTTCCTGACTCATCCACAGCTGGGGTATGTCAAAACACAGATTCTTCGAGGAAAGAGAGATGTTTGAAACCAATTGAAAAGAAATTTCCCATCAGCAGCTCTGTCCTGGCAGAGCACAGCACTGACAGCACTTTTCAGACACATTCTTGGTATCAGGGGTCTCCTAGACTTTTGGGAACTTTGGATTTATCCTCCAAGATACAGATACAGTTCTCAGCTGGTCTCATCATTTTGATGCCAGTGTCAGACAAACTGGTAGCTGCTGAGCAATGCCTTTTTTTTTCTCTCAGCTCATGCAATGCAGATACATTGGTGTGGAATATAAGTCCATGAAAAAGGCTAACCAGTGCTGCTTTGGAACCATGGATCTGATAAAAATGTTCTCTTCATGTCAAAGGAAGTCTGCCTGAACACGAGGCACATTCATTCTCAGCTTTAATAACTTATATGTATTGTGATATTAGCCTAGCTTAGTTATAAAAAACACTGACACACTAAAGCAGAGTATCGAAGATTGCAAGATTAGAAAAAAAAATCTGTTCTAGTTTTCTGAATAATGTCTAGGGGTCTATTTTTTAAATGACCTTATGGATTTTTCTCTCAGCCTTTGTTACATTGCATTAATGTGTTTTGAGTATTTCTAGAGTTACAAAATGCAGGAAAAATTCCTCATTCTCTTATAAAAGCAGACGTTTTCTCAACTATTACCAGTAACTAGGTGTCAATAGAAACACTGATGCTGCAGGTCTCTTGCTTACAGCAGAAAAGCAAATTGAATTCTGTGTTCTTACAGACTCATGAAGAATATATATATGCACATACATATCCATATATTTATATATATGCAAATAATCAATGTTTCAAATAGAAAATGCTTTGAAATCTATGGCCACAGGTGTTGCTGGTATCCATAATGAACAAAAATTTAAGGAGAGGAAAAGAAGATTCACACGGCTGTCCCAGAAGCTTCATGAGGAGCAGTGCTGCAATGGAATCTCCTCTCAGGGCCACAATGCTGGAAGATGCAGAACACAGGAAATGAAAGGAATTAAATGCACAGAGACTGTGTTTAAAGCTTTCTGTTTTAATAATCATAAAAAAGAGGATAATCAGAGAACTCATTATTATAATAATCTTTGCTGAAAGAGTAAATGCGACCTAGTGAAGCACCGGTGCTTTAAAAAACAGGCAGAAAAGTTTGCTCTATTACATGAATCAAAACCAGCCAAAAGTCCCCAGTCTTTTCTCTAATAAAACTTTGTAACTTGGTGCTTGACAAAACATTCTCAAAGGGTTAAAAGCCTGAACCTCATGGGTTCTGTCCCCATGAGATTTGTCTAGACAAACCAACCACTTCCTTTCCTGGAGGATGTTCATGCTCCAACAGGAAAAGCCACAAAGGCCTTGATCATCTCCTCCTGTGTAAAATCCCACAGCAGGAGGTGGGCTGGGGGTGGGGAGAGCCCCTGCATTGTCTCCCACCAACAGTGCTAGTGCTGGAGCTTTCTCCTTCTCTATGTACATCAGATCATCTGGCCAAGCTCACCAACACAGCGTTCAGTCCCCTGTGATCCTTTCAAGATAATGTCAGAAAAAGCAGGAATTACATTAAACCAACATTTTCCTAAGCATTTCCAGGGAAATACACCTTCTTCACTTCTCAGTTTTTCCTTCCCTTACCTACTATGCATCATCTCTTCAAGTGAAGAGATGGGGCTGGAACCGTGAGAGTCTTCTGCACCTGCTCGCTATCTCTTCTTCCATGCCCTGTCAAGAGTAAGGCTTTCTATGGTGTTTAAGAATTCAATATCCATATTTTTGAGTGTTTCTGCTATCCCCAATCAGCTATATTGCTTTATTGTCAATGGGGACCAGAAAATGAACCTGCAGAAACAGGTTAAGTTATAAGACATATAAGATACATCACGTAGCAACTGTGGAGTGTGACTTCAAATACATAAATAGCTTTTGCCCTGGAAAACACCACCATGAAATAGTGTTGTGGTAGTTACAAGTGTTTTTACCTTTTCTCATAAAAACACCTTTTCCTCACTGGGACATAAAAAAGTCCTGTGCCACAGTCAGTGCCTCTGTAGAGGCTCTCAGCACTGCAGGCAGTAAGGTGAACCCTCTCCACCACTGCAGCACTTCTTCTGAGGCTGCAGAGGCTCCATCTGCTTCCCCTTAGCTGTAGTACCTCTCGTACCTAAAAATCACTGATGGAGGAAAGATACCAGGGTAAGCAGGAGTCATAGAGTTAGCTGAACGCCACTGGGATGCATAGATGCAACTGAGGTTGTAACTGAGCTCAGTGGTTCCAGAAAATAGGATGCTGTATGGAGAAAAAACAGAATGTCAGAGCCTCAGATAATCTGCTAAAAACAAAACAAAACAAAACAACAACAACAACAACAAAAAAAACAAATGAAAAGAAAAACAAACAAACAACAACAAAAAAATGGGAAACAAAAGAGAGCAGATTCATCAACATGACCCCAGTAGGACAGATCTGTCATCAGATGAGATTTCTACTTGACACATTCATCTCATCCAAGAAATACATGTTCTCCTCCTTTGACTAATTCAATAATATGGCCTTAGCAGATGGAGTGTATCAGCACTTGTTGTGCTTGGTGTTTCCCCAACAATTTCAGAGCAAAGGGTCTGTTCCCTGTTGCCTTTCTCTGCCACACTGATTCTCAGTAGACTGCTGAACTATTAATATTTATGAAAAATTAAATCCATGGGGAAAATCAAGGATTAAAAGTCCAACAGTGACCAATTCAGCATCCTGGTGCTGCATTATGTGCACAGCAGTACAAAATTCTATTATCACTTAATTGATAAACAATTTAATATTCCAGGAAAAGCACAGGAAAATAAATAGGAAACAAATAGGCTCCACTACCATGAATAAGTGCAGGGATGAAGTTATGTGTCTCACCAGATGAGTGGCTTCACTCTTTGTGATCAATGCTTGTGCATGTTCCACCTCTGACTTGCTTCAACAGATACTTCTGTTTTTCAAATGGACCTAAGAGCCAAAGGGAGAGAGTTCAAAGGTAGCCTAGTCGTTGCATGAATACGCACAGCTCTGAGCATGGCTCAGACCTCAGGACAATGCCTCTTATGAGTCTCTCCCTCCACAATATTAGTTGATCTTATTGCTGACTGCTCCAGCTTTCAGTAATGTAGGTGTGCATGCAAGGACACCTTTGTGAGCACGGCAAGTCCTGCTAGTCACCAAGCAGCAGAGGGAATTTTTTTTACAGCAGTCCTGAGTTCTCTTTAGAGCACAGTTACCCTTTATCTGAACAGCATAATTAATGCCAATTTAGGGGATGATTGAAGACTTTGGGGTCAGTGAAAAAAAGAAGTTCTATCAGCTTTTGCTTATTTTATCCAGTGTCCAAGAGCTGACCAAACACCACCACAAGTGGCAGGAAAGCCTCCTGTGGACTCTGGACAAACACACATTTCAGACTCATGAACAGGATCGAACAGGTCTGATTTGTGGCTTTTTCTTCTGTAACTGCTTATAATCAGAACTACTCACAGAGAGAATAAATGTTATGATTATATGTTCTTCTATTAATTAAAAATGAGAAACAGCAGTGAGTCATCTTCCGTCACAGGGAATAAAAAATAAATCAATAGTTATTAAAACCCAAACCACTGTTTGTCACACTAACACCTTTTACATTTATCTCCTGCGCTCTCTCTAAAGCAGTTTGCTGGTTTCCTTGAAGACTTCCTCACAGCTCACAGCTGAGGAGGATTTCATGCTTCCTCATTGAAAGCAGAGGAAGCAGCAAGAACCAATGAACCCCTAGGCAGGAAAGATGACATTTTCATGGAAGAGGTCAAAGAAATAAAGCAGCTTCTGAGCTGGGAGATGTAAATGTTCAGCAGCACAGGGGAACAACACCTCTAGGCTGGCCAGCAGATGAGCCAGGTTCACGCTCACACGTGGGTGCTGCCAGCTCCAACCAATAATCACTCTCCATGGGTGAGAGTCAGAGGTTGCTGAACTCAGAGGTGTGCTAGGAGAGGCAGCACAGGTCCCTGCTGTTCTTTGACTGGGTCACCACTCCATGCCCCACCTGTGATCCTAGTGACAACACATGGCCAACATCAAACAGAGAAATTATGGCAGAATCATAGAATCATAAAATATCCTGAGCTGGAAGGGACCTACATGGATTATTGAGTCCAACTCCTGGCACCACACAGGTCTACCCAAAAACTCAGACCTTGTGACTAAGTGCACAGTCCAAACACTTCTTAAACACCGACAGGCTTGGTGCAGTGACTACTTCCCTGTGGAGCCTGTTCCAGTGTGCGACCACCCTCTCAGTGAAGAACCTCTTCCTGATGTCTAGCCTAAACCTCCCCTGCCTCAGCTTGACACCATTTCCATGGGTCCTATCAGTGATGACTAAAGAGAATAGGTCGGCACCTGCCCCTCCACTCCCCCTCGTGAGGAAGCTGTGGACCGCGATGAGGTCTCCCCTCAGCCTCCTCTTTTCCAGGCTGAACAGGCCAAGTGACTTCAGCAGTTCCTCATATGTCTTCCCTTCTAGGCCCTTCACCATCTTTGTAGCCATTCTCTGAACACTCTCCAGCAGTTTCTCATCCTTTTTGTACTGTGATGCCCAGAACTGCACACAGTACTAGAGGTGAGGCTGCACCAATGCAGAGTAGAGTGGGATGTTGTCTGAAGATTTAACCTAACACTGGGCAACCAAGGCTTTGAGGCAGCCAGAGCATGGGCTGTGCTTATTATGGATGTCCCATCTTCCAGTAACATGGAAGTCTACAATGGGGTGAGAGCATGGGGTGAAACCTGGCCTGCTCTCTGGCCTTGCCCCAGGGAGGGCTCAGGTGCCTCCATGTCTGGCTGCAGCTCAGGGAGGACACCAGGAAGGGTCATCTCCTGCCATGCTCAACACAGGAGTGAGAAACCATCCAAGCAAAGCAGAATATGTAAAATTCACACATATGGAAATGGGCATAATATTTTTTAAACCACCAGCTGTTGTTGTTGAAAGGTATTAGCAAAGACAGGGACCAAGTCTAATCTGAACTGGAAATTTCAGGAAGCTATTGTGTTTTAGGTTGTATTGAAAGAATCTTGAAAGTTTTGTGAATGTTGTACATTTCATGCTGTATTGCTGAGCAGGTGAATGAATATATGATGGGGTGGAGAAGCTAGGAAAAAAAAATGTGTGCAGATTATTTGGTAATTATTGACATGAGGATTCTGTACTTCTCCTCAGAAATGAGCTAGCCCTCTGCAGAGACAAGATAGGAGCATATACTGAATACTAAGTTGTTCCTGTAGGTCAATTTTATAGCTCCTAAGCATTCCCAGTAATATATAGGGCAATAACAAAACTGAAATCTAACAACAAAATTTCCCTCAAATCTTCTCAGTTTTCCACTTGAGTTTTTAATGCCTCTTTAATGCCTAAAACTGCCTGGAGATGTAGATAGTAAAAGTATTTTCTGGTGGCTATATGACTTTTTTTTTTTCACATTAGGACAAAGTAGATTAAAAGAAGTCTGCCTATTTTCCTACCTGGCACATTCTGTTGTTTGTTATAGTTTTAAGGCCATGCTGCCTTCTTTTTGTGCTGTGCCCCATCCACAACAATAAAAATTCTTATGGTGAGTTTTGACCTCAGTGATATTCCTATAAATTGGTTGCTCTTCTGAGCATCTTAACACCTCCAGAGTTCACCCAGCAAAACCTGGGGAGCAGTCAGCCCTAAGCAGCAAGAAATAATAAACACGTCTAGTTCTCATTGATTTCCACTGGTCACCACTTGCATCACAGTGATTATATTTTCCCTCTAAACTGCCAGTATCCATAATTTGATTTAGTTTCAATTACATGAACTAGAAGCTCCAAATTGTATGAGTGGAATTCACATTGGCTGTAACTAGGTGTTAGCCATGATCACTCTGAAGTATTGTGGTTATGCTTTTCCAAGTGTCTCCCTAGATTAACATCAGCTACCATTTGACATCATTTTGCACAGCACTATTTGGATGGGCAAGATTATCAGTCTTTAAAGCACAGTGGGTCCAGAAGGTTGGTTTTTAACCATAGTAATGGTATAGTAGTTTTTAAACAATAAGTCTACTGGGGACATCATCAGCACATGGTGAGGCTAGAAAACAAAATGTTGGCTTTTAACTGGAATTAATAACAGTAGTAATAACTATACTGATAATAATGCAAGGTTGTGTAAGCTGGGTTTTCCTATCAGTCTCAGAATACTTTTACAGATGCAGATGAGATGTTTCTGCTCCAGTGCAAGGTAAGAGTTCATAACCAGCAACTGAATATCTCCTTTTCCTGTTTAGTCAGGGTGACACCATCTCCCTCTCTCATTGTATTTGTTGCTTTTCTTTCTTTCTGTCTAAAGAAGGTAGCTGCACACCTCATGGTCTGAAAGTTCATGCTCATAATGTGCTGGACTTAACCGGTAAAGCACACTTCAGTCCCACAAGTTAATCAGCATTAAAAAATAAATATGTGGTAGGGATGCTATATAAAATTAGCTGCTTAAACCACTAAGTCATGGGTAAAAACATCTTGCAGCTGAGCTGTATTAGCAGTTTTCCTATTATAATGCTGAGACTTCCCTAGAGCTAAGAGATGTTAGGTGTGTATATTATAAGCGAGGGCAAAATCTGTACTGGAGACATTTGGCCTACCTCATCTCATTAGGATTTAATGTCTGTTTTGTGTATCACACTCTGGTCTTCTGAGGTCACCACTCAGCATTCTTGCTGACACTACCAAGGAGAGAGACTCATGAAAAGCTACTGGAATTAACACTCTTTTTCTCCCTGAGACACTAAGTTCAAGGGAACTTGCAATATTCCTGATATACTAGTTTAAAAAGGGCTTATACATCTGATGTTTCTGTTAGGTCAAGGCATTAGTCACCTGAAACATGGGTTGCAGGTCTTGGGGCAGACAGACCCTCTTCATACCCTGATATTGGTAATGGGAGCTGGTCACTTTGGTGAGATACAGCATGGGTTACGTGCCAGTAACCATGCCAGTGCCAGTAAGAGGAGTCACAGACACCAGGGAGTCTTGGTACCAATTTAATATCTGGAAAAATAATTGTAAGAGCATTTATTATTATTGGTGTTATAGCAGCACCTAGAGACCCATCCTGGGACTGGGAATCCTCTGCCCTGGCAATAGGCAAAGGGGATGAGCAAGGGTCCCCATGGCGAAGTAGTTGCAGTTGTAATGAAAACAACAGGTAAAGACTGGAATAGGCAAGGAGGAGAGCAGCAAGACAGAGAATTTGCACCCCCCAGGAGGTAGCCTGGGCTACACCCAGGTTTAATGTCACCAGACACAAGGGGACCTGTGACTTCCTTGTGGGTTGTGCTGGTTGACATGTGTTTTTTTTAACCCCAAGGTTTCATAATATAAGGTTATATTGGGCTTAACTTGTCAGGAAAGGCATTTTTAGAATTTGCTCCTCCTCAATTTGCTCCTTCTCTTCTACTTGTTAGTAGAAGAGAAAAATCCTGCGTTACAATGAATCCTTTAATTTCTATTCCCCAAAACAACAAACTTCTAGTTCATTGAAATAATTTGATCATTGAAAAAGCCCCAGATAATGCTTGCTTTCCATAAAGCCTCAAGATATCAGTGTTTATTGAAATCAGCTGGACTTTCTGAGTGTTGGTAGAGCAAGCTGGAAACATGCCATTCTGGGTTTTATCCAAGCTACTGTAAGAATAAATCACTCTGTCTGCCTGTTTTCCTGGAACAGACAAACATTCATCAGAATGTTTCATTTTTGCATTTATTCAGGAGATAGACAGAAAACCCAAATAATACTAATTTTCTGATACTGAGGTATTTTGATTCCTGATAAAGACACAGATTGTGTTTGTTTTAATTTATTTCCAATGTAAGGATGCTAAATACTCATGTATAGAGAACTAAAAAAGAAATTAGATGCTTAATTACGGACACCCATGAAAATATTGGCTTTGTTTCAATACTGATCTTATACTCAGTTCTTGAAAATTAAATTGTGTATCCTACCACTAGCAATACACCTTTGTGTGAATTTATAGATAGGAGATTAAAGGTATTTGGCTTAGTGTTTATCAACTTTCATTAAAAAGAATATTTTCCAATTTTCAGGAGTGTGGCTTTACACAAGTTAGGAATGTAATGGGACTTAGTGGAAAGTGAGTAAATTCTATATATGGCTGACAATGCTTTCAGTAATCAGCATTTCTATAGAAAATATTTAAAAGGGGGCGGGAGGTGTAAAATTAATACAACCATAATAAATCCAGGAATGCTTCTGTTTATTTTCCAAAGTAGTACAAAATAATAAAAAGAAAAATGCTGTATCTTTTCTGATCCTGTGGGGTGATGGACATCCTCTGGTCAGGAGGGTGGGGGGTTCAAGATAGCTTCTTTGGTACAGTCCCTTAAATAAGTTATATTGGCACAAATTATCAAACCCTAGTTTCCACATTTAGATGATTTCACTAGCTGAGAAAAAGAAGAGTATCTTGTAATTTTTCATTTCCGAAGCACACTTTCCAATCCTCAACTGGAAAGGTCACCCTCCAAGTGCACTGGAATAATAAAACTGTCTAGCTTAACCACCCTAAACAATTTCCCAAACAAACTGTAATCCCAGGGTGTCCCATTTGCTAAACCTAATGCTGAAGTCACTGAAGAAAGTCTGCTGTGAGGAAACTGGCTCAGCTGGCCCACAGCGGGTTTGTAGAGTGCATTCCTCTTTTCAAGCACTTTCCCCTGAGTGACATGAGCTGCCTCTGTTTGAAGAATAAGAAGGGCTTTTCGGAGGCCCTGTTAAGTGCTGTGTTTTGGGTCGCGTTTTTTTTTTTTTTTTTTTTTTTTTCTTCTTTTTTTTCTTTTTTTCTTTTTTTTTTTTTTGGCTGGAAGAGCCCCGCGGCCACCACCAGGTGTCCCCACAGAAGGCGAAGGCCCCCGCCTGTTCCTTCACCACCCAGCACACTCTGCTAGCCTTGCTCCTTCCTGAGCTGAAGGCAGGTTTTGGGTACGATTTGGGAGTTTCAGGGCTCCTGGAGCCTTTATTTTATTTCATTTACTTGTGATTTCACAGCTGCTGAGAAGAGCTCTCACAGCCAGTGCACAGCCTCCTGCCCCATGGCATCCCACCATCAGAACACAAAATAGGGTTGGTGAGGATACGTGCTTGGCTCTCTGTGGGGCTGGTTGGAGATGTGGAGGAATCAGCAGGACCACTCCTCTGCAGAAAGAGGACCAAGTGCTCTCAGGCACAGAGATCACTGCCCTCCCTCTGATACAGCCCACTGAAATGCCCTTCCTTGGAAGGGATCCACTGAGGGCCCACTGTGGGCAAGTGTGCAGGGTACTTGCTTAGATCGTCACTCTGTTAGTGTTAAGCAACATTTCTAATAAAGGCAGCACAGAAACTTCAATTAACTTCATGACAGCTAAGCTCTAAGTTCACTTTCCTAGGTGGGCATTGCTCTTTTCAGTCAAGGGGAGTTAAACATTGAGGTACCTGATACTCCTTATACCAAATCCAACTTTATATGTCCCAAGTGATGAAATTGTGATTAAATTTGCTTCCACAGATTTAATAAATGTCAGGTTGTCCTATTATTTGTTTTAATTTTGCTTGTCCTTCCTCTTCTGGCTTAGTACTTTGCCTATTTACATTTTGCTGAGTTGTGTATGTTTAGCATCTTTACACCTACTATATTAGAATGAATTAGTTCTTCAGTTAGTGAATAGCACAAGGCATTGTGCAAAAGCACATGCTGGTCTGTTTGAAATAATCCTTTGATTTTTGGTTATCAATTCCTATTTCTTACTGTATTGTAGCAAATTTTCCCTAAATTAGCCAGGTCAGACGTGGAAGAACAATGAAGGAACTAATTCCTGCAAACTGGCTGGTGTGGACATTGTTGAACCCTTCTGCAATAAAAACTGAAATTGAAAAAATGGAGGCTTTACATCTCCACACTATCTTCTGTCCCAAATAAACTGAAATAATACTGGGGCATGGGAACATCTTGGGGGTTTTAATTTACATAAAACAGGAAACTTCTAAAGTTTTTGTCACAGTTGTGAATGACAAAGAGGCCTAAGGAACAGATGTCTGAAACTTAGGAGTTTGGCACGATTTTGGAATGGAGAAGTAACTGCAAAGTGAGAAACAGGACCTTTCTTGCTGGTGATACTGCTGTCAGCAGGAACTGGGTTTGCAGTTGTCTCTACACTCCTGTCTGTAGTTCAAAGGGCAATGCCAGGAAAAAGACTTCTCATTCTGATGAAGTTCACTGCTAATAAGTAAAAGGTGGCTTCTCTGAAGAACTAAAGGCAAAATGTTTTCCATTGCCAGTATTTTCCTGGATGAGTGATATCCTAAGGAAGGGAAGGAAGGTGCATGGGATCCAGATGCACAGAATGAGATCATTCAGGACAGAAATAGCGGCACGGCAATGCCATTGCCCAGTGCAAAGATGTGGTTGTGAAGATCTCATCATTTGATCATGGGAACATTCAAAAGCATATATGAGTACCTTGAAATAGGTTGGTATCAATCAGGTTGCATAATACAGTGTTTTATTCAGGACATAGAACTGACACCAGGACAGTGGAAAAAAAAAGGAGAGCTAGCTGCAAGTGAGCTCACTGTATTGTAGGAATATGATTTGCTACAACAAAGAACTGTGGAAAATGAATTAAAGCATGAGACAGACACAATACACAGTCTTTGTGAGATGCAGACTATGGACAGGAATACTGGGCACTAGTTAAAAGTGCTCGGAGTCTTCAAAAGATTGTGTGATATTTATGAGAAAATTTGTACCAGGTGGGACACCTGTGGAGAGATGGTAAAGAAAACATTAGAATAGGTTGTAGAAAAAAAATCCAAAAATAAAGGAAAAAGAATAGTTTGATAGATAGCAGGAAAACATCTGTGATCAATACATAGCAATACGTAGCCTTCAGAATCAGAATTGAACTCTGGATGAGAAATACTCTAAAGCCAAAGGGAAAGTTGTGAGGCCAGCTGCTTAAGAAGAAAGGCAATGCTTTCCTAGCTTGGGGAAAAGATGAAACAGGATAGCAAGATTAGTAAGGTAACCACATCTTATAAGGATATCGATGCATGGGGAGAGAATATTAACCAAATCTATGTGTAATAAAGAACAAATAAGGAAATCTTTTCATTATAAAAAACTCAATTACAGGAGAGCAAGGAGGAAAACTTTTATGATGTGCCCACTACAGGGAGATGGCTAAAGTGAATAAACAGATGTTTTCCAGACACAGTAGCTATTTGTGGTAGAATTAAATTTTGAAGTGATTCGAGAGGCAATCAGGAGCTCAGGAACAACAGAATACCAGGTGCTGATAATGTTGCCACTGAATTATCAGAAAAAGAAAGAATATGCCAGTTCCTTTTCATGATTTAGAGGTTTGAAAAAGAATTCCAAGAGAGTGGAAGCAGGGAATCAGCTTGATGTTTTGAAAACAGGGAAGAAATCAGAGAGGCAGAACATCCCCATATTCTCACTCATCTGCCTACAGTGTCCTATTCATTTTACTGAGGAGTATCAATATGTGTTTTGGAAAAACATATGTTCTCTGAATCATCTGTATTCATTTTGTTATTTACTGGAAAATAAAAAATGTGAAGATGATTAGAATGCCTATATGGTTTTCTTATATTTTTAAGAAGGTTCCTGGGCTGAAATGGAAGTTCATGGAAAACATAGATCAATTACTAGAATGATATAAATGTGTATTTGGAGTGCAACATACAGTGTAGAATATATGGAATTTTATCTGTCTCATTTTGGAAATTTAGATGGGGAAATACAGTAATGCTGCTGCTGTTTTATGTGTTTCCTGAAGGTTTCTGGTAGTGTAATTACCAAACAACTCCCCAAATACCCAGCTTTTGCAAACATAGGTGCTGCTTTGATAATCCTGCAAAGGGAAAGTGAAGACTTGAAGAACATGGTGAGAAAATTGGGACTGGAGCGCCCAATAAAATAATAAAACCAAATGCACTGTGGCATTTAGTTCAAACAAACAGGACAGGGGAAATATGCCTTTAAAAGAAAAGAAAGCACGAAGTCTGTGGGAAATGGAAATAATCCCTAGAGGCTTTAATTCTATGATTTTATAGCAGAAGGGTTTTTTTTTGTTTTGTTTTGTTTTGGTTTTTAATTTAAATCATGGTGTATCTTTATATTTCCATATAAATCTTGAAGTTCACTGGACATACTCATAGATCCTGTGTATATATTAAAAGACTGTTACTTCAGAGATTTCATTTAACCCTATTAAAATGCTGTAAGCTGTCTATTTGTGTGAAATTGCACTAGATTTCTATCCATGTGTTGTGCCAAGAATAAACAACTTTCCAAACTATTAATCCTTGCGTTTGCAATGATTAAATGTATAGCTTTCCTTATCCAGTGTTCAAGTAGCAGTAGAAAGTTTCTGTTATTTAAAACTCATCCTTTGACCAGCCTTACAGTGAAATTTAAGGATTTTTTTTTTTTTTTTTTTTTTTTCATTTCTGCTCAAATTCCTCCTTGATAATGCAGAGTCCAAATTTAATGTCACCGTACAAGGTTGGTAGCTCTGGTTTAACTGAATAATCTAGTCAAGTTGGTATTATGAGGAGCACAAATACATCTATTTTTCCAGGCTACAGGACTGATCCCACAAACTGCATTGAAGATTATTATCCTGCCTTTTTTATGTGATTACAGTACATGCAGCGTAAACCTATTAGCAAATGCAGTGTGCTGGAGCACTGAGCTCCCACCTGCACCTATGAAAAGGATTATCATTTGGATGTACTTAATATCCCCAGTCTGGCTGAGAGGTGAGAGAAGCTTTCCATTAGAAGAAAGGGAAGACAACAAGAGACATGGAAGAGACTCTTTGATGAGCAACATCTTAGAAAAAACAGCCAGAAGGATGGAATATTATGAGCACCTTCTTTTACCCCCAAAATACAACTTAATTTCTCAAAAAGGCTGTGAAATTGGATGTTGTATGCTGTATGTCTTCCTCCTTCCCAACAAAGCAGATGCTTTATTCTCGCCATATGCACCCAAGCAGACGGAAATAATAATAATACAAAAATAGACCAGAAGGGACTTTGAAATTATAAATAATTGAAATAATTTTAACTATAAACAGTAAGAATTGAAATTATAAATAATATTTCTGGAACGTGCTGGGAGGGACAGTTGCATCTCCAGGAGGAATAAGTCCTGGCTAAGTGGGGCAAGCTGGGGTCCCGGGGATTGTGGCCAAAAGCCAGGCACCGACGATCACCTCACTGAGGACTTTTCCTTCCCAGTGGTGGTAGAGAGCAGCCAGTTGTATGGGTCTGAGCCATGCCTGAAGCCAGATGCTGCTCATATTCCTTTCTTGTGCAATGATTGCAGTGATTACCGTGGGGAGGGAGGGGTCCAGAGGGAAAGGAAAGGTTTTCTTTCGTGAGTTCACAACCCACCCAGAACAGGCTGACAAGGTGAGGAATGGGAATGGGAAGGGAAAATTGCTACTGCTGAAAGTTACCCAGCAGAGTTTAAATGCCATAGAAGGCCTGGATGCTGGAGTGAGTTTATATTATCAGCCTGGGGAGAAAGAACTTCGCTGCAGGGAGCAGACCTGGGGCAGCATCTCTGCCAGGGTTGGTGCAGGTACAAATTGTGCTGAAAGGACAGTTTGGGCAAAGCACATAACCTGCTCTCGCTGTGCCAGAAAGGGAGTGTAAACCCCCAGTGTTTCCCTTGGCGTCTGTGTAGGACCTTTCTTTCCATCAAAGAGCTCTTTGTCAGCATATTTTGCTTGTGCTAGGTTTGTGGTATTTTTAAATAATAACTTGAAAAATATTTTTTTGAATCCTTTCCAGAATGCTGTATCAGAAGCAGTGAGGGGGTTGCTTACTCCCTTCACCATCACATTTCTCTTTTCTTCAATGATACAATTACAAAACAGAGAAAACACAGCCAAGTGTCCCCTAATGTTTTACAGCAGGTGGGAAGCCAGAGAAGGTAACTCTCCAGCTAGAAAGGCCAGTTCCTGGAGGCTTTTTCCACAAAGGCAATTCTAGGCTGAAGTCAGAGTTGCATCATGTTTAAACTGAGGGTGCTGGAGCACACAGTAGGATTTTAGATTTTTGGGGTGGTGGGTCTGGGGAGCACTTAGCTGGGGTTTGGTAGAAGAGGATCCCAGACTTGCACTGAAGGCTGGAAGGATTCATCTGGCCCGTCCTTCTCCCTGAACCAGGTTTGCACAGGTACTTTGCAGACTGACTGTGCAGGAGCAACATTTGTGCCCTGCCATATATGTTTATGGTTAGATGTTCTGAAGTTAGAGGTTCTGACTCATTTCCTACATTGAACAACAGAAAAACAAAAATTCCCTTGGCCATGTAATTAGGGACCTGCTGCTCCCCACACCCCTCAGTGGTGAGGGACGGAGAGAAGAGTTTCGTAGGAGGTGATGATCTTTAAGGTCCCTTCATTTTACAATTCTATGATTGTGTGAGGTGTGTGTGGGAAAGCAGAGTTACCAGAGGGCAGTGGTGGAGTGGGAGGAGAAAAGACAAGGGCCTTGGCCAGCAGCATCTCTGTGCCTTGCTGTGCACATAATTCCACTCCTGCTCTCTGCATGAAGGGCTTCGAGCCTCCTGCATTTCCTGATAGCAAAAAAGACAGAAATTAACAGTGTATATTTAGACAGTGAGAGAAAGCAGACCAGAATTGAAGGGATTCATTTCCTATATATGGAAAACATTAGGACAGAAAGCTGTAGTCATTCTACCCAGCAATGAAATAGCTTCTTCTGAAAAGAAAAGGGACAGCGTAATCCAGTCAAAAGGTTAAGGGAAAATGTAAAGGGCAGTACCGAGAGAAGTCATCCAGAACTTTAGTCATAACACAACTGTTGCTTCTCCTGCTTGAGAGACATTTCCCAGTCCTGGGGCTGCCCCATCTCCCTCCAAATGTTTTCAAATGCCCCACATAGCTGCAGATCAACACCAAAGCTGTGGAGAACAGCTCTACCTTTGGACTATATACTAACAGGGAAGGGGAGTTGGGAAGGGTGTTCCATAGGTTGTCTTCTCAAAACAACAGTGGGTTCACAAGATAAATTACTCCCTCACACTTCATCCTCTGCATAAAGATTACAGATGGTTGAGCATTGCAAAGTCCTCAATAGCTTTTCACTATTTTTTCTGCTGAACATGTTTGTTCAGTTACTACCTGCTTTGAGTCTGAGCTCTACAACACTTCTCTTATCACTGGGCGTTGGAAGGAATCTGTCCCACAGCTCATCTTCTCCATCTTCTAGTCATTTCCCTCTATTTTGGTCTTCCAGCTTAACTCTTATGACGACCTGAATCCTGTAGACAAATGGTTCAAAAAGCTGCTTTAGGAATGTGTCAGGTGATCAATGGATACAGTAGAGGAGATATTTGGGTAAAGTCAGGTCTGCTTCTATGTCTGCGAGTAACTTCACCTTACTTATCTCCCTGTTTGCATGGGGATTTTACTGCAGGGTCCCAAGCAGGCATCAGTCACATTGATGTGACAAAAAGAATGGGAAAGAAACCAAACCAAGACCCCCAAAAGCACAAATAAAAGTCCAGCTCATTTTTTTCCCTCATAGAACATATATATTTGCAGCCATTTACAGTACAAAAAATAATATATATATATATATATATACACACATGCATTGACTTGGAAAATTCTTCAAAGGGTTTTGGCAGTGTCCTTGGAATATGTTTTGTCAGTCTGTCAGGCGTTACTTCTGAAGGACAGATCTGTCTGTGTCCCTCCTCACTGAGTTGGGCAGTTCAAGGTTTCTAAAGAGGCCTGGTTATTTGAAAACCTTTCTTTACAGTTCTCAGTGTTGGACAGTTGCTTCTGTATGGTTTTATGACAGAGAGCAAGGATTGCTTTTGTCATGATGCAATGGCTTTTACATCAGCAGCCACCAAAACAAGGCAGATCATTGTAACATGTTCCTTGGGCTCTGCTTCATGGATACAGAAGCTTTCAATCTGTTCACCAGTGTCGGCTTATGGCTTGATGGGCATGTTGGAGAATTTTTTCAGAAATGTGGGGCTCTGCCTTGGCAGAACAGTAAAAGTTTTGGTAAAGACTCAATGGTTTTCTAAAACTGATCTCTGAGAACATCTTTATAAAGAAACAACATTTAAAAAAAAAATCAAGTTG
Organism: Heteronetta atricapilla; assembly: GCA_011075105.1. Lineage (NCBI taxonomy): Eukaryota > Metazoa > Chordata > Aves > Anseriformes > Anatidae > Heteronetta > Heteronetta atricapilla. The sequence goes on along the minus strand of CM021732.1, from coordinate 25,539,992 downwards.
TTTTTAAGGTTCCAAAAAACAGTGTACGTGGAAAGTACAGAGTATACACTGAAGTGCATTGAAAGCAAGGCAAACCTTAGGAAAAAAAAAAATATTAACAGATGGTTAACAGAATATGGAAGATCTTCTATAATTTCTTTTTCCCTTGACCTTTCTCACACTAATGCACGATCCAATTTTGCATTTATTGCATCGACTTATTGAAGAGGATGAGTCCTGAAAGGTCTTGTTATTGATGCTCAAATGCCAGAGGTCAGCAATTTATTTAAAAATTCCTTTTGCAACATCAAAAACAAACCTTTTGGGTCTTAGCTATAACAAGGGGAATAGATGAAAAATGCCCAAGTGGAACCACAGTCAAATGCACCTGCATTTTAGCCAGCACTTTGAGAGTGAATTCTTGGGGGTGTGTGGGAAACTCAGTTGTCAGCTCACTTCAGAGAAAAGCAGAAACAAATTAATCATTAAAGTTGGCAGGCTATGCTGATTCGAATAATCAGAGACATCTCAAAACCCTCTCATTTGTTGTTTTACTGTTATGCCATGTACCTTAATTAAAAAAAAAAAAAAAAAAAAAAAGAGAGAGAGAGGGAGAGAGAGATGAGCTGTTACTCCATTCTTACAGTTTACTTTTTCTCTTTCCCCACCAGACTTACTCACCGCAACTGCAAACTCTTTGTGAAATGAATATAATAACAACTGCAATTTGAATAAGGGTCAGCAGTGGAATAGGACCAGGAAGACACATCCCTGGGGACATCCAGAACTTGACTGGAAACATCCCTAACAACCTGCCTTAGATGACCCTGACTGGGGGGAGGGAGGGGCGGGAAGGGAAGGGAGAGGGTTTTGGGAGTCCCTTCCAGACTCAGTTATTCTGTGATTTTTTTTCTCTGAGAGCAATTGATGCTTAATTAAATCACAGGTTATATGTGCCAGATGTTTGTTCTGCCTACTGTAATGTTTGAAATTAAAGAAGAAAAATAGGTGTGATCAACAAAATTGTCAAATCTGTTGGTAGTGCAGATTAGCGCTGCTGAAGAACAGATACACTGAGTTTTGAGATTCAGACCTGCAGTTCCCAAAACAAACAATACCCATGCATATCAAAAGTTTGAAAATTTTGCTGATGGAAAAGCAGAGCCCAAATCTCTGAAGAGTCTCAGAGGACCCCCAGTGGACTCTCTGCTCTTGAGCTTCTCTTTGCCAACACCCATGTCCTATGTAGGCTGTGGTATCTGCCCACCTACCTCCTGCTGCAGAACCAGGGCCTAAAAGATTCACTTTGTGCACTGTAACAGCACTACTAAACTCAAAAAAAATATGTTCATTTTGAAGAAAATGTATCTTTTTATTTAATAAAAAGCACTGAATTAGCTTCTCCTACTGTAGTTATTCATAACAGCTACTCAAGCTTTGCATAACATTACAGTAACTTAAAAATAGATACATCTGCCTGCTGGCAACAGTGAGTGAATTTTCATGCTGAGAGCCTGAGAAATGGACATGAATTAGAGTTACTGCCTTCACAGAAGTGACATGTGCTGTTTTGCCATCCCTGTTCATCCATTTGTGGTAATGGATGAAAAAGGTAGCCTTCAAGATAATAATAGTAAAAAAAATAAGAATAAAAATCACTCATAAACATAAAAAGTTTGATTTACTGGCTTGGGTACCTGTTTCTGAATAAGAAAGAACATAATAAGAAGACTCTTGGTTTCCATTAATTTATACAAGCTTGTGAAGTCTTCCAGATATTGATCTCTCTGATGTTCTATGTGTAGAAAGACAGGACAAGTTTCTACTCCTGGGCAGTTTGCATTTTTAAGCTTTGCCTAAATGAGGAACAAATAACATACATTACCAGTGAAGTGACTGCAACTTTTTTATTCATAAATCTGTATATACAGTCTACATTGAGTTTCTACTGCTGCATATCAATGATTAGAAACCTTTTCTGCATTTCACCTGTGCTTGTTCCCCCACTGCTTTCACACCCATCCCAACCTCTTTCACAGGCAGCATAACCCTGGTACATTTTCTTGACAGACCAGGAGGGTTTTCCCTGTGTCTGTGTTTTGAGGGCAGCGAGCAGCTGTACATTGACTATCAATACCTTGAAAGTTGTGTTTGAAGAATCTAGAGGCTCTGAGGGAAGACTTTTAAAAAACTCCATCCAGTCCATATGAAAAATTCATATCTGTGGTTCAAAAATACAAGACCTCTATTGCTTATAGTTGAGCTCCTCAAGCCTGTAGAGCAGTTCTTTCACACCAAATATCTTGCTGTATACTTTTTAACACTGTCTTCAACTGTTTCTGAAGCTTGTGCAGTTTTTGCCAGACTACTGGCCCTATAGGATGTGCTGGTAATTTGTCTTGCTGCAGGTGTGATATGGCAGTAAAGTTAAGACAGAGGGTGTAGGAACATACATCAAGCAATTACTGGGAGGAGATGTATTCTCTTCTTGGTTGCATGTGCCAGAAATCTGTCCCAAATTAGATGTTGTAGAATCCTAGTACAAATGAGACAGATGCAGATGAAAGTGGATTCTTCTGTATTATCTTGGGCACAATTAAGCCTAATTGGCAACTATCAAATTTATTGTCTTGGAACACATACAACACATCTTTAAGATTTTGTTTTACATTTACAAGTGTTCTTATCCTGCTAATGATTTTTTTTTTTTTTTTCCTAGATAAACTTGTATTTCGTTTGAGGGAAACCCATACCCATGTAGCAGAAATTTGGCAGTCTGAAACACTCTATGAGGAAGTAATATGGCACAATCCAACTCCCTGTGTAAGGAGTCATTAACCTCTCATTGTAAGCTGTAATTTCTGCTGAGAATCCAGTGTATACTTAAACATAGCTTCTTATGTTTAAGAAGATGAAACTATCACTTTAGCTGACCTCATTGATGAAGATTTTTTTGCAAAACCATCAGAGAATCAGAGGTTATGACTGATCACCAGCTTAAGTACTCTAATTTATTAAATGACAGTAGAAAAGACCCAAGAACTGCTCCAGCTGAAGTACAAAATTCCCTTGCTAGAAATAAAGCTTCAGTGAAATCGCATGTGTTAAACATCATTGCCTTTATCTTACAGAAAAATAGGCTGTGATTTTACCTTCAGGGACCTCAGACAGTATGCAAAAAGGAACTGTAGCATGTCAGGGTAGGAAGGGGAAGAGAATGAGGCAGCTTGGTGTCTCCAGGTGACCATTGCTTAGCGCTACCAAAGCACATGGACATTTTCTTTTCCTTTGGAGGGAATGCACTGGGGCTTCTGGGGGCCTTCTTGGTCAGAGCTGAATGCAGCTCTGGGGCTGTGTGGTGTGACTAAACCGTGTCACATGTTTGTGTGACAGCTGCATCTACATCTTTCAAGAAATTGTAGTTGTGCACCAATTTACATGCACAAGCATACAGGTTCACCTCCTGTCTTTTGAAGGCTTGGTATGCCCTAGAAGTGACAGCTCTAGGAGTACCACCACCGCTCTGGTGGGCAATGCATTATAAAAGACTCACAAGTGCAGGGCTGTTTCTTCAAGCATCAGAACCAACTTAACGTATGAGCTGAGCCACCTCTGCTGGGATCCTCAGTCAGAGCATCCAGGGAAACCCAGGATATCTGAATCAGCAAGTAAGTACTGAAGAAATTAGGAGTGGTTGTAGGCTGCAGGGTGACTGTACATAGCTCTTTACTGCAGCCTGCAAAATCTTCAGGAACATTTAGAAGCCTGGAGAACAGCTTACAGTGAAGATAATAGGAAAAATGAAAACCATCAATGGCATTTTACTTGGCCATTAGTAAAAGTTACTTACATAAAGTGAACAGTGGTTTATAAGCTTCACAGGTTCATTTATAGCATCTTAATTGTTACATGATTATCAGTACTAGAAGATTTCTCAATTTAGATTTTCCAAAGGAGTCAAATGGAATTGACTGAAAACAGAAAGTGTGAAGCAAGCTGAAAATTATGTATTGACTTCACTTAACACTATGCTATATGTCTATGATAATTAGTGGTAAGTTCTGTGCCCAACTACATGGAAAATTGGAATATATAAAGCATTAATCATAACGCAGTGGTTTCATTTTTCTGGACAGTTTAAACTCAGTTGGCAACAGATTTTCAAATTTTACAGAGTGATTCAAATTAAATTTTTTAAATATATCTTTAATAAATGTGTATTAAATTAATCTTCATAAGTGAGTCCCTTGTGAAAAGAGGTTAAAGTAGATCTGAGGGTAACAGTATTTCTGCTCCTCACACAGAAGGAAGAGCAATATGTGATATAAATTGTCACCATAGCATTAGGAGCCGTAAATAGAAGAATACAAGAACTTCTCCATCAACATCACACAAAAGATCATCATACTCAACTTTCACGTCTCCACCAGTGAGTAGCAGTGGAAGTTTACAGACATTATGTAGAGAAATATGTCCAACCAGACATTCAGAAGTTTCTAAACTAGAAGCTGAATGTGATTTACTGGGTTTAATAAGTGTCAAATGAGCAATATATATTTTAATACTCTTGGCCACTGAAATACCCTGGAAAAATGAGCCATGCAATTCAATTGTATATTTTACAGGAAAGTAATTCCTCCTGTTGGTTTTAAGTCTGCTGTTAATTTCACTGGGTACCTAACCCTCATAATGCAAGACAAAATGGATGGGTGTTTCTTAAAAACCTTCACTTTACTACTCATGATCTTACAGTTGATTATTGTAACTTTAATTGCATTCTCTTTTCCAAATTGAATAAATGCAATCTATTTTATCTTTTACTGCAAAACCAAGAGAAAAAGAAAGAGACAAAATGAGTACTCCAGAAAGCCTCTAAATTTATCTTTGGTTAAAACACTATAGAAGAGTATGTGAACAGGAGCAAGAAACTCAGAAACTTAAACCAACAATAATTCTAAATTTTTAACAGTAGCAGTTTTAATTGCAAACAAGTCTTATGGAAACTGGCAGAAATGGAGAAGCATTTTCAGCATATATGCAAACTTCCTTTGTCTTTCCTTTGACTTTGAGGAGCTTGACAGAATTTATTCATAATCATCTTGCTATCTAGGTCATGATCTCTTAATCAACATTAAGGAGTAGAGATAAATGTCAAACAGGTCTCCTGCACACTCAGCACTCAGATGACAACTGAGAGGAGTTGCAAAATGCTTTTTTATGAACATAACAGATATTAAAACTGAAAGAAATTGCCTGAACCAAGCAACTAACCCAGCACTAAACTTTGGGTCAGTAATAATGACATGACTTTAAAATGCCATGATGGCAGAAAAGGAAAATAAATAAAAGAATACTCTGAGGTGTGCATTTCAATTTTTTCCCCAGGTCTTTCTCTAAGGGAAGAAGAGGCTTTAGAGCTCAGTGACTGTTGATTTCTCAAGAGCAACAATCTGAAAGAAAGGATAATTTATTTAGAAGACAGTAAGCTGTCATATAGGGATAACTTTGCTTTCTTGGGTACTGCAGGATACCATAGGATGCAAACCATAGGATTGCACCCACATAGACACTTAGGCTATGGGTTGCACTAGGAGACTATTAAAACCTGTTCGTTTAAACAGGAAGATGAAGCATTCTTTCATGTTTCAAGAACAATAACATTATTTCATCATTCTTCAATGTTTATATTAATCCTACAAAGCTGAATTCTTCTTTCCTTTTTCTAATTGGGTTATTTAAAATAGATGTATTTAATTTTTGGTTGAATTGAAAACTTATTTTGAAGGCAAGTCCTCTCCTTTTGCACAAGGAGAGGACTTCTTATTTTTCCTCCCTCTGAAAGCTCTGTTCAAATATAAAGACAAAGATGAAGCTACAGACTTTGCTCTTAAAAGTGCTGCTGTGTCACTACCTGTTTGATGCACGAACATGATAAAACTCTTTGATGTAGCCTTGATGAGCTCCAAATGTACTTGGGCTCATGCAAGCAAAATGGAATAACTTCAAAGCATAAATTCTTCCAGCTCTTTTTGTCTATAACAGATGAGGACCACTTAAAAAGAAAGAAAACAGAAGAATTTTACATGGAAAAAAATATGGGGTTTGAAGATATATTTTGTCATGTTTACTTGTGTGCAGGTTCTACAATGATTCATTTGTAAGGAACAAAACTCTTATTCCAGCGGTGTTTGGTTGCAAAGATATTTCTGTATGAATTTTATGGATATTTTTAAGCTAAAATATATTTTTTTTATCACTCCATGGAAGTCCCCAGTTGGGAACATGCTTCTGTCTTTGCAGGAAGAGAAATATCTAGTGGTTTGAACATGAAAGTGCAAATCTGCAGTTATATCATCAACTACTTAATTGCCGTTGACCTATTTTGAAAACGAGTTCACACCCTTAAATACATATATCAAGAAAATGTGTGGCTGGACTTTCCACCTGCTTTAATATCTGACAAGGGTAGTGACATCTACAGACAGTGGACAACCTCAGATTACATAGTTATCAAAACATATCACTAAAAATGAAGCAGTTGTGATTTTAGCTTGTTTCTACAGCTGAAGCACTCCAATCAGTCATATGCCTTCTGAAGTCCTGAAAGATCAAAGATTCTGACATTACCTTAAATATGGGGAGAAATAAATAATAATAATAATAATAAAGGACAAAAGGAAATATATATATATATAAATATATATTGAGAAATTACTTCCATACCTCTGAAGGACATCTGTTTGACAAAACTCAAGACAGAACAACTTTTAAATGAAAAACTAATCTGAAACCATCTTCTCTATGCAATGAGGTGTTTAATAATGGACATACTTCAGTTAAAACAATCTAATAAATGGGAGGAGACTGTCAGCACTATGGGAGAATGTCATCTCAATTTACCACTACTTGGCTTAGCTGTAGCTATAAACCATTATTCACTATAATGAAATCAACAACAGATTATGCCATGAATCAAGCTTATTACTTTGCTTTCTATACCTGCTAGCTGAAATACAATGCCTAGAGAAACGGTACATGCATTAAACTGACGTATCTCAGGATGGTTTTGTTTAGTGAGTGAGTAGGTGGGTGGGTGCTTTAGGGATGGTCCCAATCAAGTGGGAAGGAGAAACAAATAGATGGAATTTTTTCAGTAGAACATTTTTCCTACAGCTTACATTAATCTAGTGAAAATCAAATAGACATATTTCCAATAACATGTTTTCAACACAAGTTTATAAAAAAGAAAAGATGAGGAAGCATGGAACATTCTGAAATGGTGTGCTCCTGTCTCTCTCGATTATTTAATTCTGCATTATCCTTTTCAAACTGCTATTTGACCCAAAATGGGGGAAATTCTGAATATCTTTTACATTAACCTTTCATAATTCAGTACAACAGTACTTGTAAATATCCTGATTGATTTGACATCATGTTTGTTCTCCATGACTTCTTTTAGAAGATGAAATAAAGTTTCCCTGGAAAGAAAAAAAGTGTATCATAACTGAAGTTTCATTAGAACAAGGCTCAGTTTTTCTGGCAGGTGGGGAGGATATAAAACATTAATGTATCACTAACATCATTAATGTAGCATCCTTGACTGACCATTAAACAGTTCAGTTATGATGAATTTTCAACATTGTGCCAGGCCAATGTCTTCCCACTTGCACGCAGTAGCCAGCGCTGCTGCTAATCTGTGCATGGTGGGTTAGAGGCTCCCAGAGAAAATACTTGCATGATTTTGTGCTCCATAGACATGGTGTTCCTGGCTTGTCTTACTACATGAAACAAACAACCTAGGTAAAAAGGGTAAAATATGGACTGTTCTTACAAACTCATGATATTCAGGACAAAGTAAGTCAATGCAGAGCTTGACCTTTCTGCTAACACAGCCAATAACTACCATTTTCAGAGGCACAAAGCTGAACTGCCATGTAACACACATAGAGATGAAAAGGAAAATGAAGGCTGTGAGAAACCTTGTCAACAGATGAATGCCTAAGAGGAATCTCCTCACAGCAAGGCAACACACACCTCCCTCCTTGTCTACAGCCATCATGTCAACAGCAGCATGCCAAATTGATTACCCTTGCTAAAAGGGCATGCAATAGTATTCAATTCTGCAAGAACTTACTCTAAATTGTAATGATCCACACATTTCAATTTCTAGCAAGCATTGTTGGCATCCTCCTCCATGCTGAACAAATAACTATGTAAAGAGGGACCTCCCAGTGTCTCTCTCAAACTAAGAGAACTCAATAGTTTTATCTGAGGTCTATAGAGAGGTTTTAACATGGTTCAATCTGGGGGCATAGGCCTACTCTCAGATAATGGAAATAAATGTGGAAAATTAAAAAATAAGTTTGCCTAAAACTCTAGAAAGTGAGCTATGTAACTGGTATGAGCTGGAGATGAATTCTTTCTTTCATAAATGTGACAGCAAATCCAAGATGCTAGAAGTTGATTTGCAACTCACCTTCCATGGTTGTTGCTGTGATTCAGACGTATAATTTTTGGTTCACTCCCAGAGCTGTATTGTGTGCTCCAGAGCTGGCTGATTTTGCAAGTTTTCTGCCTGTCTGTGGATACCTGTAAAGTTACTTTCAGCCTGCAGCTGCTAAGGAGCAGAGCTCTGCTTGGGGCCATAAATGTAAGAGAAATCTTTCCTTTCTGCAAGAGAAGGAAATTGCTTGAACAGATGCTAGTAGGCTACAACCTGCAGGAAAAACTGGGCCTGTTTCTGTCATATTTTTTGTGTTTAGTGTCCTCTTAAAACATGCACAATTTTTTCAGAGCACATTTATGGTTAATTTGTGCAGCTGACATTCTCAGCCTTGCTGGAGAGTTTACTCTGCTGATCTACAAGGAGTTGCAAGGCCACTGATAGATTCCCTGGTTTGAAAGTGCCATTGTACATGTTGTTAACAGTTGTTTTATACCTGGTGAAGAAAGCCAGAGGCTGACAAATGATTATTCTGTTACCTGCTGGATATGTTTAAATGCACTGTTGTAAGTGGATGTTGCAACAGCCTTAACAAAAAATGATCTTACTCAGCACTAAAGACTTTTCCAGGTTACTTAGTCAAAATTTGTGAATGGCTTTTCATCAACATCACGCCAGAGAACTCTTGCAGCTCCCCAGATATCACCAGCATTGGTAGAGAACAATGTTCAATGTGGTAACTTTTACAGCTCAGTGGATGACATAAGCTGACTAAAGTCTTTCAGCCACATAGGTTTCTTATTGCTGTTCCCATGTTTGCACAGTTTCTCTGTGTCTTTGAGGGCTGGGTACACATGAGCTTAGGTCTGTCACTGCTATCCGAGGAGAATGGGGCACTCTAGTACTTCCTGTCTGCAGAGCCTTGTCTCCTGAATTTAGCATCAGCAGGCAGTGGCCAGAGGCTATTATTTCCTGTGTTGTTACAGTGCCTAAAAATTCGAGTCAAGAATCAGGCTTGATTGCAATGGGAGTTGTATAAGCACAGCTGGAGAGTCTTGCTGTGGAGGATTTATGGACCTTTGTGGCAGGAATCCTGATTGTAATCATTTACAGACTAACGTTAGCAGAGCCTGTGGCAATTTACCCTGTGGAACATACAGGTATGGTGTGGAGCAACTTAAGAAAATGGCATAAAAGGATATTCACATAAAGCATTTAATCCATGTGCCAAGGTTGAAGAGACTAATCTCACTTTATAGCCACTGGATAGTGGAGAGGATCCAGGAGTCAATTCAGAGCACTTAAATTAGGTTCCTGCACTGAATCACAACCTGAAGAAGCTCCTTCCCTGTCTCTCAGTAAAGAAAGAGTACTTCCAAGCGGGACACAAATGTTAGGCACCAAGCTTGGGCAGATTAAACACCTCCAGAAACAGTTTCATTAACAGTAGATCCTAACAAAGTCTGATCCAAAGCACATCAACACTAAACAATTCTGATTAAACGTGCACTTTTATCAAAACTGCAATGTGTGTCCAGTAAGATGTAACAAATAGATTTGAAAAAAGTTGAAGCTTTAATGTTTCTTTGATATATTCTTTTACATTAACAGTATATTAAATGCTGATTTTAACTTGACAGATAGTGCTATAGGCGTACAATCTAATATATTTCACATTTGAACGTCTAACTCAAATTAATTGAAACTCTTTGAAATTAACAAAATAAAATGCTTCTGTGGTTCAGCGTTTAAAAATATTTTTATTTAAATGTGTAGATGTTAATTACCTATAAAAGATAATCTATTTATAATATATAGAGATTTATATAATAAATAATATTTCTTACTTTAGCTTTTATCATGTCATACTTTACTGTACTGGAAGTTTTGCAGTGCCGGCCTTCTCATCACAAGTTGGAATTAATAGAAGGTTGACAAGAATGAAAGGTTGCAGCAGATCAGACTTAAGGTCTATACAGCTCAATATCTTCTCTTGTATTGTGTCCCAGAGCAAGTGACTGAATGAGAATACAGATGGAGGCAAGCATATGACTGTGCTAAGCACAGTTTGAGGGCTGAGGTCTTGCAAGCCCAGTGGAATTTCCTGGATTTTTTGAACACTGGGATTTCTATTCTACAGAAATTTCTGCAAAGCAGACTTCCAATTCTAAATCATAACTTAAGAGAAGATTGCAATCAGCAATAACATCAACCCCTTTAACATGTCATCCTTTAGTGGTTAGACTTTGGACACAAGAAATGTTTGTGCAATTCAAACATTTGTCTTATGGGCAGTACGCGAGGACATTTTTCTCTGTGTATCAGCCTTCTAGAATTGATTTTGCCTCATGTGACCTGCAGAAAAGTACAATGACAACAACAACAACAAAAAGAAACAAAGAAAAGCCTGTTTTTTGATTTCTCTCTTTAAGAGAAATGGGCTTGAGAGGTTGGCATTAGCAAACCTCATGAAGTTCAACAAGGCCAAGAGCAAGGTTCTGCACCTGGGCCAGGGCAATCCCAAGCACAAATACAGGCTGGGTGGAGAATGGATTGAGAGCAGCCCTCAGGAGAAGATCTTGGGGGTGCTGGTGGATGAGAAGCTCCTCGAGTCAGCAGTGTGCACTTGCAGTCCTAAAAGCCAACCGTATCCTGGGCTGCAGCTAAAGCAGCATGGCCAGGAGGGTGAGGGAGGGGATTCTGCCCCTCTGCTCTGCTCTCATGAGACCCCACCTGGAGTGCTGTGTTCATATTTGGGGCCCCAGCACAATAAAGGCATGGATCTTTTAGGACAAGTCCAGAGGAGAGCCATGAAGATGATCATAGCACTGGACCAACTCTCCTATGGAAACAGGTTGAGGGAGTTGGGGTTGTTCAGCCTGGAGAAGAGAAGGCTCTGGGGAGACCTTACAGTGGCCTGCCAGTACCTAAAGGGGGCCTACAGGAAAGCTGGGGAGGAACTCTGTCAGGGATTGTGGTGATAGGACAAGGAGTAATGGTTTTCAAGTGGAAGAGGGGAGATTTATATTAGATATTTGGAGAAAGTTCTTGACTCAGAGGGTGGTGAGGCACTGGCACAGGCTGCCCAGAGAAGCTGTGGGTGCCCCATCCCTGTAAGTGTTCAAGGCCAAGCTGGATGGGACTTTGGGCAACCTGGACTAGTGGGAGGTGTCCCTGCTTGTGGCAGGGGGTTGGAACTAAATGGTGCTTAAAGGTCCCTTCCAATCCAAGCCATTTTATGATTCTAAAGTCAGAAGAAGGAAATTCTATGTCTTGGCATTTTCATAGCATTCAGACAGTGCCTAAATATGATAGAGGGTTGTAAAAATTTTCACTAATTGCAGACAAAGAAGTCCTTTGTATGCCTTGGGTTTATAATACTACATTGTATCAGTGAAAGACAGAAAACCAGCAAATTCTGAAGGTATTTTGGAGTCTAGACACTTAGTATTATAAAGAATAGGGGCTTTTTAGGGTTGAAAAAATGTGAAGCAGCTAACTCTAGTTTTAGGCGCAGAACATGATGTGTGTTACAGTATGCACAGGCCATCTTTCAGGAAAATAATTCTTTATCTCAGATGGTTATTAAAACTTTGGGTTGCTATTATGAATCTCACAGTCTGAATATACTTTGAAAATATTTTCAAATGTTTCTCTACAAAGCCCCCAAAGTTGATAGCAACTCCAAAGGCTTGCTGGTATCTTTGAAACTACCACGAGCAGTATTGATCTGTCTGAACCAGCTGCTGGATGAAGTAGGTGGGATGAGAAAAATGTCTCATTTGAAAGTTGCCCCTTAGAAATACAGTGTGGTTTTTCATACTTCTTAGGGGTGTTGTCTCTTATTGGCAAGCTTTCACATAACTGCTGCATCATTATTTGCTTTTGTACCTATTGTGTGTGGGTCATCTACCAGGATTTTGTATTTCCATATTACTAATCAATAAATCTGGAATGCTATGTATAAGCAGCAGATTTCTGCTGATCAGAAGAGGTTCCCTTGATAAAGATGCTCAGTTTTTTGGATAATCTATCAGGCAACAATATCTATGTTGCTGTTGGCTGTGGCTGAAGACAGGCACGGAATGGACATGGAGCTGAAGTGTTCGTGTGAGAGTCAGTTCTGGTTTTCTTTGGCTCCCCAGAAGCCACAGACTGCTCCATGTGAGCATCAAGACTGCTGAACCTTTGTGAAGTTTTAGCCAGACTAGCTTTGTCTCCTTCTTTCATAAATCTGCGATGTACTGTGTCATTATTATTACTAAAGGTAATGTCTGCTGCATCCAACACATTTATTACTGTTATTACTAACAATGGATCCGATGAAAATACTAATGCAAAAGGAGAAATAAAGCAACAAGTTAAACAACTGTGAAACTGTTCATTGTGTCTTCAATACTCCATTAATCCCAAAGTCGTTATAAAACTCACTGCTGGATATTGGCTACGAACCAATATGACAGATGGTGAATAAAAATAAGAGTGTTTTAAAAGAACACTGACAGCAATATATTTAACCTCTACATTTTAGGCCTGCATCTCTGCTACTAGCCATGGTAGCAGAGTGGAAATATATTTATCTGTGAATAACTGCAATCAGAGGTCTAAACAGCATTGAAATTAAAAGTGGACATTGATTAGAAGCAATTAAACTCATTTTGGAATTTATATTCCAAAGTGGTACAGAGCTTATTTTACCTGATAAGACTAATATGAAATTTAATTATTTTTACTGAAAATTTTAATGGAAATAAAGAATTGTCTTTGGGATACTGATCCTGATGTGATCCCTAAAATGACCTTTTTTTACAGAAGATGTAGCGCCAACGAATGTTGTTATAGTGTTCGCATGAAGGAAGAAACAGGCATTAAAAGCTAGTCCTTCTAACTACCCTGTGCCCCCTCTTCATTTCTGAACTCATTCTGCAGTCCTTTTGTTACTGATGGTCTTCCTGCCAAGTTTCCTGTTGACATAAGAGTACTTTGGATTATTTTTGTCTTCTTCCAGTGATTTTTAACTTTTTCTAATTTTGTGGCATTTTGAAATATTCTGCAATTGATGTGTAAATACTTTAAGATTTTTACATACTTAGGTTTACTGATTATGTGTTTATTTTAGAAATAATACAATTTTTTAAAAGATGATTGTTCTAACTTCAACCAAAAAATATTCAGGAATCCAAGGAGAAAACAGTTAAATATTTTTTTTTTTAGTTAAAAAAATGAACAAATTTCAAAACTTTGAAGTTCTATTTAGATACTTTTTTAGAAAATTATTCTGATTTCCTTTTCTAAATGATTTTTTTCACATTGCTAGGCTGCACAGAGAAATTGCCCCATGTCATGCTGTCAGGATTAGATGACAAAAACATACCTATGGAAGAAATTTCCTCTCTCTGATGAAACAGCCACTGACTGGTTTGCATCTAGCTTGCTCCTTTCAATTTTGTTATTTGACTCAGTGATACCAAGATCTTCACTTTTAAGTACTGAACTCCTCTAAGTATGCCCCTTATCTACTTCTCAATGCATCTGTTGCTTTTCAAAGATATACTTACCTAATATGCTATTTTTGATGCTTATTTATCTGTCTCTACAGAGGGATCTGGATAGGCTGGACCAAGGGGTTGAGGCCAATTATATGAGGTCCAGCAGGGCTTGGTGATGGGTCCTGCACTTGGGCCACAACAACCCCATGAAACAGTCCAGGCTGGGCAAAGAGAGGTGGCTGCCTGGTGGGGTTGGCCTGGGGGTTTTGGTCGATAGTTGCCTGGGTGTGGGCCAGCAGTGTGTTCAGGTGGCCAGGAAGGCCAACGGCATCCTGGCTTGAATCAGAAATAGTGTGGCCAGCAGGACTAGGGAAGTGATTGTCTCTCTGTACTTGGCACCTGTGATGCCGCACCTCAAGTCCCATGCTCAGCTTTGGGTCCCTCACCACAAGAGGGACATGGAGGTGCTGGAGTCAGTCCAGAGACAGGCTACAAAGCTGGTGAAGGGACTAGAAAACAAGACTTACGAGGAGTGGCTGGGGCGACTGGGGTTGTTTAGCCTAGAGAAAAGGAGATTCAGGGGAGACCTTATTGCACTGTACAATTACCTTAAAGGAGGCTACAGAGAGGTGGGGACTGGGCTCTTCTCCCAAGCTCCAAGTAATAAGATGAGGGGAAATGGTCTCAAGTTGCACCAGGGGAGGTTTAGTTTGGATATTAGGAGAAGTTTCTTTATTGAAAAGTTTGTGAGGCATTGGAATAAGCTGCTCAGGGAAGTGGCTGAGTCACCATCCCTGGAGGTCTTCAAGAAATGTCTAGGTTTAGAACTTAGTGGCATAGTATAATGGTGGACTTTTGTACTAGGTTAAAGGTTGGACTAGAAGATCTTAGAGGCCTTTTCCCACCTGAACAATTCTATGATTCTATGATCCCTAGGTTAGACAGGGAATATTGGTGTGGTAACTTATGACAAACATAAACCATTTGCTAGGAAGATATTGGGCCTGGAGGTGGATGCATAACTCCATCACACCTTTCACTTTACAACCATATGGCCAGAAAATGAGTAATCAGAAACAGCTTTCCAGATGGCTTACACATGCAACTTACAGCAGAAAGGTAAGGAGATACCCAGAAAACATGGCTTTACTACTTGAAGGGTAAACAACAGACAAAGGACAAACACAAGGTTGCAACCAGCCCCCAGCTGACTACCCTGGCCATGGGGACAACCCCACAAGCTCAGTGTAAGGTCAGGCCGGTGTTGCTCTCAGGAGTGCTCTTGGTGCTCTGCAGGTGGAGGACACAGAGCCTGGTCTGTGATGTCAGTCCTCAGCTGTATAAAAGCACAGACATCATCTGGAGAACTACAAAAGGTAGTTTTTAATTTTCTCTTTAATAGCTGAATAGATTAACAACTGGACAAAATCCAGGTGTTGGGTTTGACTGGCTGCATGTAGGTGAGGGCATGTAGCCCACACTGTCCTGCCAGTCTCAGTTTTAGACACAGCTATGTCCACTGTCCACTGCTCCTTTGTACTGTTTTTTTTTTATTATGTTTGTTTTTTATTTACCAGATACTTTATTGCTAATGACTTATTTTATGCTTTGTTGTTCTTTCTTTTTTCTTTTTTTCTTTTCCTACGCAACTTCCTTAGCAGTTCTCACTAATGAATTACCCAGTAGCTATACAGCAGTACTGATGAATCTTCCAGGGAAGCATCCAAAATTAAGGTTCGTTATTCCAGTTTGCTTTACAAGACAATAATTATTTTTTAAAATCCTATTACAAGTTAAGCACCAAAATGATAATTAAAAATAAATGAAATATTTTTACATGTTCAAAAGCTGTAAGAACTTTATATTTTGACTGAACTGTCAACAGTAACCTTTTATTAGCAGCTCTGTGCACTGTAAAACTACCACTCACATTGGAAACAGAACAGATGCCATACATCTTGAGCATATGGGAAACAGAGTGTCACAGATTATAACATCAGAAAATCTCAATATGCTTTCATTAAATGCCTTTCTAGTCATAAATTGATTGTAAACAAAACATTGACCTTCAGGATACAACTTGTAGCCTATTAAGTATACCAAAGGTAGTTTGTCTATGAAACAAGGACCCACATCATAGTGGTAAAGACTTTTAAAATAAACGCAGCATGAAGCAGCTGTTTTACTGACAGAATCCACAGATGTTCCCAGTCCAGAGCAGTGGATCCAAACATGATATCTGGTCCAAAATTTAACATCAGCACTGTACTTATTAATAGTGGGCAACACAAGAAAAGCTGAGTGAAATTTCTGCATCCTGTGAAACCTCTGCAGATTTTGCAAATCTGCCCATTCTGTAATTGTTTAAATGCATCTATCCAAATACCTGGATCAACAGCCTTGGGAAAGCAAGATGCCATAGGAGAGCAACCTACTACAGCTGAAATCTTCTACTTCTCTGCATCTATTTACGCCAGAAACGATCTTGGTAGACATCACCACCTGGAAGACACATGGCAGCAACCCACCCACTCTCTCTTCTCCCAACCCTCTGAAGTTATTCATACCATCAAGCTACATCAGCATGGGTTCTCGCTGCAGCACACACGAGTCCTTGAGAAGATGGTCCAGTACAACTGCTTGGGCTCTGGGCAAGAGAGACCACAACACAGTGAGGGAGTAGGACACCAGGAGCCCACCAGGGACCTGGAGAACAAGGTGCAAGCAACTCCATCCATATTGCAAGGATGATGAGAATTTGGTGTGGTTTTTTTTTTTTTATTTGCTTTTTTTTTTTTTTTTTTTTTTTCCTGCACTCAAGAACCCTTAGCAAAAGGAAGCTCTTAACTCGTGTAAAAACAGATATAACGTGAACACAGTCACATAGACAACATGGGCAGCTGGGGATTAAGAACCAAGCACAAAATGAGAGGCATGTAAATATCGGCATACAGATACACCTGCATGTCTCTAATTTGTCAAAACGCACTCACTCGTACTACAGCATCATGACATCCTTTCCACAAGCAGGTAAAAATTAGAAAGGTATCACACCACAGGTGAGTTAAATCTTTTCTGGATTGTGTAGTTCAGGTAAAAATAGAACTCGGTTATCAAGTAAAACTGATCTTACAAAACTGGGCTTTTATTACAGAGTTAAGACAAAAATTGAGGTTTTTGGCCAGACAAAATTATCCCAGTTTTAATAATGCAGCTAAAAATGATCCTAGGTCTGTACCTTTATTATTTGGATTTTGCAAAAAGCCTACATATCTTTGCAAATTTTTTCTGGGGATAAACCTAATATGCAAAGTCAACCATTCTGCCTCAGAGGAAGAGAAATTTTGCTTTTGCATTCCTGATGCCTTTAATGAAACAGAGCAATTTTTATTTATTTATTTATTTTTCCTTTTGTTTTCAGCTATATCTGTAAGTCTTTCTTCTCTTCATACAGTGGCTGGCAATAAAAGACTCTCTTTTTCCCCTCTGTGCTGACTAAAGTGGCATGGTGCCTTCCTTCCTTGCCCTCAACACTGCTTGAGCACTGCTGTGTACTAGTGGAGTGTAAGACAAGCCATTAGGTATTAACTGAATTTCACAGTGTATCAGTAGCAATATTATGGAGTTGAAGTATGGGAAGAATGAAGATGAATCATACAGTTTCTGACCTGCACGTACTCCAAAGCAGAACTATCACGAAATGAAGCAGGCAACTTCAGTAAAACTTTAATCCTCTTCACCAGCTTCAGCTTTCTGGAGACACATGCTGCTCATTCATGTGGCTGCTACCCAAATGTCTGTTCTGTTGATTAGCCAGTGATCTGGACCACCAGCACAGTCAACATAATGTTTTAAACCTATCTTTGTAAAGAATGCTCATTAAACAAAATGGTCATGCAATCATTCTCCATCTAAAACAGACCGGTTCTCTAGAGCCTTATTTGGTACCCTTTTTTTTTTTTTGTTCTGAAAATAGTTAGGTCCTCAGAATGAAGTGCCACGCAACTTTGGTATGGACAGCAGGATGACTCATTTTTTGGTCTGTTTTGTGACCTTTACAGCAGCATGTGGGTTCATAACAGAACGTAAGAAAACAACAGATTAGATCACAACTTCTCAAGAGGTAGCTTAAGCCTTTTCCCTGCACCGTTGCATCCAGCTCCCACTAGACCATTCAGAATTAAACATTTGATTAAAAGGATGTATCCAACACAAATCTATTAAACCATGTCAGTAAACAAAAATTCAGAATCTGGAGCCTGAGGAAGAAACTTTCCTTCTCTGTGCCCCAGCCTGCTCAAGTCAATAGATTTGCATTGATTTCAACAGACTTAAGTGGTCAAGTAATTTTCCTGCCAGGAAAATCACCTCTCACCCTGAAGAACTGAGCTTCTCTCCTTTAACTTCTCCGAACTGCTGCCCTAGACCACAGCTGCAATCTTATATTTTTGGACAGGGAGGGCCAGGAGCTTCTTTACATGTGAAACAGATGTTTCGCATCTTAGAGATGGAATTTGACCCCTATTCTCACAACAGGATAGTTCTTATCCTCTCTGTGTGTGTGTTGGCAGGAAGGATAGGGACAGATGCTATTATTCCCAACATAAGAAGGGAGAATTTAGGCACAGAGAGATTAAACATAAATATTTATCAATTTGAATATCCTGTTTGAAACACTGCATTCTGAATTTGCATTGAGTTTTGTTCTATTTAGAAATATATATGTTCAAATTAAAAATTGCAGTCTCCAGCTGCCCCTGTGATGTCTCTGTGCTCTTATAACTCATAGCTCCCAAGTCAGACAGCTGGAAAATTAGTAATGTAGAGACAGCCTGAGAAAACTTTGGTCTACTGATTTATTCAGGGCCACACAAGACCTCAGAGGAAAAATTAGAAATAGACTCCAGTTCTCTGGGGCACAATCCACTGACATACAGGGACACATTTTCCTTTAATAGTAGCTCGATCCTCTGCTCAATATCCACTTTCTTGAACAAATTAAGCAAGATTCATTTGAACAGACCTTGATTCACTCCCAAAACAGGTCCATACCAAGCATCACATGAGGCAACAAACCTGAAGTTCAAAATCACAATGACCATGCATGATGCAATTTCCAAAATTGTTGTTTTCTTCATCTTTCCTTTTTTTTTAAAAAAAAAAAATATATATATATATATATAAATATATATATATATATGTTTTCTCTCTCTCTCTCTCTCTAAATGTCAATAGCTGTTAAAGATAAAGGAGTTGCAGGATGTGGGCATGTCATCTTTTACTAGTTTGTCAGAGAAAAATGTAGAAAATTCCAAATTTCCTCATATTAATGAATATTGGTCTCAGCAGGAACTTTCTGATTTACTGCTGCTTGAGCTAATGAATCCTCAGAAACACATTATCATCCTCCCTGAGGACCAGCCCTACAGAAAGAGATATTCTGTGAACAAGTTATATACATGAGTGCCAACAGAAAAAAAAAAAAAAAAAAAAAAAAAAAAAAAAAATTTGGGAAACTCTGGATTTTCTCCCATGGAGAGGTAAACTTACCGGCACTACAGAGCCATATCTCTTCCCTCTACTGACCCCTTCCCAGGTCTGACTCTTGCCCCTCTTTATTAGGCAGTTCTTCTGCATTAGGTGAGCCTTGGGTGCTGAGATTGACAGATCAACAAGAGTTGAAAGGCTTTTCTTCTTATTTCTGCATCTGAATGAAGTACAGCTGGTGGTGTGCTCCAGCAGGGAAAGTCTTTCTTAGCTTTATTTACTTTTTTTTTTTTTTTTTTTTTTTTTTTTTTTTTCCTTCAGGGAAGTTTATGTAGGAAATTTAGTAAGTACCTAGTCTGTAGGAAATATGAGCAATGATAACAAAAGTTATATCCCAGGGTCTTCTTTTCCATTTTGATTCTTTGCTCTAAAACTAGCAAAGCCAACAGAAAAAAAAAATATATCTTAACCTTTTTTATGTAACTGAGATAGTACACTTTCCACTGATGTGCATATTAAAAAATGGTTAGAATATCTTGTCAGCAATTATATTAAAATATTCATATTCAATCTATGATTGATGTGCAAAAATAGAATTTCAGTTAAAGTATTTAAATTCTAGAAATGTTATATAACTGAAAACATGGCGTAGTAGTGAGAAACATTCAGTAGATTTAAAATAAAGCTGGATGTGGAAGTAAAATCTGTATTAAACTTTATTCAACTCATTTTTTTTTCTTTCATAAACAAAGCTGATATGAGTTATGAAAAATGATTTGTAATTTTTTTTTTTTTTTTTTTTCTCTTGAAGTGACATTTTAACAATAAATTTACCTAACTTTGAAAGGTTAAAAAATGAAGCAAAAATACTTGGGAGAAAGTTTACATTTCCTTTTTTGGAGTGAAAGATTAGAAGTTTATTTGCAGGCCAGATCTTCAGGAATTGTTCTTTTCCTGGTTACCAAATCAGAAAAAAATCACCCACACGACTCTACATAAGTGTCAGGCTTGATCACTCCCTCAGTTCTCCTCTTTCATTTAAAATAAAATGTAACCAAATAGATCCACTCTTTGGCCCAGATTTAATAGATATTTAAATACATATAGATACTCTTATTCACAAAGTACCTACTCGGTTTTATCAGATGACTAAGTCTTCTTGCCCTTTGGATCTGAATGTTGATGAGACAGATTAAGTGCAACAAAATATTGTCTCAAAACGGTGGCCTCCTATTTTTATTTTTCATCAGACAGAAACACTTCATCAGACAGAAGGATGAACACTTAGTCAGAGTCCAGGATAGCTGATGAACCTGTGACAGTCTAGTATTGCAGTGATTTCATTCCTATCAAATCAAAAAGAAAAAGACTGAGTCCATGATGTTATTTGATAGATGTTTCTGCAATGAAGGCACAGCTGTTCTTGGAAAGGTTTCTGTCTCTCTGGAACCTGACTTGTAGGAGTGGCTTCATGTCATTTAATTCTACTAGAGAGGGAAAACAATAAAATAAAAACACACTTTTATTAACAGACGAGCTTTATACCTTTAGAATGTCTTTGTGCTTTATCTGTTGACACAGGGTAGAGATCAAATATTTGGCAGCTACATATTCCATTTGGTCAATGGGACCAAATAAGTAAAACAGTACCACCAAAACAGAACCCATCAAAATCTTACCTTTCAGCTGAAATGCTGAGTTCCTTAGAAGCACACAAGTGGTTTAGTTTCCTCATTGTTTACAACAGCTGCATCAGGGTTAGTAATATGTGTAGACATGTAAGGTATAAAGAAGAAGGTACAAAATCATGAACAAGAATAGGCAATTGACCCATTGGGTCAATGGATTCATTAGACCAAGAGTCCTTGGACAAGCTGCTTCTCCAAAGTGCTGGCTTCAGCTGCTGTGTGCTGCTTCAGGGAATTCTGGCAGCCCATTTCATTTTTATCAATTAGCAATTAATTAGCAGTTTCTTACAGAAAACGTCTGATAAACAAACATAAAATAAGCTCATGCAAAATTCCCTGAAGATGGCCTCCTCTTCAAAATGCGCTTGAAAAGAAAAGCTAGCACAAGATCTTAAAAACAAAACAAAACAAACAAAACAAAATGAAAAACAAAACAAAACAAAACAAAACAAAAACAACCATGAAGCCAAAGAAAACACTCCATGGTTTCACATGATTTATATGGAGTGGAAGACTGATACACTTTCCACCTTTGTCAGTTATTGACCTATACCTGACAAATATAAGAACCTCAGAAAAAGCAAAGGTGGTGCTGGAACAGACCACAGTTACTCCTTGGACAAATAGGAGCAAAAACCCTTTTGAACCTCAGGGACAGTGCCAGTGCTAAGTGTAAAGCAGAGGAGAACTGGGTGTTTTAAGGGAAGCCTAATGGACTCTTTGCTGTAAACTGTTTTAATGACTACCTGAAAGGTAGTCTACTGATTTCCTCTCCCCTGTGTACTCATACATGTGACTTGTAATCTCATAAAGTCTTTTAATCCTGTCAAACACACATGAGCAACAAGAAAGCTTACACAAGAAATGTAAAACTATTTTCTCTTTAAAGCAAAACTGCCTATCCACTACCTCAGCTATATGGTCCTTCATTTCTGATGCAACAATAATGTTACAGGATGTCGAATTTGTCTGAATGGCAAAGTGTAAATGTTGGGACAAAGTATGGTATTTTACCATATTTCATAGATAGGTAAGTGGAGCTACAAGGGGAGCTATAGGAACTGTGACCAGTCCTCACCTTTCTATTTTCTGAAGGGACACATGGAAGTTCTCATTCTTCCTGTTGGAAGCTCCCTTACTGCTGACAGGAGATAGAAGGACCTCATTCACTCATGGATTCATCAAAGTTACCCAGTTGGAGCAAGAGCTGGGAGACCAGACCCAAATGTATATTTAGAAGTGGAGCCACTGACACACCAGTGGCTTCTAGGTTAGATTTTAGAATGTCTCTGAGGGAATCCTTTCCTTCTTTTAGGTGTGTACACCCTTCTGTCTGCTGTCTGCGTAGAGCAGCCATTGCCCACTTGGATGCAGACTAGGTTAAACAAGGCCTTGTCAACACTGACGCATGTCCGTGGCCTTGTAGAGGTTCAGCATATTCTTGGTGGTGTGATTTTATCGGTTTCTGCAGGCTCAGTAGGCTCTGGAGCCTAGCAGTTTGGGGACATTTTCACACACCATTTTCTCAACATGCTCTTTTCATACAGACTTACAGTCACACACAGAAAACAAGACCTTCAAGACATCCCTTTCTAGGTGTGTGGGCTTACTGGAGATGGCTGTAACCATTCACGAAGTTTGCCTCTCTATTAACACAGCTGTACTATACCTGCAGGACTCAGAGGCACTGTTTGAGGAGCAATAAGCTGCAATTTCACCAGCAAGGTGTGGTGTGGGTGAAGTGAGCGAATACCAATGAAGCACTAGGCCACTACTGGAGGCAGAGGAAGCTCCCAGCAAAGAGAGGCAGACCACCAAGGTAGAGCAGGATCCTGCTGGCCCTAGATACTTGATCTCTCCTACCCAACGTGTATGCTGATGATGCTGAAGTTCTCCTCTTCCTTAAAGCTCAGCGTCCCAGCTTAAGCAGCAGATCTGGCTTTTGGCTGGAAGTGCAGGCCAAAGCCACAACAGTTAGAAATCTCATGCAGCCAAGCCACCAGGCTTTATATCCTAAATTATAGCTCAGCTGCTGCTTTGAAGGATAATTTTAGACTGTCATTTATGCCCGTGAATTTTATCAGCTTAGCCAAATGTTGCTGAACTCATCATTTCTGCCTTTTAGAAGAAATGGCTTTTAAAAGGCCTAAAAGCCTGTTAAGCTGTGACTCCTCTGGAGGATCTAGCCATGCCAATACTGACAGAGGAGCTTCAAACAGGAACTTTAAAGTCCCCCTGCCACAGAAGAGGGAGGAAGGACACACTTTACCCAGGTGGATGATCAGGCTGTACATGCAAAAGTCGTTATCTGCATACCAGGTGTCTGGAGAGATTAGTAATTCACTGGCATGTGTCTCTGGCAGCTGAAGAGCACATCTGAATCCCCTGCTATGTCTCATGACTGCACAGTTAGGGATGCAATCAGAAGTTTTAAGCTAAAGCCTCTGGATGGTAGTGGCAGACAAAAGTCTCAACTTACTGGATGTGATGCTGAACCTTAAGACATATAAGCCTTATATTTAGAGTCCATACCACTGCGTGTAATGAGATATTAAGGGAATTTAAGGCACCTAAAAACTAAATCATCATCCCAAACAGACATCACTTGGTAAAGAAAGGAACTCCCAAGATATCTCCCTGACTAAAGGAATGTGAACTCCTTGACTTTCACTCATGTGAAAATGGAGATCCCTCATCTCAAACAGTTTATCTTATACAAGAACCCAACATATATATTTCCTTTTCAATGTAAGCCTCCTGATTCTCTCCCTAACCATTAACCTCCAGTGCCAGGTTCCCTCTTGTGTGTTCTCACATTGGTCCAATGAACCTTAGACCTTCTGCACTGCAGGTGCAATCCAATGGGAAGGGAAAGAGTGCCCTGCATGAACAGCCTGCTGATCCATCTGCAGGGTAAAATGATGTCTCTGAACTACCTCAGATAATTAAATCAACCCCCCACCATCCATACAGTGGTTGGCTATTGTAAAGCAGAAGTAGCAGTGTTGTGAGACACACCCTCAATATTTATGGGTGACTCTTTCATAAGGGGCTGGATGCTTTGCTTCCACACTAAGACATTAGCGTTTCCCCGTGTATTTTATAGGGAGTCACAGTGCTTCATCCAGGTCTCTGTATTTTGTCTAAATCCTCCAGTATATCTGTCCTATGCTTGTTGATGTTTGCCTAAAAGTGCACTCACAGCCCTGACGTACGCTGATTGAAATGGTGGATAAATATCATTACTTTAAAGGTCATCCTGTTAGGAAAATTGCACTACATGAACAAAAGATGCTCGAAGACAAAGTGACCTTCAGTCAATTTGCAGGAATGAGAAGGACAAGTTAGCTGGGCTTTTTGATAACAGCAGCTGCACCCTGCTCTCCTGTTTGACATCAATCCAGAGGACAGCAATCTCCCTTGCTAACTGAGGAACAGGATTTCTCCTCTGTGCCAGTGTTGGTGTCAAAATACATAAATCTTTTCAAGATCCAAGCTTTAATTTCACAACCACTTCATCAGAAAGAATGTACAGTCAATCAACCTACCTCATATGGGAATTCTGGGCAGCAGCTACACTGACTGTGATTTCTCTTGGCTTTGGGAAACTGTTCCATGTGATGAGGTGACACTGTAAAGATAACAAAAACAAGCTTCCTCATGGTTGCTCTCATCTTCTTGTCTGAGTGAATGCTTCTAGCACACCTGGAGTTTTGAACTCAAGTATCAGGTTAGCATGATAGTTATATGATGTCCTTAAAGCATTGTTAGTTCACTGTTGTAACCACTAGAAATTTGCTCTTAGGGAAGAAGCTTATCTGTTAAATAGAACCAGAATCAGACATTTTCCTTCAAAGCACCACTCTTAGCATCAGAAGCAGTGGTGAGGTTGCTATCACCACTTTGATTGCAGAGCTGAATTATATGCACTTGTATCACAGCTCTTCTCTCCTCTCTGGACCCCATCCTGCCTGAAGGTCTGTATAAATTGATGCTAACATCCCTGCTGAGTGTAGACATAGCATGATGGTGTCTGAGGACTAGAAATGACCAAACTTCCTCATCTATTTTATTAACAAAAGTGTTATTGGATGGATATAAATGACTTTAATATTAATGAATGGATAAGTATTATACTCTGATTTTTTAATTTTTTTTTTTTTTTACTAGAGCTAATAAAAAAGAAAAGTTTCAAGACTTTTTATTTTAGCAAGAAGGAAAAAAAAGAATCTATCAGGATTTTTCCTCTTCAAAACATGTCTAAATATGCCTTGAAAGATTAACATTAAAAAGAGTAACTTTATTTTTTTTTCCTTTCAAGCAAATTCTCAAATCTGTGCTCAGAAATCTGTGAGTGTTTTCACAGATCCTGTTGCAGAATAAGCTGCTATGAAAAAATTGTTATACAATAGACTATTTATACATATATATAACATGTATATAGCAGTTTACTTGTCTTTTTCTCACTTAAATAGGACCAATAAAAAGTGTCCTAAAGGTTCTAAGCTTCACCATATTTCAAGCTGAATTTAAAAATTAATGACATTTTATAAAGAATTCCAAACAGTGCTTATTTATTATTAACTTTTTGCCATTTAATAACTGCATATGGATCTCAGTTTCAGTTTTCTTCCTGTATAGGAAAATCCATTACTTTTCCATCCTTTTACTATTATGTTATTTACTATTATGTTATTAATTATTGTTTTAAAATACAGTATGTTCTCCTGTCTCCAACCATGAAAGGAACAAGAAGAATGCATATAACACACTGCTCTCTGAGAAGTCCAGATTCGTGTCTCCTTTTATTGAGGACTTATTTTAGATTTGCTATGGTTTTCAGAAAAGGCAAAGCACTAGCATGTTCAACAAAGCAGTTCCACAGAACTTTATTCTCATCCCATGATTTCTTTGTATTGCTGCTTTTTTTAGCCTGTTATATTACATCAGCCTGCAGGCAGTTGAAATAATTAAAGAATGAATCTGGTTTTGGCTCTGTTGGTGTGTAGAGATTTGGGCAGCCTGGCAAAGATGATGTTGCACCTTTATCATGGTCTAAATAGCCATAACCACAAAAGTCACACTTTTCCTACAGTAGCAAAAAAAAAAATAAAAATAAAAAAAAAAAAAATATGGGGTAATGAAGGTTAAAACAGCAAGAAACAGGTTTTCATTTATAAAAAAGAATGGATGAGGAGTGGATAAAGGGAATTTTTTGAGTGTAGCAATTACACAGTTTCACTCAAAGAAGCTCCAAACTCAGTATCACAAGAAATAAGAATCTAAGGTGACCCATAAGTGAAAACACAGCCCTTTATCAGAAACTGGATTCAGAAACTGGATTCATACGGACCCATATCCAGACATATGCATGGATAACTTGTCTGGGAAACCAGTGTCACTTAGATCTTTTCTTTTGAGGCCCTTTCCCACAGCATTATTTGTCTTTTTTTTTTTTTTTTTTTTTTTTTTTCCATCCTATTTATCCTCCATCACGCCCACTTTCAGGTTTCTGTTTGCATTTTCTGATCAGGTCAATTTTTCTCTCTGTCCCTTTTTCTACTTAAGAGTCTTTCTTAAATGGAAAGTGTGTGGCTGTCTAAAATTTTTCTTCAAATGAGATTACCTGTCTGCAAAATGAAACAGCAAATCTGTTGACGTATAATTATGTCTACTTTTGCTTAGTTAATATGAATAAATATATTCAGATATGGTTAAAATTATTGACAAGGGGATATAAATCTCAAGAACAGGAAGTAAGAGTTTTAAATATCTAAAGAATGACAGAGGAGAGAAGTGGGCTCTGCCAACAGCTTGCAACGTACAGCAAAAAAATTATGTAGAATTTGTTCTCAAAAACCAGAAGGGGAAAGCTGGCATAAGTAAAAGGCATTTGTTTGGTGTCCTCTAGAGACTTAAGAGACATTATTTGGTGATGATGATGATTTGGAAAAACTCATCTAAACACAGAGTGTCATATTTGGTAAGCTAATGATCAATTTTTATCCTGTGAAGGGAATCCATGTGAAGGAACCTTCTGCTAGAACTTGATTGTGTTTGCAGAAAATGCTATGCAGAAGGTAAAATGGAGTTTCCAACCTGAAATCTCCAAATGACTTTGCTGTGAATTACAGTATTACCCCTCAAATGAAGTGGGACTACTCAGCACCTCTCAGGCTTCAGCTTAGGGAACAGGGCTGAGGAGCTTTATCTGTTTTGAAAATTTAATTTTCAGTAATCCTTATGGGCTAAACCCTACAGAGGGTGTTCAGTGTGCTCCAGGCCTGAGCAGAGATCAGGAAGACACAGATAACTGCATCTGATGAAGACTATGGCATTGTCAAAACCTGTCAGCTAAAGCTGATCAAAGAGGGTGAATTCTGTCTAACAAGAGAAAGCAGATTAGCCCTCAGAAAGTATGTTAATAATGATATCAAGAAAACAACATAGACTTGATTTGAAAAAAAAAAAAAAAAAAAGCACATGCTGGTTAATGAAACTATCCATTTATTGCTGTCATGTTCTAGCCTAGCTGTAGCTTCACAAATGGGAGAACCACAAGATATGTCAGATCTAATGTTTATGGATTATTGCAGGAACACTTACTGGCTTTGTTTTTACAATACATATTGTTCACTTGAAATAATCTATGTTAAAAGCACAGAAGTGTAGCGAGTTCGCACATTAGCTTGTTTGTGCAGAATGTAGGCATGAATGTTTGCAAACGGATCCTATATCCTCTCCTTACTAGGAAATGGATTTTATATATTTACATGTATGCTTCTGAAAAGCAGTACTTGTTACAGCTAAGGAAGGAATCTTTCTGTCAGTATCAGCATTAATGGCCAGCTATAACATACTGTTGCCAGCAAGCTTCAGTGTTTTTTAAGTCCCAGACTTAGTGTACAAAGCGTGTAGTGATTTGAATCAGCTCCCATAGTGAACGCTACAGGAAATTTACTGGAGTCTTTAAAGTGCAGTACTTGTCAAAGTGTTCTGTTTAATTGTCTGCCAATTTTACAGCTAGTAACTCATGTAATGACCTGATAAAGAAAAAAAAAGGCATCCATTTTATTTACATACATTTAAATGAAGCAGGGATTTTTCATGCACTGGTCCACAACTTCCTCTAAGAAGGAGAAAAAAAAAATATCTTGCTTCCACCTTACCCAGTATTTTCCTAGAATCTGGCTATAACTCGGTCATTGATTCTTAGGACCCTAATCAGAAACAATAAGAGATTATTGTTGGCTTATTTGATAATAGGAGTAATTTTTATGGTAAAATCTGCAAAGTCTCTTTTGCTGCCAAACCTAATAAACTCTCAAAAGGAAAAATATTTCCTTTAGCTGTAGGCAACCAGCCATAAACATTTGAGATGAAGACGAAACGTGTCCAGATTAAAAATGTTTTATGCACTTCCAGTGAGCTCAGTCCCAATTTGATCATTGCTAATCAAATCTTTACTCAGGAATATAACTTAATGCCTTATAAGTGGGTACAGCAAAAGGTCAACCAATTAATACTAAACTGAGTTTCACTTCTTAGTCTAAAGTCATAAAGCATACAGGTGTTCAATCACTATTGGGACATTGAATAAGAAGCTCCTGACTGTAAATGAAGCAAGCAATGAACAGTAAGAATATGGGCAAGGAAAAATGTGGTATTTGAAGGTTAAGGATCTCCAAGAAACAATGAGACTGATAGTAATATTCTGTTAGTAGTGATAAGAAGTGGGTTTTTTAATAATCTGAACTCAAAATACAATTATATGTTCCTAGATATCTACTAATGCCTTTATACATTACAGCAATCAATAGGTATGATTATATAGTATAATGCATTAAAGTATTTGGGTTGGAAAACCCAAACTGCCATCAGACCCAACAGGGAGAAGAACACTTGGAAAAGAGCTTACAGCTCAAAAGAAAGCATACTGTTTTCAGAGGCTGAAACTGGCACCAAAAATCTTAAAAGTTTGCCCTTGCTGATAATGCTGTGCCTAGATGATGGTCATTCTCAGGAATTTCTTTAACTTAGTTAGAGATGAGATGGAATATAAAGCATGAAGTGGGATCTGCTAAACTGCTAATGCAAAATTAAGTCTTTGCAATAAAGTTTTTGATAGTATGCCTGGAAATGGTAGGTAGAGGCAGGAGGCTTTGTCAAAATGGACCAATTCTTTTACTCCATTTTGGAAGGTTAACCTAACAAAAAAATATTGCATAATCTCATTAACTGTAAGCAAAATGTCTGACTCATTATGCTCATCCAGAGGAAGAAGTTTCTGATCAGCTATTTACAGCTTGCAAGCAGAAGCAGGGCAGACTTGCTTATCAGTAACCTTTTTTATTGAACTTCCATATTTGCTGTAATGCGTGTGCACATCACCATAACTCACTGAAAGGAAGGCTCAGACCTCACAACTTAACATTAACAGCAGTGTAATCAGCAAGTAATGCAGAGCACCCAACAGCAAATCAAACTGGAACACAACAAATGACATTCAGCATTTGAGTATTTCTCACATATAAGTCTTGAGGATTGCCTTGGGCACAAACTGTAACTTTGCCAGATATACACCAATTACAACAGGAACCTGAAGTTCACTTGTATTTTTTCCCTCTGTTGTAAAAATAAGAGACTGGAACACTTGCTGAGATATCAAAATCCTCAACTTGTAGCAGAAGATCATGCACACTATACTCCCTCACTAAATGAAAGACTAAATACTTTAAAACACTCCTTCAAGCTGAGTCTATCACAAAACATGCAAAATAGAAGCAAGGCTGCATAGTGCTAAAATTAGAGCTACAGCAGAGAGCACCAAAATAAATCACAGTTCCGCATTGCACATACACCCCATGTGCTTCAAAGGTATATAACAATTACTCCCTTTCTTAATTGGGATACAGAGTTACTGTAGAATAGAAGCTTGAGAGATGAGGAAGTAAAGACCAATTACAAATATGATGTTCAAAGACCATATATTTCCAGAATTTCTCAGCATTTTTATTACCTTCTTGTCAGACTCTCCATGAATATCTAGACTATTTCTTTGAACAGAGACAACTGACTGCCATAACAAATTCAGTCAACACAGAAAAGGATAACCTTCCACTCACTTCTTTTTTCTTATGTTCAGTGCCTTTCCTTCATACTTACCATCATACCTTAACTATACTAACTAACCATAGCTATACCTTCATAATTACCATCAGGATACTGTTGAGGTAATTGCGGGTATAAAATTATCTTGCCTTCACTTAAGCAAAGAAGTTTAGACCTTTCTCATTTTAACAACTTCTTTCCCTGTAGCAATTTGAATTAATTTATTCCCTCATTAGTCAGAACTAGAGACTGCATTCCTGCGTATCCATTTCCTCCTACAGGACTTGTTTGCAAGTTCACATTGCCAAGGGATGCACTTCTGACTCTGACAGAGCCACACCCAGCCTTGAAGTCTGGAGGAGCTACACAGCAAATCCTTCTGTAAGGTTATCACAATAATTTTGGTGACTTTCTATTTATTTTCCATACTGCTCAATTTCTTTATCTCTGGAAATCATACTAGCCCTGGCAATAATTGTAGTACTGACACAGAGAGGTGCTGATACTGTACATTCTGCCATCACATTTTTTTTCAAGTAGACATTTTAAAATCAATAGCTGTTTGTGGAAGATGGTGGATTGCTAACTTCAGAGAATATGTTTGATTTCTCCACTTAATGCATATCATATAATAAATAAATAAATACATTTTTCATATAACTTGAGATATCTAAATGGCAACTATGTACCCAAACACCCAAGTTGCTTTACAATTACAGGATATACATGCATATAATAAATTGATACAATTGTGCATGTGCACAGCACACGCATACCATACAATTGCATGCCTGTCCCTTTTGAAAGCAGTTTCAGAAGAAAATGCTCTTTTGTTGTGGAATTCAGGCAATGATTTGGAATGCTTTTGAAAGTCTAGAGGAAAATGTGAACAAAATCTATCCCACACAGACTCTGCGTAAAAAACGACTCTTGCAGATACTAAAGAAATATGCCTGAAACTGTTAAAAGCAGGTACAAATGCATCTAGAATCAATGGTGCTGAATCTAATTGAATAACAGAGAGCCTTAACTGGTACTATATATTCAGCTTCTTGCTCTATTTCCTCACTGTCACAATCTCTTTTAAAACTGCAGCATGAATGAACCAGCTGCTGCGCTATATCAGACCCTTCTTTGTAGCATTTTCAATAGTGTACATAACATTTCTCACTGAAATTGGCACTGCTGGTCTAAAACCTACTTGAAGTTTTGCAGAGTATCTTGATTATACAAGTATAGACTAAGCACACATATTTTGTGTGTCTTATCTCCATGTGCCTAATCACATCCTATACTCCTGGCATTTCTGATTGGTAATCAACTTTGTTAAAGTAAAATTTGAGAAATTATGGGAAGCCCAGTTGTTGGATCAAGAAGAAGAGATGCAAAAACACTGAATACCTGATGAGTGGAAGAACCTGTAGGACAAGTAAGATACACAAAGGAGAAATTCACCCTCCAGAGAAAATGTGAGGAGTGAAGAATCTCATTGAAGCCAGAAATGAGATCAAGGAACTAGAAGGAAAATATCTGTAAGACATCAAAGCAGGAGTGGTTTGATGTCTTACAAATATTACCCCTAAAATATCCGTGGTTTGTTATTAAGATTGGAGCCTAAAGTCCTTTGAAAGGTAAAGCAAAAATATTGGTTAAAATGTCTAATTTCAGCAGAATCTTTGAAGGCAGAGATGATACATTACTGTACAATATATGGTCCTTAATACAACTGGTCTGTAACTGGTCAGTGTCAATTCTGAGCAGCAATAATCACGTGAAATAATAACAATGATATACAGAAAATCAATCAAAGGGCAGGTTGTGGTGTGCTAAAGATAGGCCAAGGAACAATTAGTCTGTCTTTTCAGACTGACAACACTGTGGCAGGCAAAGCGTCAATATTTCATTAGGAGCAATGTGATTCTAGATGATCTATGGTGAAAAACAACAATTTTGAAAGTATTCCAGAGCTTTACCATAAAAAAAATGCATTTCGTGTTAACAGCTAAAGAAAAAGAAGCAGCAAATGAAATTACTCAGTACTCCATGGAGATGCAAGTAGCAAATTCATCCATACTAAAGGCACACCAGGGTACCTCAGATATCTCTGGGGCTTTTAGAATGAGCAAGCGGTGCTCCTGCAACATTACAGGCTCAGCAGACATACAGCACCAATAAAGCCTGCAGCCTCCAGCCCAGTCCCCAGCCCCTCAGCATACAACAAGCTGGAGGAGACTCGGAGCTTCCAGAGTTTAGAGAGGCTCATGTTTTGGGGTATTGCAGTCAGGCTGTCAGAAGACTCCTTCCATGGAAATGCAATCAAAATCTGAGCAAACAGTAATGTGGCATCTTGGTCTAGCAGTACTGTGGTCTGTTGGTTTCTGTGGAATTTCCCCAAGCAGAAGCTGTGGGGGGATAAGCCACATGGCATCTTAAAGAAGTCAGCTTAAAAAGAATGCACTGCAGAGTGGTGTTCTTACATGTATATCTGCCAGTGTGTCACAGACTTTTATTTTCACCTCATCTTATTGATTTCTCCAAAGATAGAGCAGAGCAACTTGATGAGAAAATTTTTTCACTATATCTTTTATATTAAAACAAAGAAAACACCCCTGATATATAAAATGCATTGCAAATGAATAAATCAACATGTGAGGAATAACCAGGTAATAAATAATCGGTTCTCAGTTAATGCATATATAAACTCATGAATCAACATAACAAAATAATAAAATCCTCTGACCCCTGAAATTAATTACTTCCTTCCTCTGCAATAAACGTTCAGGTATTTGCATACCATTAAACAAGTAGCTTAGAAAACTGCAACAGGAACAGGTAGGAAGAAAAATATGGCTTAGGTACAGCTATACCTGAGGAGAAGAAGATGACTCAGTCAGACGGTGTTGTTATCCAACACTGTAATAGCTATTTGAAGACCTGATAGCAACAAAAGCTGTTAGGTAAAAAGAAGCAAATCATTGTTTGCAGCAGTTCAAGGCTGATATCCTTTCCAATTCATATAATCTGAGATTAGTTCTTTTATGTTACTGTTTGCATTAGGGAGCAAGATTTGTCCCTTTATTGATTCAAGTATGTCAAATGAATAAGCAGAGGGCAGAAGCTCTGAAAAGTTGCATTGTTCTTTCTGATTTAAACAGGAGCATGAGAAATCAATCTTTTTTCCTTTGCAGTTGATGAGGCTGTTCAGATTTACAGTTATTTGATGATCTGATCCTGAAAGCCAAAAGGAAATAGTTGCATACTGAGAAGCAGAAGAAACTAAATAAATTTTGTGATGCCTTGCAGTACAGTTTCAGCCGTTTCAACCTAGAAAATATTGATAAAATACGGCCTGATCTATAGAAACAGAATCTGTGTTCCTTAAGTCAATGCCTTCAAATCTGCACATAGCTAATAGAATCAGCTGGCAGAAGGATGCTTACACAAGAGAGACATGAG
Organism: Heteronetta atricapilla; assembly: GCA_011075105.1. NCBI lineage: Eukaryota > Metazoa > Chordata > Aves > Anseriformes > Anatidae > Heteronetta > Heteronetta atricapilla. Next base: position 25,506,339 of record CM021732.1, on the reverse strand, counting down.
AGAAGTGTCACACAGTGAGTAAATATAGCAAATGGAAGCTGAAAAAGTTTAACTGTTAAAATTAATGTAAGAAATAAGGATTTTCAAAGGCATACCTTTTTGTCAGTTCACCTTTTTTTTTTTTTTTTTTTTTCCCACATCAAACACAATAACATGAGCAGTATGATGCCATCACAGCATTAGATTTCACAACAAAGTGGGATTTTGAACATAGTGGTTCAGTTAGCTTTCAGAAAAAAGACTAGATAAGTAAAATGTACTGAAGCTAAATCATACATAAAGTTAAGTATTTTGTGCCTCTTCTATAAATGCATTCAGAATTATTATTATTATTTTTTTATTTTATTTTGGGAAGGATGACAGCAATATTCAAGTACAATTGAAATGTGAGATTGTGAGATTTTACAACTGTCTAGGTACTGTTGTCAGAAATACCAGAGTTAATTAAATTTAAAAAGAGAATCATAGAAAGTTGTTAGTGCCATAATTCTGGCATTCCTTCTCAAAGTGGTCAGCTGCTTCCTGGCCTGTACTGAGTGGAAATCTGCACTAGAGGTGGCAGACTAGTCTGCATACTTGGAAAGGCACATTAGAATCGAATCACATTGAATATGTGAAAACTGCTGTGTCTTATCAGTATAGAGTATAAATTAGATTCTCGGCATCTATGATTAGAGAGAAAATGGGAATGAGGGGAGTAGTTTCTAATGGTCTGTTTCTCATACTATTTTGTTTACAAAATGCCTCACTTAAACAAGGATGATGGCTAAACAAAGCATTACTAATTGCCCAGTCATTTTAAAGTTTATAAACATGTAGTGAAAATGACTTTCAGAAAAAAAAATAGTTTTGAAGCTGTTTTGAAGTTGATAATTATTTAAATGCTTGAATAAAACACCCTTGTAAGGCAACATTTGTTAGACTGTATTTTGTAGTAGATTAGGTAATACAGGAGGAAAAAGGAGGCATGTTTTCCTATGTTCAGAGAGAACCAGTCTAACATGATAGAAAACTCCTCTGCTATCTACCTGACTGATTGACTTTGCTACCTACCTGACTGACTGATATAAACAGTTTCCGTATCTTTAACCCAAATCCAACACCTTACTTTCAAAGTAATTTTTAGTTGCTAAGGCAAGGACAGAGGCTGAGATCTGGATAGCATTAGTTGTTATTTATACATTGCTGATCTAGCAAAGCACTTTATTCCTGACTGAACATTTAAGACACGTGATAAATCCCAAAGCTGGTTGAGGGCCAAAGTCTTAAGCACCTTTTGGGATCAAGGTTCAGATGCACAAGACATTTTACTGACACAGCAAAGATGGGTCCTGGCCTCTCAAGGCACTCTGTAATAGAGGAAATGAAGAGAGAGCACCAGCTGGAGGCAAAATTTCCAAAGCAAAAGAAAATACAGTGACATTTACAGATTTGTATAGTTTTTTTTTTTTTCTTAATATTTTCCTGATTATGTTATTTTTCTATTACTCTGAGATAGCAGCGTGTCCTGAACTGAAAAGTAAGTGATAAATGGGGTTTGATGACAGCATTTTGAAGGACAGAATGGAAACCATAATGGCGGAGGGCTCATTAGAGGACAATAGCATGGAGAAAATCTCAGAAGTACTTGTGGAAAAAGGATGTGAAAGCGTGTGAAATGAAATGATGAGGAACGAACAGAAGGTGAGTGAGAGCACCAAGATAGAGCTCTGAATACAAAGCTATGCAGTCTGAATGTTTCCCTCAGTACACAAGGGTCAAGGAGTCAGGCTCTGTGCCTTGTACTGCTGGCAGCAGGGAGTAATGGGATTTCTATCCTGCACACCGCCACCAGATGTGTATTTTACTGCTTAACTTCCTACAAATCCCTATCCTGCACTAAAGAGAACTCTTTGCGCTGGTAGATGGAGACTTTTGCTGCCAGAACAGTTACATCCCTACCAATACATCTAGGTGTGTTAATAGAAAGCCAGGTCCTGTAAAAGTGACTCTGTGTTGTGCAGTTCCACAGATGCTTGCAAGATTGGACAACAGCTGAAGTGCTGCTGCTTCCTTACTGAAGCTGAAATCAATCAGAATCTCCTAGTTAAGCCTTTGAGTCTGCTGTTCAGGCTGGAGATACTAAGAGTTGAATCAACACATAAAGCCAAAAATGAGAGAACACATCCAATAAAGTGAGGAACACTGAACAACTCTTCAGTGTCTTAAATCAGCTTTGAAAAAAAAAAAAAAAAAAAAAAAGAAAAGGCTATAAACCAAAATAAGCCTGATGTCAAAAGAGCTCTGCAGTTCAGCAGAGTTTATGCAAAGAGCATAAGTCTCAGTTCTTGGAGTGGGCCCCATTTATTGGCATGCAAGAGCCTGTCAGAGGGCTCTGGAGTGTAACTTATTTCAAAGGAAAGTAGGCCTAAAGGAAGTCAGATTACAGCTTTAATGTATGTATTTCTCTTCATAAGTTGCAAGAGAAGCTGGGATTGGCTAGGATGCTTGTATGGAGCATCCAATTGGCTAGGACGCTTGTTTGGAACAAACTTTTAAAATCAGGAGAGAAGTGTCCTATCTGTAATGTTTTGACTTGGACAATCACTGTCAACTGCATTTGTTTGGAAAAATGCCTATATACTTACACGTAGTTCCATCTGACAAGTCTGAGTCATGCAACCCTCATGAGAAACAAGATCCAGTCACTCTGAATTAACTTGAGCAATACCCAAAATAATCAATGTAATCCCCAATCTATCCTCAGTCTAACTGTGTTCAGGGCTGAATTTTAAAACCTGCAGAAACATTCGGTTTACACAATGCCTTCTGTATGCTGTACTCTGCCTCTCCATGCAGGTGCAAGTGTTCCCCATAGCAGACCTACAGTGAGATGTTGCTCCAAAGGGGAACCAGCTCTCAGGAAAGCCTCTGCAGCCAAACAGAGCCACTTTCACAGAAATACACCAAACAGTACTTACGAGATAAGAGGGAATATGTGTAACATAGTCGTGTTCTCATTAAGACCCTGGCGTGCGGTAGGTTACGATGAAATTACTTGAAAGTCTCTGAGGCAAACACTGACTGGTTTTCTGGTCACTTCATATCCTGACTAGAAAATAAGGGGAGAGGATATTGTCCATAAGCCACTAACTGTTTATTTAGTTGCTCTCAAAACTATGGAACAACACCCTGAAAAGGATACATTTTGCTGCTTGTAGGATGCACCTGTGTTTCTGACACTTCAAAAAGAGTAAGTTTTGTTTGCCTTTAGTCTTGGTATACATTTCAACGTTAGGTTAAATTTGTACCTGTTCATGAAAACAATTCCAAGAAATGTAAAATCTAAATATGTAAGAGCCTTAGGAAAAAAAAAAAAAATGTATTTAAACAGTAGGCAAGGTAAGATATGGATTTAGACTTACCAATTCCTCATATTACCAGTACTGTGACAGTGATGTGCAGATTACCCCAAATGGACCATGAAAATTACTTCTGTGAAGAGTGAGTTTATCCTCAAAATTTATATATAAAATGCTGGAAGTGTTAGAGCTGCATTTGTTAGAACAACATCAAAAACAAAACAAACAAACAAACAAACAAATAAAAAAATGATTTCTGTTGGAAACTGACCAGCTGATTTTGACACATTTTATTTGATTTATTTAAATTTAAGCATGTAATTGGGGCCCTGAAAATATGAGGCTAGATCCTGTCTAAATATAGTGTAGTTCCAGTGAGAAAAGACAAATAACAGTCTTTTCAGCCACAATCACCAACAGTGAAAATGAGACTTGGACGAAAAGAAGAGGAGCCATACTTTTATGTGATGAATGTAGGCCCTGATGTTTAGAACAGATGCACACTTCATTCATTAATACCAACTTGTAAATTCTTCACAGTGTTATTTTCTGTTTAACTGCATTTCTGTATTGTTTAGAAAAGGCATTTCAATACAAATACTGCATATTAGACTCTGGAGAACATTGAGCTGACAGTAAGTGTGTGCCTGCTACTGAGGATGGAGAAAAAAATTACAGGTTTCAAACAAAAATTCATAAATAAAAGATTACTTCTAACAGAGAAAGAGGTTGATCAACCTTAGTTTTAAAATAAATAGAAATATGGAGTGAACAAGAAGGTGGGCAATACATTCAAAATTAGCCAAAAGTCAGAAAGTTAGTACTCCTGGGAGCATAACAAAATTAGATACCGCAATGCCATTTGATGCAGTGGCAAAAATGGAGAACAAAAATGAGGACAAAGTTGTAATATTTAAGATTTGGATTCTATGTGCCTTTTTTTTTTCTCCCAGAAGTGTGAAGTGTGTACTTTCTGGGTTTATCCTAAATGTTCAGATCTGACAATTTTCATGTGATACAACAATGGATCTGTGGTAATTAAGTTCCTAGATCATCAGGTATTCTGTAATATTTAATATATGTTCTTACTTCTTATACAAAAATAGAGAACTATGACCATGAAATCATTTCATATTTTCTACAGATATATCATTATTATTAACATTAATATTGGAAAACTTTAATACAGGGTCTGACAAAGGTGTCTGAAAGACCCATTTTCTAGCAAGAAATGGGCTGCTAACCCCTGCTTTAGATTGTATGATTTGAAATGCTTAACTATTTCCATTTCTTTCATCTCAGCTACAAGAAATATAGTGTATTCAGGCTCACGCTCTGGCTGCCAGGCTTTATCACGGTATTGCAATGTAAAGGTTCCAAATACTCCAAGAAGCTGATTTAATCCAGTAAAAACATACAGTTGCTTTGATTTTTTTTTTTTTTTTTTTTTTTCTTCCATCTATTTCAGAAGCACTGCAATAGATCCTTTGGGGAGATGGAAGAGTCTCCATCATCAGACATGTTTAAAAACATTTTAGACTAGACAAATACCATGGAACCATAGACTTGTGGAATAATTTAATTTGGAAGGGACATCATCTAGCTCAAGTCCTTCTTCATAGGAGGGGTAACTTCCACTTCAGACCTGATTGTCCAGGGTCTGTACTGGTTGAGTTCTGAAGATTTCCAAGGTCAACTTGCAGCCTCTTTGAATGATCTGTTCCAGGGTTTAACCACTTTCACTGTGAAAACTTCTTCCTTATAGTCACTGAGAATTTATCTTTTTTTTTTTTTTTTTTTTTTTTTTCAACTTGTGACTCTTGTCTCTTGCCCTCCCGCTGTGTCAGTCTGAGAAAAGTCTGTGTTTGTCTGCTGTAAAAGTAATTCACTTTTAGGTTAGTTAGAATTAGTTGAAGACAGATACTATGTCCCTCTATTTAATTTTCTTTTTCTTTCTTTCTTTCTTTCTTTCTTTCTTTCTTTCTTTCTTTCTTTCTTTCTTTCTTTCTTTCTTTCTTTCTTTCATTTTTCTTTCTTTCTTTTCAGGAGAAGTAAAGCCAGCTCTCACAGCTTACCCTAGAAGTAAAGCCAGCTCTCTCAGCTTACCCTTGTAAATCATGTTCTCCAGCCCCTGGAGCATTTCAGCAGTCCTCTGGTAGACTCCCCCGTTTGTCAGTTCCTCTATTGTGACAACCCGCCCAGCCCACCAACAGGAGGCCAGTCTGGGCATGGCATGGCACCACCGAAGTGGCCTCCAAACTGCCTCCTGGCACTCAGCCCTTCCTTTGGCACACTGGTTATTTTTTTTGCCCATGCAGCTCAGGATGTGCTTTCATCGCTGCAAGGAGTTACACTTGCTGCCCAGCAAGTTGCCCAGGCCTGTCTGGTCTCTGTCCAGGTTGCACCCAGCTGCATTATTCTGTTCAGCATATTTTTATATGTATATTCATTAATTTTTAAGAATATCTATATACTTAAACACTGATTTAGACTTTTTTTTTTTTTTTTTGGGGGGGGGGTGCTTTTTTATTGCTTTGTTCAGTTTCCATTCTTGCTTTACTCTTAGGTGTAATACAAAAGCAGATAAACTCACCTGTTTTGTATACAGAAATGGGTGAGCCTTTTACATCCTTGAATGAATAAACTCTTTTCATCTGTTTTTACCCTTGACTTGAGTGCTGCTTTGCTTTACAGGAGAATAAATTAGAAAATAGCCTATTTACTATGTACATGAGTCTAAGCCTCTTTAATTGTATTTTGAACTTTATCCATCTTTCCTTTAAAACCACTTTTTCCTGTAACAGACCTCCTTCTTACCATTCACTTCTTACAAGTTCTTGGACTTTTAGAAGACCTCAGAGCATTTAATGTTCAGTAATCAATGGCAAGCATCAAAATGATTTGCTCTCACATAAGGCATAGCTGAGTCACAGCAAGTTTTTATCAGTGGCAGCTCTCTCTCTTTGTTGAAGGTCTTTAAAGTCATCAGCTTTTCTAAACTGTGCTGGCAGATAGGACTATTTTTTCCTTTGTCTAACATACAGTGCACGTTAATCTGGCAGATGTTTTTAAAAAGATAGCTATGGAATGAGAATACCAGTCTGAGTCTTCTGAATGTTTTTCTATGCCTCATTTCTAACCTGTGGAGTAGTTTTGGAGAGGTCACCAACATCAGATATGGATACCCCAGGTACCAGTTCTGAAGACAGCATATCACTGCTGTAGTACAGGTTTTCAATGTAGTCTCCCAAGAGTAAGCTAGGTCTGGAGAGAACTCTTGAAGTAACCAGGACAATAAAAGACAAAGTCTTGAAGACATTTCCATGGATCATACAGGACTGAGGCCATGAATGAAGTATCTAAATATCTCACAAGATCCCCTCTCTAAGCAGGTGGAGAGCTAGATCGTCTGAGTTTAACAAGGGGAAGAGAGGGAGCAGAGAAAGGAAGGGTTAAGAAACCTAATGCATCTCTTCCCATCTCCACTGGAACAGCCAAAATGAGTTCATTTCACACTTGAAAGGCAGAACTGTAACAGGAGAATGTTAAACACTTTTTACTGAGAGCCTCTTCAGATAGGCAAGCACCTGCGATAATTCTCAGAGTTAAATGCTTTCTGTTCCTATCGCAGCATCCACAGGGTTGTCACAGCCCCACAATATTTTTTTTCCTGGACTGGTGGGTCAGAATGATAGTCTGTCCCCTTGGCACTGTGTCTCTAATCCTACAACTGACAATAAGCTTTCGCCTCTGAACAGTTACGTTATGGGGCATAAATGTTGTCCTAGTGTGTGTGGGGTTTCCTGTCCAAGCTTGTATGAAAGAGTGACCAGGTGACTAACCAGCTCGGATGCCAGCTCAAAACTGTCTCTGATTATTTTTCACAGTAGGTGCCCCCAAAATAAAACTGAAAGGACTCTGAAGGAGTCACCCTGCTCATCTTGCTGCCTAATCCATGACCGTGGCTGACAAACAGACACAGCCCATTATGAGCATTCTTACTCCTGCCCCCTGGATCTTCCGGACCAAGGATCTGCTGGAAGTCATTTTGCATGCTTTGTTTTACTTTGCTTTGAAAACAGGACTGGAGAAGGAGGGAGGTGATGATTATTTAGGTCTGTGATAGAGTTGGGGCACAGCAGGGGCTCACACACAGACCTAGGAGCTCGGTGTGTCTTGCAGTGCAGGACATTTTAGCCTCTATAACCAATTCTTCAAACCTTCCAGTGAGACAGGTGTGACACCAACACGGGCAATATATTCCTCTACTTCACCTGCTTACCATCAGAAATCATTTCCATCCCTAAATCTTGGTTACTTAAATTTAAAATCATGATAAATTTAAAATCATGATCATGACTTCTTTCCTGCAGCAAATAAACAAGCGATCAGATCTGCTTTCCTTTTCTTAGGTCTTCTCTCAGTGTTTTTTAGGCTAAACAAATTTCCCTTGTGGCTCTTTGCTGGTCTGTTTGGATCTGACTGCTGTTTGATAGTTGCATAGAGTTCTTCAAAAAGAAGCAGCTGTCTCATTAAAGCTACAGCCATGGTCCTCCTTGCCTTCTGTTTAGTTTGAAAGCTAAATGACCGTGGAAGGAAGATAATTCTTCACCACAATTAGCTTCCTAAAGAGGACTAAGCTGGCTCTTCTCATTGTTTGCAGAAAGGTTTGAATCATTTTTTTCTCTTAATGAAACTTGTTTGAGTTAAAACAGAAAATAATGCAAATTTATTGGTCTCCTTTTGGTCAATACCCAAACCAAAATCCATTTGCCTAAGCTATAAAATCCTTTGATTTATTGTCATTAAAATGAAAAATCACCATATGCCTCTGAATATTATAATGGATTTTTTTTTTTTTTTTTTTTTTTAAATCCAGGTAATTCCTAGCATAACTGGCCCTCAAACATATTTCAAATTTCATTCTTTAAAACCTAAATTCTCTAAAACTTCTAGGATATTACATTATTTTAAAAAATTATTGTATTAATTGTATGAATTATATATCTTTGTTAATGGCTTGGGAATTAATTTCCTTCTTAGCGCATCACGCCCTATGAAAAAAATGTATTGCCCCTAAATTTCTGGTCATTTTCCATTGAATCAGAAAATATATTTAGCAACATCATTTTCCCATTCTCCTGCATAATTATTCCTTAGCCAATCTCTCTTCAGGCCTGAGGTCCATCAAAATCAGCCGGCATAAAACAGCATAGCTGTACATTTGAGGTACTGTATGTTCCTGTTTTCCTCCAATTTTCACAAAAAAAGCTTTTGCTGTTAAGGTTGCTTCTGTCGCTAACTGACCTTTAAATTAATACTTCCACAATTTTTGTACTGCCCAGAGGCCTCTGGGGTTGGCTTGGTGTAAATAAGGGTGGCTATTTTAAGCTTTTATTCAGGGTGTTTCAGATCGTGGAGCGATTCCCTTCCTTTCTAGGGGTAAGGTGCTGAGGGATGCTGGCTGCTGCCAGGCTGATGGCTGCTGGCCAGGACCTGCTGCCTCTCCTCGGGGCACGACTGACAGCATCCCGCTGGTGCCAGAGGAAGCAATCCAAACCAGGCAACTCCACAGCACCTGCAGGAAGCACCTGATTGCCTCTATCTCATGTCTGAGAGGCAGCAGTTCCTGCTGAGCTCCTGCTGGCATCCTGAATGGAGCTGCTTTCTCCCCTCTGAGTGGGAAAATGGGTCTAAATGCAAATGGTGAGGGGTGTAGCATGTCATCCCCTTCTGCTTGTCTGCCTGTGGATCAGGGCAATGGGAAAGTGTCAAACTGCACTGATTCAGCGAGTGAGTCTGCCTTCTCACTATACTGATGCAAATTAGACAAAACTCCTGTGAAGTCACGACACCTATACAGAACAATAGCATGAAGCAAGCTGACTAACCCCAGTGAGAAAACTTCCTCAATCCCATCCACAGAGCCTGGTACCCACCAGCTCTGAGGAAGAGAGAAGCTTGGCAGAGATGCTTTTTCAGCTGATACTTTCTGAGATGCCACAAGGAGCAGAGCACGACCATTATACAAATGTTTGTTGGCATTTCTTTTTTTTTTCTTTTTTTTTTTTTTTTTTTTTTTTCTGCAGACAAGTGACATAAAAAAGATAGTTCAAATCCACTCAGTTAGTACATGGTTTGCTTGGAAGCATGCTTATGGAGTACCTCAGTTAAATGTTTACTCCTAATCCCCAGATTTATCCATTATCACATAAACTGGTTGCAGTGCCCAGTATTTTCCCCCCAAAGTAGCTCCTGTAACAGCAAAATTTCCACGAAGAGCTGTATTAAGGTAAACTGACAGGTTCTGATAATGTTAGATGGAAACAAGAAAGAATTCTATTTGTGAACCATAAAACAGAAATGCTACATAGTTTATTTTGAGTGCTTGGGCATCAGGGGAGGACAAGGAATGGAGAGAGCACATGCTGAAGACAGTGGTACCAAGTGCTACACTTGGATTTTCAAATGCAAGAAGAGTTGGGAGACATCTAGAGGCAAATACCTGCCAGGCTGATTGAAGCATCTCGGGTTCTCCTCAATTTATGCTCTCCCTCGTGGTTTCCAAGCTAACTTTGCCCACAGCAGGACACAGAGTAGTTGGGTCAGGAATCACACGTCACCTTGGTATAGGGAAAATAAATAAATAGATAAATAAATAAAAAGATCTGGGCCATGAACAAATAAGATTCTCTCTCTTAATTCCTAACTTTCTTAAGAGCTTCTCCTACACTTTTTGATCTCAAGCAGCTCCAAAGGATGCTAAGGGGAGAAAAGTGCATAAAAACAATTACAAACAAAATATTTCAAGTACAATGACAAAGATTTCTGGGGACATCATATATAAAAATGAGAGGTGATGTGTTTTCAGTCTGTGAATGCCAAATTAAAAAAAAAAAAAAAGTATTTTAAAAGCTTACCAAAATCTGCAAAACAGATGCAGTAAATAGAATCGGTAAAAGGCTTTTAGGTTCCTGGACTGCTCCAGGATCCCTTATTACATGTCCAGATTAGGAACTTCAGAGTGGTGAGCTAAAGCAGATGAGAAGATAAATAAGGAGCTGCTATATTCAGTCTCTTCAGTATGAAGCTGCCTTTACTGTCTGGTGAGGAAACAGAAAAGACTAGGATGACTATTAAACCACTGCCTGTCAGGAATCTTTTTAAGCGTTACAGGGAAATGCACCCGTGTAGTCAGTTTCCAGTCCTGAGCCTTCTGCTGAAAGGAGAGGTGCCACCTTTACTTCCAAGAGCATGGAACTTTTAGGAGGAAGAAGCAGCTCCATGAAGTCAGGTTTCTAGATTAGATTTGTACATCTTCCTGACTTTAAAATGCATATTTGGCATCACTTTTATTCTCCACTCAAAAATCATTAAACCAGGAAGCAACCTAATTCCTAGAACACCAGGCAGTGGATGAGAATATACGCATGGTCGTCAGTGCTGTAAGGAATAAATGGTGCTTTTAAATATAGAAGTTACTTCTCTAATTTCCAAGCAATAATAAATATAGGAAATAGAACCTAGTAAGAACTAGATTTTTCAAGCAATTTGGTTTTAAAACACTTGATGCATTCAACATCCAGCTAGAGCCTGCTGTAATTTCAGACAGCACTGCAATTAATGCTCTGACTTTCTTCTATTCAGATCTCAGATGTTTCATGAAAACAAGGAACAGACCATTAGTAGCCAACATGCAAAATGCTATTTAAGTAGATTGCTAAGCATTATTCAGAAATTCCCTGTGAGCAGCAAGGAGAATATATCATTCTCCAGAGGCAGCAAAGACATCTTTAGTAACACTTTAAGTGCTGCAAAAATTTGGTGGTGTGGAGTGAAAGAAATTGGTCTTATAAACAGAAAATAGATGTTCTCCCAAAGCTGACAATAAATGAGGTAAAGCTCTTTTTAGGGAAAAGGAAAAAAAAAAAAAAAAAAAAAAGAGAGATAAATAGTTTTAAGAAGTAAATTTATTTGTAAAAAGCACATCCAGTAGTCTAAAGTTCAAGTTGTGTGGTGAGTTACAAACATTTCTAAACTCTGAAATGTCTATAATTGTTATTTACAAAAATGTTATAATATTTGACTCCATTTTGCAATATTAATACTCTACATATTATGTCACGATGGAGAGTCAGTGATGATGAGGAGCAGTGAGAAACACTCACACTTACTCTGAGCCCACCACAATACCCTTGGAGAGCAAGGGAGTTCCCAGAAGTGACTGTGCAGGCTGAGCATGGGCAGCCTTTTGGACCGAGGCAGGCAGGGAAAAGAAATACTGTAAGCAGGAAGCCTGCAGCAGGTCTGCATGAAGATGCCACAGTGACAAAAAGAATGAGATTTCTTCTGGGCTCAGAAAGGACTGGGTGCAGTTGGTTGAGCTAGGAAGAAGGCCTGGAAGAAAAGACCCACTTGAAGACACAACTAGCAGTGAGAAGAGTTATTTTCAGCCTTTCTGTTTAATCTGCCTCACCCAGCACACCAATATTTGTGCTACCTGAAGAGGAAATTTTTCCTGCTTATTCTGCTCAAGTCTTGTGACCCAGAAAACATGGCTGTAGGGATTGGAAATCTGTTGGGGTCAATTGGGCATCTGTAACGCAGGAAGGACAGATTTATCCCAAGGTGCTGTAAGATTCATGTTCTGCCGTGCTCTGAAACAAGTGAGTCTCAGATATAGGTGAAAGCCATAAGCCATCTCCTTTTTTTTTTTTTTTTTTTTTCTTTTTTAATCAAGACACTAACTCAGAAACAACATTAGCTGGAGCTTTACAGAACTGCTGGGTAAGAAAATAACTAAGCAACATGGGAGGCAGACTCTGATCTCAATTTCAGCATCATTCTGGCCTTCAGTATTAGAAGACAAAGGGTGAGGAAGTGGTACAGAAAGGGACAGCAGAGAAAGGTTACATGTATGTTCAGTTTGGTTAACACGTAGGCAGTGAAAAAAGGTAGAATAAACTTGCTTGAAATTATATCTTTAATGAATTTATTCATAACTTTTTGAAATTCTCACTGTAGCAGGAGAAGGCAGATTCCTTCCAACACTCCATGGATGTTTACAATTTATTTGAATTTGATTTTTATATTTTTTTTCAGGACAAGTATCTCTCTGATATCTGTGGAGAGTACTTACTGACTTTCAACTCCTGTCTCCAAATCTGAAAGACAGCAAAGCGTGAAACAGTCATGATAGCTGAACACTATCAAGTCAAAGTGATCTTCCCAGCTTCAAAGTTTTAACTAAAACTCTTGCTTAAATCCCCACAAAACTCAACCTAAGCCACAGCTGAAAAGTTATTCATCTAGCAAGGAAAGTTTTAACACAAGTAATTAAGGAATAGAAAAGGAGATGGGATCTGAAAACATGGCCTGAATACAGAGTGAGCTATTAGCTTTATCTGTAAAAACTTTTTTGATGCCATTAATATGAAAAAAAATGCACTCTTATTTGTGAGAGATCTACTCCAATAAGCAACTGGACAAAGTGGTTTCTAAAAATTGATCAGGTAGCTTGGTCTGCAGGAATAACATGCTAAAATGTTCAGAATTTGACCCTGCTGCTCAGGAGGGAATTTAGAATTACATCTGCCATCAAAGCAGAGAAAGGGAATAAGAAAGTGAGGCTGAGGCTGAACAGAAGGGAAAAATGCTAGAAAGAAGCGAAGAATAACAATACATAGCTAGAGAGTTTCCTACCATCAAAAGAAAAGAAAAAAAAAAAAAAAAAAGAGAGGAAGAAGAAACTGCACAAAAACAATCAAACAAAAAAAAGCCAACACCAAATAGATTCTTTTTCTGAAGCTGTTCTAACTTACAGGTTTAATACCAGTGTAACTGGTAGTAATTTGCATACAAGCACTGAGTATATATGAAGTGCCCTATCACTGGAGCCGACACCTACAAAAAGACACTAGCAGAAGGGAGGGTAAGGCAAAAATTTACCATGCAGTCACTCCTCCAAGCTAGTGTCTTAGTGACAGTTTCAGTGTGTGCAGCACATGCCTTTGTGCCAGGTGACTTACAGGTCTTTGGAAATGGAGAGAACAATCTTGCTTTTTACATTGCCTAAATGAGTCTCAGAGGAAATCATTGTGTCTACAGTAAGAAGTAAATATTCAGCACAACAGCTACTTCAGATGAACTGCCCTGCATGACAAGCCCAAACAGCTGAGTTCCCGGCATCATCACACATCATCACGTCTCATAGAAATAATGAGAAAAAGTGTTTTGATTCTATCCCAAACTTATGAAGCAACAAAATGTTGACTGATTAATTGGTTTTGTTCCCAGTGAAGTAAGTATTAGACTGGGCATGGGCTTCAGGGGAACTAGGAGAGGAGACTGGCAGTATGGCCTTACTCTGAGTTCTAGTAGTAAGTTTCAAGGGCTGTCACTGACACAAACCCTGGTCCTATTATTTTAAGATAAAAAGAAATATCATTTAATTAAACAAAATGAATTTTCATCCTGCATTACTTCTAATCAAGTCTCAAAAATGTTCATTCATTTTGGAATATACATTTCTAAAGCAACATTGTCATGGAAATTATGTAATGGAAATGTTTGAATAATGTAAAAGGTGTCTGGCTGAGGCACTGGGAACAGTATTTGTGTTGTTTGTCCAGCCCCAACTGCCCCCCAGAAGCTACACCTGAAATATTTGACATGTTCCAAAAACTCAGAAGGAAAACAAGTTCTAGTGGATTTTCTACTAGGCAGCAATAGTTATGAAATGACTAAATTCCATCAGCCTGGATTTTGGGAGAGGGTGACAGGAATACTATTTCTCTTCTCCCCAGTCTTCCTTCTCAACATATTACTTTGTCCAGTTCTGCATCTACCCTTTGTATTCCTCACAAACTGTGAATTTGGCAACTTCAGTGTTTGTCTGCTAGGACCCTTCTTTCAGAAACATGATACCTACCTAGTAAAGCACATGCACACAATTAGTTTCAAGCCTATCCAACAAGTTGGTAAGATATGCCCAGTTTTGTATCAAAATCTTCAGCCAATTTAATTTGTCACCCCGTTGCTAGAAATAGCAAAATCAGTACTCAAAAGTATAGCAAATTTCTGTTCTGCAGTTCTGTACTTCTCAGCTCTTTCCTCTATACAGAAGTGAAGGTTCTGCTGAAGTTATGCTCTTGTCCTATTCTCAGTAGGGCATCCAAATGTATTTTTAGGAAACTAAATATGTGTCGTGTTTTTCAGAGGTTATCTAGCACTGATCCACAAAGGTTTCACTGTCATCTTCCACTAAGTCATCCCAGCTGGATATTTTTCACTTTGCTCCATTAGACTGATGGCTATGTCCTGCTGGGGCACTTTCACCCTCTATAAAATGGCTGGTGAATCAAAAGATAATCTCCTGCACTGAATGTTGTGAACACAGTTTAAAAAAAAAAAAAAAATCCTTCCCAACAGAACATGGATGTGGTCGCACTATACAAACCTCCAATATTTGTGTTGTATATCATTTCCAATATTTGTGTTGTATATCATTTGAACTAAACACATTCTTGTGGTAAGAAAATTCGTCTTGATACAATGGCATTCCTCTGGGCACAAAGATCTCTAACAGTTTTATAATAACTACTGAAAAACAAAAGGTAAATTGAACAAATTGCGTAGCCCCCTCTCCTGTAGTTGCCTCTCTTAACCATTTCCTTATTCTAAATTTCACCCTCCAAGGAGATTAAAACCTGAGGCAAATACAGCTAAAAGAGCAGAGCCCATCACCTTACAGGAAAAAGCTTCCTTTAATCAGTGAGCAGCTGAAAGCATATCTCAGGAATGACTTAGGGGTAGTACTGTAAAGTAGAAAGAACTTAAAACAGAAAATTCAGCCCACTGAAAGTCATGCACATACTGTTACTAAATGATAAACAAAGTACTGCTGATGTGTGACTTTAGTTATTTTGGGAAGAGGGGAATTATATTCTGTCTGACTTTCCTTGGAAAGGATTAGAAGCACCTTTGCATTCATTTGCTAGATTTTTAACAAGAATTGGGTCATCTGAAACACATTTCATACCACACACCATCTGATACACTTGCAGAACTCTGTAAATAGCAACACTGTTGGAAAGAATGAAGATCACAGATGCTTCAGTTTTCATTCTAACTTAATAAATATGGAAATAATATTAGTGTTAAACATCTTATTTGGCTATTAAAAGTTCCTGTGCATCAGTTTCCAATTCAGTTTCCGAAGACCAGATCTTGAAGAGACATGCAGTTAGCCAAATTCCTTGCCTCAACAAGATTCATTAATGATCACCTGATGCTGAAATCTGTAGAAGTAAATTACTGGGAAAATAATCTCTGAGCCTGTGGTCAGATACAAGCAAATCAAATTAAGTGAAGTTATATTCAGATAAAGGATGTCAATCTGCAAAAATGATCAGGATTTGTATTGGATTGATATACTTTCAAACAGGCCATATCTTATCCCAAATGCTGTCCTTGTAATTTACCCTCGTTAGAAAGAGTGTATGAAACCTGTAACTATTGAATTTGTACTCTGTCCTCAAACTAGGACCAGAAATTTTAGACACTTCTCTCACACATTTTCTCCTGTGATTTGCAGCCTTCTTTGAATATGCAGCCATCACTGATTACATTTATTTTGTGTTCACAGTTCAGCCGGTACAATTTAACTGAACAACAAATAGCAAATTATGGATCGATAATATTGCTTCAAAGAACAAAGATGCAGTGTTCTACATGTGTGTGCCTGAGTGCTGCAGAGATAGGTGAGAGCCCTTGGTACACTCGCTATCTGAATTTGAATGATTTTCACACTCCTTTATAAAACTGCAAGTTAAGTGATAGAAATCAAGCTATGATTAATTTGAAATGATGAACCTTGCTAGACCCTGATGAGGTGAAGCACAACTCAGAACATAACAGTACTGAAAACGAGGCCATATTTTTATTTTTAGTACATAGCTGCAAAAAAGTAACAGTTTAAAACAGATTTCAGTTTTTAAAGTGTATTAAAAACACATCCCACAGGAAGTTATGGCAGAAGATTTATTTTCCAATTGCAATTTATTGGCTGAGACATCTGTTATTTATGTAAAAATTTCATTTTTTTTTTCACTTAATGGTCTCTGAGAAAAAAAAAATAATAATCATCATTTTGCCAATTTCTTCTAGAGCCAAGGTCCAGAACTCAAACAGAGAAGATATTGTGGGCCAAGACTGAAATGCATTGGCAAACCTCTGAATGAAAACTTCCAATACTCTTGCTTCTTGGTATACAGCAATAGCTAAAATGATTGTTTTGGACCTACAAGGGTGACACCTCCTTCATCTCCTCCCTTTCCAACTTCCTGCATCTCCGTCCTCTCCAACTCTTTTTTTTTTTTTTTTTTTCCCTTTGTAATAACAATGTGTTCGAAAACATAACATAAAGAATTACCTTAGACATGACTAACTCTAAGGACTTTAGGATGATAAGAGGAACTAAGGAGAGGGCTGTGGCTTAAAGCCATAGAATATATTGAGAATGGGAATAGAAAAAGTGAGAAAATTAGTTTTCCTCTGGGAGATCTTGTTGCATTTTCATGCCTAGAGACAGACACCCCTGTGTGCTGCATCTCTCCACCTAAGTGGCTGAGGAAGGACCATCCTTACAGTGCTTTTTCAGAAATACAGGGCTGATGTAGGAGCTCTGTATGTGACTTCACTTATGTATCAGGAGAAAGGGAGATGCAATTAACGCAGACCTCAGGAGTACAGCCAGGACTGCCATACAAAGTGAATCATTAGGTTCAGATGTAGGTGAGCAAGAATTTTATGCTCAGCCATTTCCCTCAAAACTTGGGTTCTGTGATTTGTGTCTCACTCTGAGCATCTGGCCCTCAGTGGTTCTGTGTAGTTTCTGTTAACAGTTTGTCTGTAGATAACCAGCTGGAAAGCTGGTGCCAAAGATGGTGCATCAGTAACATAGCTGGAATAAGTATGTACTTGGTGCGTGTGTGTATGTATGAAGAGAGATGAGAAGAGAACTGAAAATGAGAAGGTGAAAGTGTAAGTTATGTGAACCAATGTGATAAGCACATACCTTGTTTCTAGTGCTTTCCTATTACTTCCCTTTTCCAGGCTAGCATTAGTCCACAACAACACATGCAATCCCTTATTTACCTGGTTGTCAGAACCTAAATTTAAGTCAGTTGAGATGCCTTTATGTTTATTGCCTTTATGTGCTCTGTATTTACAGATCTTCTCAGAGTTAGGTTCCACATTCCTTGCAGAAAAGTTAAGTATAAATGTAATTACTGGTCTTCTCGTGCTAATTAAACTCTCAATATTAACATTGGTTATAATTCTGATACTGGATGAAATGCAGAAATTTAATCCTTATTTCACAGATTACTCGCAGACTGAATAGTCAAGAAGAAGCAAAGTCTATGAGGCAATACAGAGGTATCTGCTCATAACCATCTGAACATTTGGCTCTTCAGCTCAGCTGCACTGTCTCTCAATATTGTATAAATATATTTTTTAGAATAGAAATAAAGAGCAGAAGCATGGAAATAATTTGGATTTCCATTGTAAAAAGAAAAGCAAACCAAATCTAGAACTAATACTTGAAAAATGGCTGTATCTGGTCAGTCAGTTGATTAGAGCTAAATTCACAAACTCAGTAGCCCAGAAGATGTAAACTGTCCACGTATGAATGGTACAGTCAGCTCCTATGTAATTTACACTTATGTTCGAACAGCCCTGAATTGTAAAGCCATCTGTAAGTGATGTAAATTTGTTCCTACTTCTCATATTAAAATGCACAGAGAAACATATTAACAATTTGAAATGATTTATGCCAATTTCATCTTTATTTAAAAGTTCTGGAAACAAAACAAAACAACATCAAAAAAACTGAGTATTTCAATGATATGATCAATAGCATCTGTAACTGACTGAAACATAAAATAGGTTAAATTGTTGTCTGAAGTTAAGAAAAAATCCAGAAGATTTCTTTTGTAATGTGTCTTTGACATTGAATAATAAACCATAAAGGTAGATGAAACATCCTCCTGTACTACATGATATTAGGAGAAACCACGTGTAAGGCATCTGCCTTCACATCGCTCAAGTATATACATGCAAATATAGCCCTAAAACTCTGGTGGGTATTTTTGTTGGGCACAGACAGTAGCGTTATCCCCTAAGGACTATGGTTAATGCCTCCATCTTGCAACTGTCTCTGTGTATGAGTAACTCTATGTCAGACACTCCTCCCACCACTCCAAGAGAACTTTCTTGCAGCACACAAGGAGTTGCAGTTGTCTGGAGGGGCAGGACTTCACTTTAGACATGTCAAACTGAGTGACAAACTAATGACGATAATGCGAATGATTAAGACTACACTTACTGTCAAGAGCTTGGGTTTAGTCAGGTATGTGGCCATTACAGTTATATTTTCCAGTTGATGTGATTTTTAAAAATAGCATGCTGGTCAGACTTAACAGATAATAATAAAATTTTCTGTCTATTAATAACAGGACAAAGCAAAATAAAGATTTGAGGTAAAATTCACCTGTATTCATAGTACAAATATGAGCTTAAGCACTGCTTTATTTTTACGTAAAACAAGTAAGTAAAGCCTAAATGATACATGTTCCTACAAAGATGTGATTTTTTCTGTATAAAAGTACATAGATGAGTCTTGAGTATTAATAGATAGATCCTGACATTCTCTGTAATTCCAAATAATGAGGTTTTTCATATTAAAAACACATTAGTGAATCAACTAATGTAAAGGTTATGTTGACGGGACCTTGCAAATATGCTTGATTTATGAAATATGCCGGCCAGTGTTTTGCAGAAATATGGCAGAACTCTTGAAATAGTTTCCAGAGAAGGTTTGTATAATCTTTAATATTTAATGATTTATATACTGTACATACACTAGGGAAGACATTTATAGCAGCTGTTGGTGCACTTTATTCTCCTGAAAAGCTCTTCTTTTTGATGTCTGGCTGAGATTCTCCCCAGGTTCATGTACACCTAGTCACTGGCTTAGGGAGGCCCAGAGCAGCAGCTTCTGAGCGAAGCTGGACAACACCTGCTGAGTCCGAGGGAATCGGATGCTAAGGCTTTGGAAACCTTCCCATTGCCTAGATTTTCATCATCCTGTTTGCATTCCCTTTCCTTCCCCTGTACAGAGCAAGCAAAGCACACTGTGTTGCGGCCACCAACATTTATAATTACTAAGTACTCTGCTGATGAAAGCACATAATTCTATCACTTAAATTAAAAGTCTCCTCTATATAGAAAGCTGAATGCAGTATAAATAATTGTAACCAAAATTTCTACATGAGGAAGTCTGCTCATTTTTTTCCTTGTTGAAATGTGAATACAACTAATGTTCCTGCATTTTTTATTCCCGTCTTTTTTTTTTTTTTTTCAATTCTGTTTCCTAATTATTGATTGAAGAGATTTTATATATATATATATAAGTATATATATATTTCTCTGTTAGAGGCACATGGCCCTTTTTTTCCTCATTCCAAAATATTTTGGATATCCTCTAAGAATGTCCTGAGATACGAACTGAATAATCAATACTTGGATAAATTAAGTAACAAATATTAAAACTAGGAATTTAAGCAAGGAGGTGAGTGCAATTACCCGTTTTATTGTATAGTAGGAGACTAATTGGAAAAAAAACCTTTTGTGATAGAGGAAAATTGAGATGTTTGATGTTGGATAAATATGTATGTCTTGCTTTTCAGATTTTTAAAAATAAAGCTAATAAAGCTGTTTTCAAACAAACAAAACAATAACACCTCCTAGGTGACTTGTTGGCTTCTGGGATTAGCAATAAAAATTACAGAAAATTCCCATCACTGAGTTGTTTGTGACCCAGATAAGGTGTCCTTCTGACACTTAACCAAGTTGTTTCCCAAATATACCATTTCTTCTCTCAGAATATTTCTAAAAATCATTTTTTCTGTGTCCAAACCATTGGAGGAATTGTCCAGATGTGTTCTTGTTCATTTCACACCTCTCTTCTGGTCTTTTTAACATGAATTAATTCTATCACATTTCCAATAATTAATTAATTAATTAATTAATTAAATAAATAAATAAATAAAGCAATTCCTGCATTCCTGAAGCCTTCTTTCTCCATAATTATTAATTTATTTGGGAGAATTAGAGCTTTACATTAGAGGAGGTTTCACAGAGACTAGAAATAAGTGTCTACACTGCAGCATAATCAGAATTAATGCTTACACAAGCATGGTGGTTCTTATGTTTCATGAGAATACACTTGAGTTAAAATGACAGTGTCAGGCACTCTATTATAAGTATTTTGTCCTGTGGGAAGTTGCTTCACCTACTACAGAATTTCAAATGCAGCAAAGTGATGATTGGTTTTGTCTCTGTATTTGCTGAGAGAAGGAAAATAGGGGAAAATGTATTTTTAAGATGTCTTGTGTTATGTGGCAGCACATTTCATGCCATGCTCTCTCTGTAGAACTGAGACTCAAAGTGGTGCGGTGCATCCGAGCCCGATTCCTGTTCACCTGGAACATCTCTGTTGTGCTCCTCTGGTTTTACACACCCACATTTGCCAATTGTACCTTCCTGTAACAACTTTCCTAACTTAGTTGCCTTTTATGGCACAGCACCCCTAATAATGTTTCCCTAATAATCCTCATCTAAGTCATTCCCATGCCTTCCATCCACTTGAGCATTTCTATACTTCTCTTGGTATCACATTTCATGTTTGGAGCAGACCTCTTCAACTGGCAGGAGCTCCAGAAAGCTGTTTATTTGTCATTCTTCAAATCCCTAATTCCAAATTGACCTCTTTTTTTTTTATTTTTTATTTTTTTTCCCCTGAAAATTAGAAAGTATCTAGTCAGGGTTGCATGGCCTGAATGGCAGCTATACTGACTCCATGAATTTCATGCTTGCAGAGCTGACATTTATAGGCAGGCAGAGTTAGGAAGCCTGGACTGCTGCTGATAGTGCTGTAACTATTCTCAGAGTATTCAATCAAGTCATTTCTAGGAGTGCAGAGTCGTAATTACATGGTCACATGCAGAAGACTTAATATTCTCAAGAAGGCTTATTAGGCTGATCTAACTTTTGCTGAAGCTAATAGCAAATTCCTATTCTCTTCTTCCCAAACTGGATCATGCCAAATTTACTACCACTTTTGTTTAAATGTAGTCTTTCACTCCTTCCATTTTGTCATCCAAGTTAAATGTATAGTGCTTACTGAAATGCACTATTATCTACTTATCAAAGGATACAGCATGCCTACATGGTCATCTAGAGACAGCTCAGTGCTCACTTTTCCTATGCTTCAAACAAGAGGTGTGAACATACTGTGCTCCAGGCAGTCCCTATGGGGTGTGCCATGCCACTTAGGAAAGATACACAAACCGTGAGGGGAAAATGTTCATCTCCAAATAGTTTGCAATGCAGGCAAACACAAAAGCTTGTGGGAATGTCTCTGTACAACTTGTGAAAAGCTTATAGGTCCAGCTGGGAACTTGGATTTTCATTTCAAATTCTGCACCTGAGAAAAAAAATTAGCACGTTGCATGTTTCACAAGTGGCATCCTTACTTATAGTACAATTAATGGTAGACAAGATATATTTAAAAAGATGCTGTAAAAGTATGTAATAATATTCACCTTCTCTGACCTGAAATACAGAATTGTGCAACTTCCCAGACTACATGGAAAAAAATATATTTTTGATAACAGAATGAAATTACTGAAACCAAGTTTTGACTTTCTTAACTTTTCCTGTATGAAGAAACACCATCATCTCACAACATCAAACAGTAGCTCAGCCACCTCTTTTGTACCAAAGTCAGTGTTGTAATGACTCCTGAGCACAAACAGAAATAAAACCATCAAGGCACCATTAACAGTAATTTTCCAGTGGTTATTTATGGGCCTGATCAGCACTGCACATGCATGCCAAATAGTAACTATTCATGCCTGCAGTCCCATGGGCACAATGGAATTGCTTAGAGCAGAACAAGAAGTGTTGCTTCTGTGTGCAAGGTAATGGTTAACAAAATGGGAGTTTGTCTAAAAAAACACCAACCCTAAAACAAAACAAAAAAAAACCCAACACCTTAGAGAAGCTATTTCCAGATTATGGGATGACAGATTTATACTTCAGCAGATGAACACTGCTCAGTAAGAAAACAGAGCAACATAAAATCTGTTTTGAAATAAGTATAAAAACAGTCGCTGAGAATGTGATGTTTCCAATCATAGAACAAACGCTATTAGCCAGACAATACATAAAAAAAGAAACAGAGGGACTATGGCAGAAACCACTGGAAAAGAGCCCATCACCTGCTTTCATGTTCAGCTGCTTTCCATATCTTTTAAAGCAATCTGCACCTAAATTGGTGACCCACACCCTCAGCCTCCTCTAAAAACTCGGGAAGATAAAATATTCCTACCTATGATATATACATATATAAAAGCTACTTTTCCTCATTGAATTTGTCATTAGTGAAAGGAAGGAGGATTCTCCTACTCTGGCTGATGGTTTTGCTTCTCAGGTCTTCTTCCACCTCCTGTACTGGAACCGACCCGTTTGAGCTCACCTAAGGGCACCCAGGGTGTGAGAGGGACGTGGCCACTGCTGGCCCACAGCGGTGCTGTTTGGGGAATCTAGACCTGATGGAGCTAATGAAAATCTCCCCTAGCTTCACTGTTCATGCCAGAGAAAGCTGTGGACACTGAGGTAATCATGGCATTATGAGAGCTCATAAAAGCAGCTCTCACTGATTCTCCTTGCTCTCTTCACAAGAGAAAGGGTGAACCCCCTGGTGAAAGTTTAAACCCAAAACGGATGATGATTTAGATCAGTATTCCTTGAGCATCCCATCTTTTATTAGTTTTCCTTGTCCCTCACCCGGGAACATACCCCGAGGAGGACAGATTTATTTGATGGCAGCATCCAGAGCTACCCTTTAAAAGAGCTGCTGAGAGCACTTCAACCGGGGCTAACTTTCCATGCAGCAGGAAGCCAGGTGACGAAGTAAGGGCCAATATCAAAGTCCCCTTCAGTCGGTGTTAGGAAAAGAAAGCCTTCCAGCCGGGCGGTGGCACCTTCTCAGCCGGTTCGGTTTGCCTCCCGACTCCACCTGCCGGGAGGACGCCCTGCTACCTGCTGCCGGGGCTCGGCGGCGACCTCACAGCCCCCCTCGCCCTCCATCACCGTGGCTCCGGGATGTTTAAACACCGGGGAGCTGGGGGCAGGTACAGCGAGGGACTCCTGCCCTGCTCTGCCCTCACACGATGCTCCAAGTGGGCTGGGGTGGGTTTGGTGGGGTTTTATTTTTGGCTCGCTTTCCTCTGGAGCAGCGTGGGGAGGCTGCGGGCGGCCGGGAAGGGGTCTCCCCCAGCCTCTCGTTCGGTTTAAAAGGCTTACATAACTTTTGGAGCCGAAAAAGGCATTTTGCCGACTTTTCCGGCCGGTGCGTGCCGCGTCCCCCCCGGCTCAGGGGACGAGAGGCGGACACCCCCCCTCACCATCACCACCACCACCACCACCACTCTCCTCCCCCAGACCCCAGCCCTCAGCCTGAGGGGCGCGGGGCTCCCTCAGGGCAGGCACACGACGTTGGGAGGGGGCCGCCGGGCTCCGGGCTGCTCCCACCGCCCCCGCGGGGCCCGGCCTCGCCCGGCCGCCATCTCACGCCCCCCCTCCGCCTCTGCCCCGGCCTCGCCTCACCGCCCCCGCCGGGGGGAGGCGGCGCGGGGGAGGCGCTGCCGCCGCCGGGCGCTCTCCGGCCGCCCCGCTCCGCTCCGCCGCCGAGCCCCGGGGAAGGGGTGGGAGCGGTGCGAGGGGGTGTGGGCACGGCGCGGGCGAGAGGAGGCAGATGCTTGCCGAGGGACGGCCCCTCCGGAGGGGCTCGGCCCTGGGCAGCGCCTCCCGGGCGGCGGCTGAAGCGCTGCGGGGTGTCGGGGAGCCGGACGGCGCCATGCGCCCCTCCGAGGAGTGAGGGACCGAGGTGACGGGAGAGGGACCGAGGCGACCGGAGAAGCGAGCGAGGTGACCGGAGGAGAAGGACCGAGGTGACGGGAGCGCTGCCACCGTAAGTCCCGGCAACTTCGCCGCGGGGAAGACCGGCAGCGGGGCGGGAGAGGGGATGGGGGGCTGAGCCCGGGCGGCGTGCGGCTGGGAGAAAGGAAAAATAAAAGGAAAAAAAAAAAAAAAAAAAAGACTGGGTGTTGGAGAAGGTCGGAGCGGTGGCTGCCGGCAGGGAGCGGCGCTGCTGGTGCTGGGGGCAGCCGAGCGGCCCCCGGGGGTCGGGGTCTGCCGCCGGGGCTGTGGCTGTCACCGGGCGCCGCGGGTGTACCAACGGCGTTCGTCGGGCTGAGCGCTGCCGCTGGTGGCGGTGGATTGATGGATGAGGCTATTAGTTCGTGTCCAAGGACAATATAAACGCCTGCCAGGTTTGTCTTTAAATTGCTTGTATTGATTTCATTCTTGCGGGCTTTTTGACGAGGCGAAGGTGGTTGAAAATTTGTGAAGGAAGGCGAAAAACTTCTGGTTTATTTTGGTTGTGGAGTGCTGTTTGTAACTGAAATGATGAACGGAAGAAAAAATCATTCATAAAAAGAGCAAATAGATGTGTATACTCAGATCTCTTAAAGGCAGCGTTGTCGGTATCTAACAGATGCTTTCCTGCCACGCTTCTATGTACATTGGCTGCCACTTGAACTTACGGGTAATACAGTATTCCTTGCAGGACGGTGTGCTTCCCCGCTGTAACGGAGTTACGTAGCCTGACTGAAGGAGTTTAGAATGAATTGAGGAAGTCATCGCATTAATACACGTTTTGTCATTCCATAGGCACTGAATCAAATAAAGCTCTTCCTCCTGCTTCTCCCCCCCGGTTGCGGGTAGGACAGTAGGACAGGTTCAGGCACAGAACCCTCCTGTCTGGCTGCCCCAGGGCTGTCCAGGGTGACATCCCCTGTTACCAGCAGCCTGAACTGCAGGCGGTGTTGAGCCAAAAGGGGAATCGAAGTCACTGCTCAGAATCCTAAGCATGATTGTGAACTAGGCAAATTAACACTAGTATTTCCATTGAAAAAAATCAGATGTTTGGCAGACTTTACAAGTTGGTAACCTTTGCTAAGTTACCTCTGTGGTGCTTACTATAGTTGTCATACAGTGGCTGACACAAAATTGTTCTGGAAGTGCTAAAACATTGTGTGTCAGTACCTACCTGAAAGTGTTAAAGAGTGCTAACTTTGTAAATCTCAAGTAAACCGTGACCCTGTTAAGACCAAAGGCAAAATCCCAATTAAAAAGAGTGGGTTTCACCATAGGTCTTGATTATCATTTATAGTGAGCACCAGCCGACTTTGGTTAGAAATTCAAGTGGCAGTATTTAAATTTGGATAGTGATAGTACTTCTAGCTCTGTAGCAGCGCTTTAAAATCCTGAGTGATAGCCATACAGGTCTTACTACTTTTAAAAATAACTACATATAATAAACTGTTTTGTGTTTTCAAGAGGAACAGACACTTCACACTCGTCTTATAGTCAGATTTTCATGAGCAGTTTCATCAGAAAGGATCATAAGCAAGCTAGATTGCAGTTTGCTTATATACTGTATTTCAACAGAGGTATTCATGCAGTATATGCTGCTTATGGCAAAGACATTCACAAATAAACTGCTAAATATTTGACTTACTGCAGAAAGATCAAACAATAAAGTTGTATGTTAGGGTTTTGTTCTCTACAGCTCATAAGCTTAAAGGAGAGATGAAGAAACAGAAGTATCTTTTCTAAAGAACTTATTGAAAGGTTTTTTTACTGCATTATCCTGTAAGAAGCTAAACGGGCACTTGCTTATACGCAAGTCCTGACGTATAATAGTGGCATGACCAAAATAGCTGCCAATAATTTCCATTAATCTTGTATAAGCAAAAATGGAAGAAGAAAAAGCATATAATAGAGTTCCTGAAAACTCTATACAGAAGAAGGGTTGTTCTATAGGTATTTTTAAAATGATACATACAGATACAAATTTTGGAAAAAATGGGTAACTATTTGAGCTACACTTGCCTGAAAGTTGTTATAGCAAGTACCATGAGTTTCAGTTCTGCAAATAACTACAGTTAGTAAGCTGGTAAGCTCATTTTTGTCTTATTTCTGATAATTGGTGTTCAGTTCCTAGCTGTTGCCACTGAAGTCAATGTTGAAGCTTGTGTTAGTGCTAGCATAGGTCACACCTGGGCCTTCTGGGTTGATTTTGTTATGTGTCAAGTACTTTCAGTTCCCATTGCTTGTGGCATCCAGGCAGGTTGCTGCCCAGAACTACAAGCACAGAGTAAAATTCACTCCCTTGAAACATTTGCAATGTGAACAGCAGAGACTGAGGCATCTTGCCGAAGGCCATGCAGTAGGCTAGTGGATGACCTATGTCTGAGCATGAGTGCTTGGTACTTAACAAGGGCACACTGAGCTCTTTTTAATAGGATTGAGCGTTAATTGATCCTTACATAAAGGTACCCAAAAGTGGATGACCAGTGCCTTAAGGTCCTATGTTATTTCCTTCTGATCTTGTTTATTTCAGTATTAACCTCAATGTTTGCTAGCAATAGCCTGCCAAAGAACCGCACATAATTGCATATTGTTTGTTCTGTGCTGTTTTTTGGTCATACACCCGCTTTCCATTTGACTTTGCTTTTAGTCACTTCCTGACTTAGGAAGGAGTGGGTCTGGCTGCTGGAAGCCTCTGGATGCAAGCACCATCCCAGGCATGACTTGTGCCCCAACAGCCCAGTCCCGAGAAGCGAAGCACTGGTAGCAAAGCACTGGGTGGCTGCTGTGGCTGTGTCACTGCACTGTTTCAGGTGGGATCTTGGCATGGTGCCACATTGTAGATGTAAGGAGTAGTTCTGGTGCAGAGAAAGCCTTGATGTAAATCTCTAAGGGGTAGTTCTCATTCTTCTGCAGCAGGTGAAGCAGCTGTGAAAGATTACATGGCTAAATAGCACCATTAATTTAAAATATATATATATGCTTGAAGGTCAATAGCACATATTTTGTGCTGAAGCTTTTTGGTTAATGTTTTTTAACAGTTATGGCTCCATGAGTGCCTTTTGATGGTGGGATTTGGCAGGTGGAAAGAATGGAGAGCCTGTGTACAAGACAATGTTCACAACTGTCCTTCATATTGGATAAAATTTGAGCTGGATTTACCTATGAGCTGGAAAGATACACTGGATTGCTCAGATGTAGGACTAGCTGATACAATATGTCGATAGCAGTGAGATTGGCCATATCTCAGTTCATCAGCAGCACTGGGCTTGGTGTTCATCCAGCAGTTACACCTAGGAAATCCATGTCTCATGCCAAAGGCTGTATTTGTGGGCATGTTTCTGCTGGACACCTTTTTAATTACGGTGATATCCATGGACATTGAAGGAGTCTTACTTCAGGTGATCTGCTGACCAAACTGATGCCATGCTGCTACCTTACTCATGAGCCATACAGTTGGCTCCCTGCATTGGAGGTGATTCTTGGTTAAGGATATGCATCCCCAGGGTGAGGAGGACTTGGGGTTACTGATTACCCTCTGGTAGAGAGCTCCATTGGTCTGCCTGTGCTGACCTGTATGGATATACACAAGACTTACCATTAAATCAAGGAAGAACAAGAAGTTCTGGTATTCAGCCATGAGACAAAAGTGGAGTGATTTGACATAGGTGATAGGAAATAGCATTGTAGATATGAAGCAGATGAGAACAATGCAGCCTTGGATTTTTTTGTGGTTCCCCAAATGCCTTCTGACTTAGGATCATGTTGTAGAGAGGCAAACTAACACTGGCTTTTAGCAAATTGCAAACTGAAGTGCTGTAGTCCTGAAAGGTGGGTTCCTGAGAGGAGGACCAGCTTAAGCTGTGCACCACAGATCTGGGGAACCTGCAGGGAGGAGATCTCCTGGGTCTGGGAGATGGAGTGGTAGTGCAGTACTGGTGTTCTTACCTGTACATGCAGTCCAAAAAAAAAAAAAAAAAAAAAAAAGAGAAAAATGAAATTAATGCAAATGCTTCTTATCCACTGTACCTTGAGACGATTGTAATGCACCTGTTTTTTCACAGTAGTCCTGTGTCATTCAGAAAAGGTAGAAGTGAATGGCATCTACTTTAGAATAAGCTTCTGGACCTGGACCTTAGCTTTTTGATCATTTATTTCAGTTACACTGGATAAAAGACTTGGCACAGATGTGGCAGAATTGGCTGCTTACACAATGCTTCTGGTAGTCTTTTCGGAAATATACATGCATTCAATTTCACGTGTCACATTTCAGTGTCACAGTTTCATGTAACACTGTTTAGCAAAGAATTTCCTGCTTGGTCATATCCAACGACATATAAAGGAACTGTATAACTCTGTCCAAGGCTTTTGATGAATGTTACTTACTATTACTAAAAGTTAGAGGAATAATACATTTGATAAATTTTGCAGTATTTTTGAATCCATTGTTTAACTATATTTTATTTGTAGTAGCTTTAGCAGCATGTACTTTAAAGGAGTATAAAGATATGACACATGCTTGTTGGTGGCTTTGACACACTAACTTTAGTTTGTGATGTCTTTATTAGCTTGGACAGAAGCACAGGTTAGAAAATTGCTGATATTTAAAAATGTGTGTTTGAAATGCCTTTTTCTTCCTGGATTGCTACTAAATGTTGAACTACCCCTCTGCAATTGGAAAAGCAGATTTTTATTCTGTTGTTTTGTCCTAGAAATTGGACACTTCTGCAGGCAACGCCAAGTGAGTTCACAGACATATTTGGAGGTTGCTTGAGACAAGATGAATTGTGTCTTGTCTTCAGAGGTGTCGTCTCACAGCAAAGTTGACAATAAAAAGCCTTCTCTTTTAAATAATCTGAAGTGCTTCTGAAAGTGCAGCATTGCTATTAGAAAGGTGTCAGTGCTCCCCTGTTAAGATTGTGCTGAGATCTACTTGTAAAAGAAAAAGAAACTGAATTTCTATTCTACTTTTTTATTAGTGACTGGATTGGGACTCCCCACATTTGGCAGAGTATTCTTCAAAGCTCAACTGAATTTTCTGTACATGTGTTTCAATGGAGAAATATTTACTTAGTTTTCAGTGCTTGCTTAACAAAAATTGATGTAATCCATGGCACTACTTAAGGCTTGCTAGAAGAATGAGAAAGGTAATCAAAGACTGAATAAATTCATAGGGTGAATTAGCCACCTCTGTTTCTCCTGGGTATGCTCCAGAATGAGACAGCTCCTGTGACTGTAGCATTTCAGCTCTGGTGTGTGCAGATGGGTGACTCTGGTAGTTTTGATTTCTCTCCAGCTGGTACCTGTAATGGGTGTTAACTGCTTAGACAAATCACAGGTAACTGCAGTTGTATTCTGTTGCTATTGTTTATATCAGAATTTGTATCTGAATTTGTATTTGTATTGTTTGTATCAGAATCCTCCCTGCAGGATGTGTGTACCGCAGCAGTTATGTGTAGCGAAGTGAGCTGTCTTCAATTAAGTGATCTGTGAAGAAGAAATGTGACCCCCCAAAAGCGATGTTCCCATTTAACTTTACCTCTCTTATGAAGCAGTAGTAAATAGGTGAAGTTCTACATAAGCTGTATTCTTTTGTGCAGAGCTATCACCGTGTGACTTGTACCAGCTTGCTTTCTTGATCTTTTTCTTCATTCATGTGTCTGTTGGCTTAGTTATGTGTGGCTGAATAACTTCTTCATTCCTGGGCTCATCTCATACATCGTTCTCCCTTTTCATCATTGAAACATGATGGGGTAATTCTCTGTATATCAGCTAGCAAGCAGATGGTAGGCATCTTTGGACGACTGAATGCAGTTCCTCACAGAGGAGGAACAAATGATGTCCCATAAAGTAACAGCTCTTTATGTGTTAAGGGCTGTCATCTCTCATTCATTGGAGCATGGTGAACAAAAGATGCTCGATGCTCTTCAGGTTGTCATGAGAGTCCTTCTTCAAACTATATACAAGGCCTGGAACACCCAGCAAGTGTGCACGTTTCTGACTCTTAAACAAGCTGTAAGCAATCTCCTCCAACCATAAATATTCAAGGGCAGGGGAGAGGAT
Source organism: Heteronetta atricapilla (assembly GCA_011075105.1). Classification (NCBI taxonomy): domain Eukaryota; kingdom Metazoa; phylum Chordata; class Aves; order Anseriformes; family Anatidae; genus Heteronetta; species Heteronetta atricapilla. The sequence goes on along the minus strand of CM021732.1, from coordinate 25,475,872 downwards.
GCTTAGACCTGTACTGCTTTGCCCAATTCCTTAGAGAAACTTATTATTATTATTATTATTTTCTTGGCTTTGGTAGTGAGAAAGGTATCCGTGACTGCTGACTTTCTTCATGCACCTAAAAGCTGGATCTCTCTGGGCAATAACGCCTGTTGTCACCAACCAGTCTGGCACCTAATGAAATCCTCATTTTCTTTTGTCTTCATATCTGGACTCTCCAAACAACATGAAGGTCTAAGCGAAAGGGAAAGTTCTCAGGGTTTAAACACTGAACACTGAATGGGATGCGGAAAGAAGTAAGTAATGTAGATTAGACAGAAAAAAAACAGAGAGGTGAAATAGTGAAAAATATAATTAGATTGCAGAAAATGTAGAGTAGGAAGTATTCTGCAGAAAAAGGAAAACATTCAAGAAAGTGATGCTTTGAATGGTATAAGCACCTGCGCATTTAGAGGTAGAGATGACTTTCTGGAAAGTTACATTACAAAATATCTACTAAACTAATAGAAAACATCGTCTTCTGTTTACTTACATAGTAGCAGGGGAAATTAAATTTGTTTTCCAGTGCTTAATTTTACGTATGCAATGTATTGATAATGACAGATCATTGATACTGGTTTAGTTGCTTATACAAGTGTCAGAATAAATTATTGAATCTTAAGATTTTATATGGCAACTCTTCCAGGAATTGTATTTCTAGCAAAGGAAAATGGGAAACAGGATTAGTGTGAGGCTGACTCAAAGGGTAGGTTAGTCTCACCAGTTGTTGAGAATAACCCATAGAGAGCTGATCACGCGCTCCTGGCTGTGCTGAGTTGTGATTCTTGCAATTTAGAAAATCCTTTAAGCACTGGTCTCGAGAAAGGCTCAGTGATGGGGAACAAATGGGTGCAAGTAGACTTTCTTTGGTGTTCTGAGGGCCATTTCCCTTACTACAGCCTGCTTGTTGGCTTGACTCATTTGAGCCCTTGAGTTGTTTGTGTTACAATACAATATTTTCCTCTGTTTGAATGCTGCCAAGTACATTTTGGGTTGAAGCAGCATCAAGTAATAAATAATAATCATTGTTACCATATGCTTGCACAGATAATGCAGCCCCAGTGTTTTCTACTATGCTGTTTATTTGTTGTTTCTATCATCTGAGGGTATTTGATCGTATGTATTTCCTAAAGACTGGAGTCATCTCAGCAGTGAAAAGAAAACATGTATATTTGGGTTTATAAGTATGTAAATTCTTGCTAACTTTTTTGGCAGTTAGATCGTTAGTGTTTTGATTGGAATGTGTTCACCCAGTGAAATGCCTAATGTAATCAGAAGTCGTCACTGAAAAACCTGTAGGTTGTCACTGCATAACTGTCTTTCACCTAGCTGTGCTTCACATAGCTTTATTCTCTTTGACCTAGCATCCATGATAACCCTCTGTGAGATCTATATACAAACTAAAAACCCAAGATGTGCTCGCTTGTCATTGCAGTAGCTGTTTGAGTTGTCTGCGCGGTGATAGAACTGACACAGATCTTTGTATTTGAGACCAGTGCTGTGGTCTATCCCAGCAGGCAGCTCAGCACCACACGGCCACTTGCATCTCTCCCCAGATGTGATGGGGGAGAGAATCAGGAAGGTAAAAGTGCAAAAACTGATGGGTTGAGATACTGACAATTTTTACCAGGTACAGCAGGAGCCGTGTGACCAAGCAAAGCAAAGCAAGGAATCCATTCCTTCTTTCCTGTCAGCAGACAGGTGGCAGCCATGCAAGGAGAGTCCTTGGCTCTGGGTGAACAGAGCCCAGCCACAGCTACACATCTGTATGTTACTAGCATTATTCTCATGCTAAATCCCAAACATAGAAGCCTCTATGCAGAAAATTAACTCTGTCCCAGCCAAAACCATGACAACTTGTCCATGGTGAAATATGTAGCATTATTTCCCTTTTATGAAGAAGTGGGTTTTAATGGCCTGTGCAGTATGAGAAATTAGTATGATTAAGCCAGCAGGAGGTATGTATGTACTGTATGCACAGAAAGGATTCTGTAGAACCCCAGCTGTTAACCAAAGGTAACTTTAAACTCTCACAAAATATTGGGACTGTGTTTTATTGGGATGAATGCCTGTCATTTCTCTACTATAACTGTCAACATGTGGTCATTATTTATTTATTATAAGGAAGGTCATCAAATATGTTACAGCCATGCTACATGAAACATCAGGGAATATCATTGATAAGAGACTTCCTAAAATGATGAATGGTGTATCGATCTCATATGTAATTCCACATTGAGAAATCAGATGGGTGTAACCATTAAAGGCAGTTAGTTATGCCAATCACTGTAGTGTGGCATTTTATAAAATATATTCAGAACTTGTTGTTTTTGTTGTTAAAAGCGATCTTTTTTTTTTTTTTTTCAGTGAAAAAGGAAACTAATGAATTTTATGAAATGCAAACTTTTGCTTCTCACTGTAAAATGTTTTTGTGGATGATGGGAATTTCAATGATATCTCTAGTATTTATAGCAAAATACTATTTTAAATTGAAGGAAACAAATGCACCATAATATAATAAGCAACTTGCGCTCTGGGATGGGCATAGTTTAGATGGACAACGATGCAACAGCTTGGAGGAGATGCTGGGAGAGAAAACAGCTCTATTTGCAGTGTGTACTTACAGAAATTAAAAAAAAAAAAAAAAAAAGAGAGAAGTCAGCTGTCTTAGGAGATAACTCTGACCTAGTGAGTACCCCTTGCACTGTGTGACTGTAGAAAGGCTGACTCTGGGCAGCACTGCATTACCTATAGAAGCACAGTCCACCTGGGCAGCGTGTGGTCATGCGTATCTATATATGTACATATATGCATATATAATTATCCATATGCTGTGCATAAAATAATTTGTTCAGATTCTCACTTTTTGTCAGAAGCCTCTGGTTTCATCTACTTAGTGTTTTGTTGAGCTTTCATCTTTCAGGCTGAGAAATTTGAGTAATCTGTTGAATTTATTTGTAGAATTTTAGCCAGATAATTTTCATCATCTATGAAAACCTCATTAGTGCAGGACATGTTGTTTTGCTTTTGTCTGCAACTTCTGGGTGCTCTGTTTCTCTGAGAAGTTCTTGTGCTGCCATGTGGTGGGAAATGGACTTGCGCATATACGGTTTCTGAGCCAGGAGTGATCCTTGTGCCATTTGTCTAAGAACATCCATGCTTGTGCAGCCCAGATCTTCATAGAGCTTTGGTCTGCAGTCAGATTTTTGAGGCAGTGTTAAGGCAGTCTATGCTGCCTAATTGAGGGCAGATAGAACGAGATCAAAGCACAAAAGATGAACAGAAAGAGGAGTGGAGGAAAGTTTGAGGAGTGTGAGGAAAATGGGAATGGCTTCAGAGGTGGTAGAAGGATGCTGAAACAGGGATTGGTGTTAGTACTGAGAGCCAGTGTGTTTTGGGACAGGAAACATTTGAGAAATACAAGCTTCTTTGACAAGAAGTTAGATGGTGAGGGACAAACTGATATGTGAAAAACACTGACATTCCCAGGAGGTGACATTTAGGGGCCAGTAAGGATAGGTGCTGGCAGAACACCAGACAATAGGAAGATGATGTACTGGTAAAGACAGAATTTCCTCTCCCCTTCCCTTTCTTGCTCTTCTCTTCCCCTTCCCACTAAATACACTAGAGTCACAAAGCCAGGAAAGTGGGATAATTTATAATAGGACAAACTGAAGGCCAGGAAAGGACATGAGTGCTTCCATATATTCTGCCACATGGAGTGGCAGAAACCTTGTAAGGAACAAGGTCTGCTTGGAAATGGTACTAAAAGGATGGAGAGTGGAAATAATGGAGAGGAGCAGCTAATGTCTGGGAGAAGACAGGAGTGGAAGAAAAGAAAGTTCATAATGGAATAGATAAAGGCGAGGGAGGCAATACCCATCACAATGCCCTGGTCATGCACAACCTTACTGAGTCTCACCAGCCTTCTACTATCAGCAGGTATCTGGGAAGAATTCTGGTGATGTTCTGTTTTCCTTCTGGACTTAAACATATACAGGATGTCAACCTGCCACTGCTGCAACTCAACCCTGCTGCTATAGATCTTTGTGGTGGGCTTTAGAGTTTTTAGTACCTTTCATGAAACATTTTCACCATGCATAATTAAAACACAGATGTATTGGTCGTAAGACAAATATATTTATTCTGTATGTGTTTCTTATGCCCAGCTTTAGAGGGTTGGGTGCAGACATGGGGGCTATCTGAAAACTTAGCTAATTTAAGCAGTTCTAGTTTATCACATTGAATGTGTGAGCAAAACTCACTAAGTCTTTCTGGGAATAATTTAAACCAAATTCATGGACTGAATCTGGAGAAAGTTTTATGTTCTTTTTGCAAAGAAAGACAAGAAGTGTACATCTTCTGAATGTCCAGAATACTTCTTTTAATGCATGGGCTTAGTTGATGGATTTTTTTAAATTATTTTTTCTTATTTTTTTCTCTGAACTTCAGTCAAAGAAGGAGAAAAGTCCTTTGTTTCTCATGTTCTTTTGTACATACAGCTGAGAACATTTATAAGTGTCTATAAGTGCAAACTTACTGAAGTAAATGGAAGAAGTGTGGAGGGACAGTTGGAATGATTTGAAATATCCTGTTTCAGAGAGAGGAGGTCTGCATTCAGAGAAGAAATTGTAGGAAAGTTGAGGATCTACTGAGTCCTTTGATGTAAGCAAATCAGCCAGCTGGAACAGATTGTTAACAGGACTGTTTCTGCAGAGGAAAATGAGATGCTGGAAACTTCTAATAGGATGAGGCAAAAAAGAAAATATGTGTGTTAATGGAGGACACTCAAATGTCCTATAATATCACTAGAATGGCTAGAGCATGGGAGATCCAGAGCAGATGAGAGGGCACCTCAATAATGGTGATTGCTGACCTCCCACGTTTTATCATCTACATGCAATCACTCATATGCAGTCTTAGAGAAACATCAAACACATTTGAAGAGAAACATACTATAGGGGCACAAACCCAGCAGATTTCCAGCAAACATGGAAGTATCGTGCAAGGAAAAATGGAAACCGTGTGTTTGTGAAGATATATGCAAAAGAAACTGAGGAGAGCAAAGCCTTCAATGCATGCAGCTGAAAAATATCTCTGGGGAAAGCAGTTATCAGTAATGCTCCTGTTTTTTTTAATTATTATTATTATTTAAAAAAGGCAGGCAACCTTTAAAATAAAATCAAAAGAAATAGTCATACAAATTACCATCAATATCGGGGTACAGTTTGGGGGACTGACAACAGAAAAAAGTTGAACCCATGGCACAAAACAAAACTATCAGGATACAAGAATATTCTACGTAAATAAAAGTACAAGAATAAGGATGTAGGTATCTCCAGAGTAGATGCACCTCCAGAATTAATTTTTTGATATGAAGCTTAGCTATTTGTTAAATCTGATTTTAAAACAAACAAACAAACAAAAACAAATAAACAAAAGCCCATCCAAAACATTAAAGGAAGTGAACTGGAAAAAATGTTCCCTGGCAGGCCTGCCTAATACTAAGTATCCATGTGGTTGAAGACAGAGTAGGTCAACTGCCTGCTGCAAAATCTACCTACAAGGCAGTACCAGAAGCGCATGCTGCAACCTGATAACTGTTATCTCTACTTTGAGCCCCTAATAGAGAAGAAAAATGATAGGGTATTCCATGTATGCATACTTATTAAAGATCTTTAAGGCAGTGAATCAGGAACAAATCAACACAAGAACAATCACACAATGATACAGGAACAAAACAACCCACTCATACTAGATGACATCACTTCCAAGCCTTCTCTAACAAGCATATTCATTATGCTAGATGCACGATTTGGTAGTGGAAGGTCAGATAGGACAAGGAGGGCAGCTAATTAATGCCTTCCAACACACCATCCAGAAGGCAGTATTTCTAAAACGCCTGCTGACATATCATCTGCACAAGATACATTGAAGAAGAGAGGCCTCGAAATAGCAGAATATCTTACTCTTTTACCAGAGCAAATGGCACTAAAACTGATGGTGTTAATCACACGATGCTGGGGACATTTCTAAATCACAGTCAGATCCAAATCATTAGCAAGCAGATGGATGAGAATAGTTAAGCACTGGAACAGATTGCCCAGAGAGGCAGTGGAATTTCTATCCTTCAGAATTTTGAAACTAGCCTGGATGTGTCCCTGAATAACCAGGTCTAACTTTCAAGTTAGGCATGCTTTGAGAAGGGCATTTACTAGGTTATCTCCAGAGGTCTATTCCGGCCTAGTTTTTCTACGGCTCAGGGAATTACTTTGTTCGGCAAAGGAGACATCCAAACATATACAAAAAAAAAAAGTGAAAGGGAAAAGGGCTGAAAGCACTTAGTCACCCCAAAAGAACTGGAACTGACAGAGTTTGCAAGTCTATCTGCTAAACAGAAATGATGGATCTCTGTAAGAACTTGAAGGGGGAACCCAATGAAGAAGGATTCCAATGGAAAAGGAAGTGTGAGGACAAGTAATTAAAAATGACAGTAACTTTCCCTAAGAATGCTAAATGAAGGTTCCCCATACAGTTTCTAACTTCAGTTATGTATATAATCCGAAGAATCTTTAGTTGTCTGACTTTATTACAAGCATTTAATTTTATTAGTGTAATTCCAAGGGACTCTGTATGAAATAAGGGTATTGGTGATTTACAAAGACTGGAAAGTACCATTTGTTTTTGTTTAAAAGATCTATTGGCATCACTGAACACAGAGTTTTTGCTAAAACTTTCATCTATTCAAAGGGGGAAAGTAAAAACAATGCAGAAATGTGAAAGCTTTAGGCTTCATTTAAGCAAATAATAATTTTGGAGAGACAAAGCTGATTTACATAAGATACTATTGAGAACAAATTTTAAAGTGGTCTTTATAATGCTGAACAGCTAAAGCTTGTCAATCTTAAAGAAGCTGGCAGTATGACAGCCAGTCTATAAGCTTTCACATTTAATGCTAGTCCATGAAGAACTCTCATTTTCTCTGTAGAAAATTAGCATTAGCCTGATACTTGAGGTACACCTCAGTTGTTCATCATCAGTGCCCTTTTTTAAGGCATTTTTTTAAAGATTTGATTGCACAGACTGCAGCAGAAATAAAGTGGGGCTAGGGCATGAGTTACCTTCCAGCCATCCTGCTAGTGTACCCGGTGTGCCACCAGCTAGTCTTGCTGTGTCCAGAAATAATGCAAGGTGTGACCTACTATTTGAGCAGTTAGGATGTGGGATATTGTAAAATCGAAAAGATGTTTGTTTACCACACTTAAGACACCTCTAGCATTACTTACAATTTGTCATATTTACTGCAATGTATGCAGAAAAAAGAGAGGGGGATCATGCAGGTGAAATCCTGTTTGGTACAATGACTTCCTCAAATTCTGCTCAATCCCAGACAATGGTTTGTTTTTGTGCAGTTACATGACAACTCCCAGTTAATGTTTGCACAGGGCATAGCAAAACTAGAAAGAGAAGGATGGTATTTTAGAAAGAGAGGGAAAACATTTCAGGAAAACCTCCACACATTCATTTGAGAGACAAATCTCATGGAAAACTACCTTTCCTATTTCTCCTCCTTGCTTAACTTGTACACTTATTCCTGAGCCGGAATCTCTTCAATTCTGATGTTTCAGCAAGGCATCATCTGATGTCCCTTGGCAGGGTCAAAGCATGAGGGCAAGAAGGGTGTGAATGTGGTAGTAAGTATTCTTAAAAGATGATAGTTCAGCTGCATCTTATCATTTTATTAAAGTGGCATTTTCCAAACTATTTTCCATGATATCCTCATGCTAAGTGAGCATAACTCTTCAAGCAAACATAAAAAGAAGCACTGGCACACAGGTAGGAGGAATGCAGTACTTCTAAAAGTATTGTACAAGCTAACTTGTGCCAAGAGTCTCTTTCCCGCACTACTGGAGGTAGATCAAATTTGAGTTTTCTGCAGCTAAGAGAAATCTTTAAATCATGGCCTGCACGCATGCTGCACATTCTCCTCTCTGAAAGAAGTTTAATGTCTCATCCATTTACACATCTTGTTTTGCCACTCTGCTTAGAGCCAATCTATTTGGGTAGTAATTGAAAAGTGTATGTTTCGCATTTTTCTTCCCATAATTTCTGCCACCCTTGGGCAGAACTCTCTTTTTCAGTGACTGGGAAACAATGATTGTGTAATGGGCATTTCCATAAATTAGTCATACATTCATACATTTAAATCAATGATTATATTAACTGGAGTCAGACAATCTGTCCTTTTCTGCCTGGAAGTAGAATGGTAAAATACAATAAAAATGCATGACACAAAATTAATCTCCTCAGTGTCTAATGACGAGACTAGGCTGCCAGCACTGAGGCTGTGTGTGGTGACCTCAGAAGCTGTAATCAAGGGGAGCCTAATGCCAGCAACCCTTTCTGCATTTTTTGGCCAGGCAGACATGTGAGATGGGCATGTACTTCTGCCAGCTAAACTTCTCCAAGCCCACCAGCTCTGAACCAGGGTGCTTTGGTGTTGGTTGGGCCAGAAGCCATGTTCCTAGGCCAGGGCAGCACTAAACTCAAAAAACTGCATCCTGCTGCTCCTTTTGCTATCTCAGGCTGGGTGCCATGCTCGGACACGCACATGTTTGCCTGCTCTCGAATTCAGCACAAATGTGACTGCTCGTCCCTTTGCTGTGTCGCTGTGCTTCTCTGTTACCACCATTGTGCTAAAGTAGTGGTAATGGCATGGTAAAAATAACAGAGTTCCCATGGAGTGGACACTTAGAACAGTATCAATAGGCTCATCACAATGTGGATGAGAGGAAGAAACTGTATAGTGATGGATATATGCTGTTACTGCATTGCTTTTTGCAGCAATTAATTTTTCTGATTACAAAAAAGAAGTATCACTGTGCCTGCTATGGATATCCTAGTTTTATACTACATAAATCAACTTTGTCACCCACTGTACATCAGGCTGTTGCTATGTTAAGGCCTTAATTCTTACATGAAAACAGTTGACTCATATTAAGTCCTCCATATAATCATGAAGACTTAATAAACTCATGCCAGTTTTGATATCTTGCACTACACAGTTGTAAGGTACATTGCAAGACTAGTTCCCTATGTACCTGACAGCTTCCTACTAAAGAACAGGGACGGAGCAATGCCAGGCCCAGACCCAGGCTGGGTGATGAGTGGCTGGGGAGCAGCTCAGCAGAAAGGGACCTGGGGGTGCCAGCAGTGTGCCCTGGCAGCCAGGAGGGCAAACCCCATTTTGGGGTGCCCTGAGCACAGCACAGCCAGCCGGCCAGAAGGGGTGATCCTCCCTCCTGCTGCACTGAGCATGGTGCGGCCCCACCTCGACTGCTGTGTGCGGGTCTGGGCTCCACCACAGAAAAGATTGTTCAGGGCCCTGACAGCTCCCAGAGGGGGGCACTGAGGCTGTCTTTGTGTGGCCCTTCTACCTGAACTGTTCTCTGCTATTCAATTCTATTCCATTCATTTGAAATAAACAGCAAAACCAGCAACAGAACAATGTAGTGGCAGAACCGCTAAGAAGGCTGAAATAACGTCACCAAAAAATAAAATAAAAGAAAAAAGAAAAACAAAACCCACAGGAAATTTAAACTCAGAGCTGAAACCATTTTAGCTTTCCTTTTTGATCACAAAATACAAAGGACAGCCTAAAGCACAGTATGGTTTTTCCCTAAAGCATGATATTAATTCCATCATGTTTGCATGTGCATCTCTGCATGTCTGTACATGTACTGCATCTTTTAATTATTTTCAGTGGGAAGCCTGGACAGTGCCTGTTAGCCCAAAGCAGACAGGAGAATGGAAAAAAACTGGTGAGAAGATTGTTAAGAAACAACCTGTCAGTAGGAGTACAGGCACCAGAAGGGGAAGAGTTAAGGGAAGAATGTGAAGGATAAATGCTTATGAAACATGCCTATTGCTGCTCCTACTTCTACAAGAGGAGAAAAACAAAACAAAACAAAAAGAATAGATTGTCAGAAAAAGAAAACCACAGGCTTTGGGGAAACCCTGAGCTTAAGGAGAACAGAGAGCTATTATTTGTTTATTTATTTATTTATTCAGTTTTAGGGAACTTTTCTACAAAACAGGCTTTTTCAGTGTCCTCAGACCTACTGATTTACCTTTCCAGTCTTTTACTGGAGGTGGATGAGATGTCCAGTAGGTGGCATCCTTTTAACACAGTGCTAATCTCTCATAATATTTTTCGTCTTAAAAGCATTTTTTTCTGCAGAACTTAAATTGATTATCACAGAAGCAGCACATGCAGAAGTCATGTTGGTATGATGGCTATAAGTCAAAACTCTCCAATTTGGAGCCCTAAACTGCAAAAAATCTGTGTTTGGGGACCTGAATGAGAGAGAGTATTTTCTCTCATTGGTTCAGAGCACTTTTCAGAGGGAGTTTGTAACAAGCTGTAGCTTCACAGCATCTACTGGAACCACTTCTGTGGTTTCTAATTTGAGGACTCTGGTCTAACTTAAGGACTAATTTTTGGAATGTGGTGATTAGGACAGCATGTTTACATTTGAGCAATAGATGATAGAGATTGTGACATCTTACTGTTTGCATTTAATTTACCTCTGTAACATTTTGTTCATTTTTGAAGTCTGTTCACTTTTTTCTTCCTAAGAAATAATCTTGACAATGCTAGCTGGGGTAGTGGATGATGTTACAGAACCACCTCTGCATATGTGTGTCTGCATATATTTCTACACAGAAATGATGTCGATGGATAGTTTGAATGGGCACGTGCTCCAGTCTGCTAGCATTTGGCACTGACATCAGTGTCAGGTACCAGCTGTCCATTCAATCAGCCAGTACCCCGACCGAAACCACACAGATAATTCACAGACTGACTGCAAGTGGAAAACAAATTTGCTCAAAGTGTTTGGGAATGTGTAGTGAATCAGAATACTGAGTAGCCAGCGATGTCTCTGCTCTGCTTGAGAAAGCATTTATGGTCATCTGTTCTTCAAGTTGAACAGTCTTCTGGTTTGCCTCCAGGTTCACCTTCCCTAGAAAAGCAAAGTGTGAGAAACCTGGTCCAGTTCAATGTAACTGGAAATAACCCTAAAAAAATCATAGTCAGTTTCTAATAATACAGGGCCTGAAATAAACAGCTTTCATAGCTGAGTGGGTCTCACTACGTCTAACTCCCTCTTTGCACAGAAAATGATTGACAGATCTGTGAACATTAGAGCATGGACTGTTTTTGAAGCATTTTGACTGCTCTGAATTTGGGATTTGCCATAGTGATAATGGTAGTCTTGTGATTATCTGCAGCAGGTCAAGCCACACCCTAAATGCTAATAGAGTGACAAGTCGGTTATCCAGTTAATTTGCATCAGATTACCAGGTCATTCAGAGTAGTTAAGTTTTAAAAAGTGAAGCTGAGGTACTGGCCTGTTTTCATTCCTTCTGTTATTTTGGTGAAAAAATATTCTGAATGTATAAATCATCCCAAATTGTGTCAGGTTTGTTGTTTTAAAGGGCATACAACTCTTTTAATACTCTTTACATGTGCTTGCTCAATACTGTGCTTCTTACATATAAATAATCTAAAGAATCCATCTCCGTAATTTCTTCCACCCTTGTCTATTCAGCCTGAGACAAGTTGTCTGTACAGAAGCAAAACTCCCCAAAAGGGAAAAGTAAAAAATGATGGTGGGTTATGGCTGGTGAATATATAGAGCAAAAGAATATTTCCAGGGCTAGGAAAATCTCTTTTTACAGCAAGAATATGGGGAAAGGTTTTCAAATGGGAGTGCTGAAAAGCAGTAAGTAAATGTGTCAGAGGACTGCAAGGATAATTTTCTAACCAGGTTTGAGCTACAAAGTCATCCTCATTCCTAAGCCTGCAAACAGACCATCTCAATTTATCTGCTACCAACCATAACTTTCCCAGGTTGCACCAGACTGAAACTCGTGATAGCTTCGTATCTGCCTTTCTGAATGTAGGAACTGTGCTGACTTATAAAACTTGTGCTACTGTTTGGAAAAAATCTCAGAGGAGATTTATGACTAGGGTCAGTGGAAAGAATCCAATAAACAAAATGTTGGATGCATTGGTGAAGGGTACTAAAATAAGCAAGATACTGGAGGAAAGTGAAAGGGCAAAATTCCTTCTTCATGCCAACCTACAGCAGGGGTGGGGTTTCAGCATCTGAGATGCACGTTGGGGATGCAGAGGACAGCCAGGGCAGTGCTTCCATAGCTGTCGCAGCATACGTTGTCACCGCAGTGAGAGGTGGCTGGCTCGGCACTTGCTGACTGGTGTTCGGGGTTGCTTTAATGACTCATCTTCTCTGTTGATATTAAAGCAGTAGGTGTCTGGTAACAAGGGCTGCCTGTAATCATACCCAAGTTCTGCTGCAGTGGCTTAACAAGTCGGCGGTCTGGTTGGCATATCTGTCACAAGTTGGTGTGTGAGCATGGTGCAGAAACCTCCGTAGTTTCCCGGGGACATCTCCAGTCTCCCTGCAGTGGAGTTTGCTCCGGGATGCAGCTGAGAGAGGTGCCGAACAAAGCACTGCCAAGCAAGTACCAAAGGAAGGCCATGTAGGGAAACTTCTCTTCTTTCCAATACGAGGTATCCTTTATTGCTGTGCTAATAAGGGGTGCGTAGGGCTGACACCCCATATACTGAGGCAAACTGAAGTCTGTTTAGAAGAAAGGAACAATTTTTGAAGCACATCAGTGCATTATTACTGTCAAATTCTGTAGGAAACCTTTATTCGTGTGCATTATTACAAAATGAACTTGTTACTGCTTTTCAGTGCTTTTCAAAGACCAAACCAAAATGGCGTTTCTCTCCCAGAAGATCTACTTTCTGAGCCAGGAGAAAGATGTAGTCAACGTTGACTGAAACAGAGCTAGTTAGCGTGATAGGCAGTAGTTAATAGCAACCTATTCAGTAATCCTACAAGTTTATTTGGAGTACTTCTTTCCTGCCAGATGTTTCAGAAAATGTGACAAAGTTTAATTATATAGTTACAGAGTTAATTAAGAAATTATAGCAGGCACTGAGTGAAATTAGGAACTCTAATCAGGAGGGAAAAGGTTTTTATAGAGCATCCTTGAAAACAGAACTGCGAGCAAAGCCAAGAGACTAGAGAGGAGGGGAGAGAGTGGGATTAACTAAGTAGATTTTTGATACAAAATAGGCCAGTCTGAATGGAGAAGACATGGCAGAAAACTAATACTAGACACTAGTCAGTGTGAGTGCTAAAGAAATCGTAATATTAAAAGAGAAAATATGGAAGAGATCCAGAAGATAGATTGGAACTAGTACATGGAAAGTTGAAGTGAGAATAGTAGTTTTGAAAAGGATCCAAAAATGAATTATGAGTCAGTGAAGTTCAGGAAGGATAGGGTAGAAAGGGTATTGGGCTTTAAGATGTGTCACAGAAAAAAAATAATAAAAAAATAATAAAAAAAATCTCTCCAGACTGCTGAACTATGGAGAGTGAGCCTTGAGAGGGGTTGCAATAAATAGCTGTGCTGGATAAACTGACAGAAAATGAGGGAACTGTGCAGACAGTAGTGACTTTATGGCTGTAATCCAGTGTTTATTTTTTTTCTCTCTCTCTTTTTTATTTATTTTTTTCTTTCTATCCTTTCTGGTCTATTATAATACTTCTTTTTAAAAAAATCTGTATTTAGTGACACCCTAAAAAGATTTGTGATTATTGGATTGTTGAGCTTGTGTTTGGTTACACAGTAGATTACTAGTTTTGTTTCTAATTTGCTTTTTCTGTAAATGCCCCCCAAATTTGCTTCATGTTTTATATCATTTAAAGTACAATTTTTATAAAAGAATAGATACTTCAAGGGTGTAGTGGTATCACTTCACAATCAACATTTGATCCTATATTTTGCTTTTGAAACTGATGACTTAAAGCACCTTTCAATTGCTTTTTCTTGTTACAGAAAATAGTGTGGTCTTGACTCACAAATATAGCAGCTATTGATGACACAGTTGCAAAGCAACACATGGTTTAGAGGTACAAATATTTACTTGAGCTAGGGCATGTTTTTTGTTGTTGTTTTGTTTGTTTGTTTTGTAATATGAAGCACTATGGGCATTTAATAATTAATACTGGCTAGACTAAATTAGGTATGTGATGATCTTTGTTTTAGACATGGTCTATCTGGTTCCTGCTTACAGATCTGACTTGATACTTTGTCACTCCTTGAGTATCTAATGGTCTTCCAGCTGAAATCAGCACTAAGACCAACGTGGTTGGAGTGGCAAGTCTTTAATAACTCCTTAGCTCTAGAGAGTGTAATTCTAAATAGAAATGATTGATCTCATTGTTGATTTATTGATCCGGAATTGCACAATGTGTGGGTTAACTAAATAACTGTATAGTTCAGAATGCAGCCTCCCATACTTTACACCATGTTTATCTATTAGTCACATTTTTTGCAACTATCTTTGACTACCAGGTTGGCAACAAACATGAAAAACCCATTTAAAACTATTTCACCCCAAACAAACAGAGGTAATGAGCTCATTTCTATGGAAATCTTTCCAATATTATTATTGTTGCCTGCCTACCAGCTCATTTATGAAAATATTTGTACAAATTTAATAGCTTCTCATTTATGAAGAAAGATTGAAAAAATAACAGCATAAAAACACATAGGAGGTAATTGATTCACAAATAAAGTTGTCATTCTGCATGATAATTGATCCAACCTCAATTGAGAAGAAAAATTGGTGAAATCAGTTTTAGTGGGTGTAATGTGTAAGAAAGTTATCAACTGTAAGACCAATAGTTATGTCTTATGTAGTACAGTACTTCATCAATGTGAATCTCAATCTTCCTGAATGTGATCCCACTCACTTTTGACAGAATGCATAAGTGATAATCTAATGCAAAATACCTTTGCCTTGAATAGGACAATCTGCCTGAAAGAAACAAATAAAAAAAACCTCCAAAACAAAACAAAACAGACCTCTAAATATATTCCGTTTGAAATTTTTACTCCTACTTTTTCTTTGGTTCTGATGGTAAAGATATGCAGTGGAAAATTGGTTTGGAAAACAAGATGGAGTGAAGCTTTAGACACTAAGAAAGTGTAATGAAACATGAAGGGGATTGCATATACACTATTTTGGTTTTCCTTTGGGCAATGTAGTGCCAAGTATTTCTTCAACCTTTCCTCTTATAAGCAGAATTGCCTCTGCCATTAATGAAAGCTATGTCTCTGCTCAAGTCTGAGACGGTTAAATGCTGAGCTGATTTGTCACCTGATGTGTCAGAAAATGATTTTGTCAGTGTTTGTAGGTTTATTGGGTTCAAAGTAGTTGAAATCACTCTGGAAAATCAGCAAAGAATACAAAAGTATATTATTTGGTTCATTAGATAGTAGTTTTTATCCAGAATCAATACTGAACCAGTAGTGCAGGGACTGTTGATGGGTAAACACAGAGAGCACTTAAAAATGAGATTCTGATCATTTGCTGATGGTAATTAGGATACTACTTATCTTTATGTAGGAGATTGGTAAATCTCCTGTCCAAGAATAATTCCCAGGAACTTGCAAAAAGTTTCAGTCCTCCAGTGCCATTCTCTGATACAGTCAACAGAAGGCAGGAAATTTTTGAAACTTTATCAGAAAAGATTTTATGAAAGAGTATAGAATCCATATCCTGTAATTACATTGCACCTTTGTATGTTCTTTGTCCATGCAGTTTCAATAAAATGTCAACTGCAGCCTTTTTTCTCTGCTGCCCTAGATCCTGCCCTAGAATATGAAACATTTCATGTATTTGAGTGCTTCTAGTTGAAGTATGTGCAAAAAATATTGGCAACAGTGGTTTGTAAATTATAATGTGACATTGTTGTGAAGTGTTAGAAGACCACAATGATGTATTTCAAAAACACTGGATACAAATTAAGGTGATTTTTTAAATAAAAGGTGTAATATGTGACATACATTATAACCCTTTGAAATTAAAAGTTCAATACAAACTTATACTAACAGCTGGGAAATAAATTCCTCTATGTAGCAGCCATAGTGCTTGCTATATTTTGTCATGTGTGTTCATAATACAGAGCTAGTTTCAATACAACACAATTAGAATATCAATTGCCTGTTTTTATCAGAGCACATTAAAGTGTTTAGCCAAAGTGAAATTGATTGCATTGAATTGCAAATTTCAATTGAAAATAAAACAGGGATCACTAGAGAGAAGTTAATGTGCTCTTTAACTTTACTGTGCAATAATATGAGCTTGAAATATGACTGCATATTCTGCTAAAATGGGTTTAGATAGTTAGCTCTGTGTATTTAGATTCATATTGTCTTTAGGTTGCCTCTTGAAACTTCTCTGGGTTATATTGTCACAGGCTTAGGCTATGCATGTCTGTCGGGGCAGAAGCAGTTCATTCAATTGCATCGAGCCACTATCCCCGGAGGTCTTCGGAAAACGTGTAGATGTAGAGCTTAGCGATGTGGTTTAAAGGTGGACTTGGCAGCGCTAGGTTAACGTTTGGACAAGACAACCTTAGGGTTCTTTTCCAACCTAAATGATTCTATCATTTAGTGCATGCATACAAAATTCACCAATTAACTTTACTGTACTGCTAGTATAAAAATAAGCAAGTGTAAAGAGGCAGCAGGTTTTATTTTTATCTGGTGTACTGTTCAGAGATCTTCAAGACACCATGCCCTTACAAGTTGCTGGCCCCTGCTCAGCTGTACAGAATGCTTTGCACTCTCAAGGTACCCCAGCCAGCTGAGGGAACGGAGTCTGCTTATATGACGGAAAGACAAATCCGACTGAAGGTATATTTTGGGCCTAAAATAGAATTTCTCCAGGGTATGGAAAGGGAATGTTGGCTGCCACTTGACTGACCTGTCTTAGAAGGAAAGTGAATCATTTCAAGATCATAATCAACCAGAATGACTTCTCTATTTTGTTCATTTGTAGCAGCCAGCAAGTAGTTTTACACTTACACTATTAATAAAAATGAGCTGTGGAAAAACATGGAGAGTTAATGTCAATATTTTTAAGGTTTGGAACTGAAAAACTTGCCACTTCCAAACTATTAATAATGAGAACAGTTCTCTGAAAAATAGAAACACAGAAGTGATATGTCCTTCCCTGTTGTTTGATGATGCTTTGGCTTTTTGTATGTCTCAACTTGGCATCAGGAGTCATCTAAAACTACATCTCTTGAACAGTTTAGCTAGCTTGACTCATTAGGAGTTATTTGCATGTTGTATACTGCTGTAGGACATTATAAAAGTAATGGTGTGGACTTGCAACTGTTTTTTCTGTTTATTAAATAAGTTGGGGCTTATAGGCCGCTGTGTGAGACAGTGAGAAGGTGATGTGTGGAAGTGGCAGTTTTTTTCAAAAACAGAATAAAGCCATACCAGTGTCATAGAACTACAGGATCATACAATATCCTGTGTTGGGAGGGACCCACACAGGTCATCAGGTCCAACTTCTGGCTCCACGCAGGACCACCCAAAACCCAAACCAAATACCTGAGAGCGCTGTCCAAATGCTTCCTGTACTTCGACAGCCTTGGTGCCGTGACCACTTCCCTGGGGAACCTGTCCCAGTGCCCAACCACCCTCTGGGTGCAGAACATTTCCCTAACCCCCAGCCTGACCCTCCCCTGTCCCAGCTCCATGCTGTTCCCTCAGGTCCTGTCGCTGTCACCAGAGAGCAGAGCTCAGCGCCTGCCCCTCTGCTCCCCTCGTGAGGAAGCTGTAGGCTGCCATGGGACCATAAGGCCCACCCATGCAAAAGAAACCACCTGGGGAAAATGCATGAAAATGCAAAATGTGAGTGTTTTTAAAGGAAAAAAATATATATATTTTTTTCAAGATGGCTTACAGGTATTTTTTTCAAAAAGTAAGGCGGTCCTTTTTTGGACGTAGGTTGATAAATGCTGCCATAAAACCCACAACACCAGCAAAGAATAAGTGAATCTTCATCTTTTCTCAGGATAAGTGTAAAGCAGCCTAGAGGCTGGAGACTTAAAAAGTTATCATTAAGACAACTGAAAACTGAAAATACTAGACATGGTTTTTATTTTAGCTAGCACAAAGGTAAGGTGGAGCTTTATATAAATGGTAGCCAGAGGTCAATAACATTGCACATACAGATTAGGCATAACAACAGAAAGGAATGACAAAAGTGTGCCCTAAATGAGTATCTATACATCAACATATTTACAATTTACATGAAATCTTACAATCAAATATTTGATAAAGCTGGAAAATAATGGTTTTACTCCTTTGATGTCTTATGAGTTGTTCAACAGCTATATCAATTTGTGTGCGTATATGTATATATATACACACATACATGTATATATATGCCTATATAGCCACTTATAGTTGATCTGAATACATGACTTACAAAAATAGCATGATTTCTAATGATGTGTAAATTCAGGATTTGATGAGCCGAAGTTTGTATTACTTGCAGGCAAACTGCTCTGTGGAGTGGTCTTGTTATCCCACAGCAGTTTTAGTTTTTAAACGTAGTTGTCAATATACAGTTTTAGATACCGTAAAACATTGTGCTTCTGTGGTTACTTGACCAATACAGTCAGCTTGCTTTAAGTCAAAATATCGTATGTACAACTTTAATACTGTTTTATTCTATTTTTCCAGTTCAGTTAAAATGGAAAGAGCTGTATTATTCGTTGCTTATTCTGAGAAAAGCACAGTATTTGAAATTATTACTAGCATACTACATTAATTAACAGCCAGTTAAACAAAACCTAATTAATATATATGATTTGCTGGACAAGTTACACTTACAGAAAATATGAAAGCATTCCTTACAACAAGAAAGTCAATGGCAACCAGGTTGACTGATTTAGTAATGACGATGATACTTCTGCCTGTATTCAGTTGATTTCAGGCTATTTGAATTCATGCTATTAAGCCCTAATAATCTTTTTTTCCCAGAACAAATCGTTAACGCAAAGGAAATCAGTGCAGATCTTCCCTTTTCATGTGTGATGTTCCTTCTTGTTCAAGATTTCACAAACATCATCCTTGGTTTCTTAAATCAGAGAGTCATATCTCTACCCTGGTTCCAGGGTCAACAGTCAGGTCTGTTCCTCTTCAGAGTCCTGTTCTACGCACAAGCCCTGCCTCATGGCCCTAATATGAGGTGAGTCTTAACTGCTGTTGATGAGGCAGTCAGATGCAAAATCCTAGCAAAACTAAAAGCTCATTTTAATTCTCAATAATTTAAGGCAAAACACTTAAAAAAAATAATCTATTTTAGAATGGAGGATCTATGAATCAGAAAAAAAAGATAGGAAACAGGTTACAAATAAAGTGATGAATTTTGGACAGGGAATTTTTTAGAAGTGCTTTCAGTGTAAATGTAAAGCATGCAGCTTTTTTGTTTACTTTTCAGGATTTCTCTAATGCATGGCCTGGGAACTCCTGTGACACTCAAAAAGTAGACAAAATTACTTTTAATTCTTACGTCCAGAGAGCCTTATTGATGCATTTACTGCTGCCTTATGGCAGTTACAAAGAAGCATTAGGTATCCTGTATAAGTTTTAAAAACAGGTATGCAAGTCTCTGATTCTGTACATTTTCACTTTAAAATTGTGAACAGTCTTTTTATTCTCTCTAGAACCTAATTAAGTGTGATTCCTTTTACATTTTTGTATCTTCTGTATCTCCTTGCATCTACGCATATGCTGTGGTCCGTACCACCTGGGATGGCCTGCAGTACCTTCTACTGCTGTACAGGATGGCTCCCCATATGATGTGGGATCTCTTTCTTGCTGACAGCTGTGTGTGAGGAAGCTGTTATAACCGAAATTACATGGCATGTGGAGCCTGATTGGAGCTCTGGAGGTGGCAAAAGTTCCTGGAAAGCACATTTGGCTGAAGAAAGTTATTTAAGGTTGCACCAATACTTTCCTAACCAGTGTCCATATGGAGTACAGTGTGGTGTTCTTGTGGAACAAGCTGTTCTTGTTTCCAGCTGCTAAGTCACATTGAAGTCAGCTAAAAATACATTAGTTTCTTGGTATTAGTTCTTTCCATGAGAGCAACTGATGTGGGGTAAAACAGGACTCTGAGGAGGAGCAGAACTGATTTCTGAAACTGCAACCAGGGCAGGAATGTGCCCCCCTGATTTCAGAAACGAAGGAAGGTGAGGTCTGTGAAGTCCTGAATAGGAAGGAAATTCATATTTCAGATCACACATGGAAATGAAAGATCTGTGCACATTCTCTTTTTGTTCAGATTTGTTCTGGGAAAAACAATCCTTGGGACTTAATTGCATGAAATTGAAAGCGCCTATGTAGTTTACATGCTGAAAGAAAGGCCTTGTTCAACCCCGAGCAGTTGCTGTTTTGGCTGGACTGCAGTCTGGGAGGAATGGTTCCCCTGCTCTACCTCAGTTTTGAGTTATGTCACGACATCTACTGCTTTACCACCATTTTACTGCATGTAGCTCTTGGTCATTCGGTCCCTGCAGCAATAAGAGCCAGTCTGGTTCATGGTCAAAAGGGAAGTTGTGGTGTATTTCTGGTATCTGTTTGGGGTGTTTGGTTGTAATTGAGTCTTAATTAATGAAAAACTGTTCAAATCAAAACTTCAATTAGAAGCAACATGAGCATTAGTGTATCACTCTGCAGTTGAGTTCAAATGATGCACAGCTGTACAAAAGTACTTTTTGAATTTCATTTTAGTAAAACTTGTAGGAATTATAATTAGCCTCTTGAAGTCAGCCTTTCAGAAGTACTCGGTCGGTATAATTTAGAAGCTCCCTGATTATGTACAAGGGGCGTTCATATCTGCCAGAGGAAACCGCTCTGTCTCTCATGGTATAGGTCTTCTCAGACTGATGTGGCTGTGAAGCCTTAAACTGTAGTGTTGGCCAAGAGACTAAGGCAGGAAAGGTTTCACTGTTCCCTGTTCAGGTCCTGAATAACATTACCTTGCCTAAGCAAACCAGTGCAGCTCTAACAGAACTGGCGTTCTTTTGACTTAGAAAATCCTTTTTGCTATTCAGAACTGAAGAGATGTATGCAAACAGGATGTCTTCCTTAAGAGCTTGTGACCAAAGTATCCCTAATTGGAGTGTCTGTCTAACCCTTTCCACTCTGTCAGGTCTGCCTATATGCTCTGCTCATGCATATCTCTGTATGAATTTTTCCTCTTCATTTGACAGACTCCTAATCTCCCCATGTGGCTTGTATTTTCTTGACTCCAGTCTCTCTTCTATTCTTTTCCCTTTATTCTCTTATTTGTTAGCCTCATTGTAAAACATTATATTGCATCAGTATGCATTATACTCTTGTGGTATAAAACATGGCTAAACCCACAATATTTTTTGTTCCAGCCATCTAGTTACACAGCAGCTTCACATGGGCCTCTTAGGATAAAATTTAATCAAAATAACAAAAATATTCTTAGAACCTCTGCAGAACACTTCAGCAGCTGCAGAAGAGTGCTGTCTGTAACCTGTTGCTTCACACTTGCAGGGGCATAACTTTAATGCTAAATCTTAACCCCCCCCCTCCAAAAAAAAAATGTAGATAACAATGATTTTATTTTGACTGTTACGATATTTTTTTTTTTTTTTCCTGGAGATGTTATAAAAAGTTACTTCATTAATCACTTTTCTGTATCCTGTGTGGCATCATCAGCCTTAAAAAATACAACTTTGATATTAATGCAATGTGGGAAATAGAAACTTGACCATATCTGAGTTTAGGATCAGTAAAGTTACAAGGAAAAAAAAAATTATCCATAACTTCCTTTTGATTGTGTGTCAAAACTCAGTCTTATACCAATTTATTAAGTTCTTAACAGATAAATATTATGTGGCAAAAAATTAAGAGAAAAATAGAGCAAGATTTCAGATTAGGACTATATAAACCTGCTTAATGCTGGCATATTATATTGGCTACCAGTGTAATGACTATATAGAAAACATGACTTTTTTTTTTTTTTTTTTTTTTTCCTCAGAGTTGGTAATATACAGAGAAATGACGGTGTAGGCTAAACAGTTCTGCATACAACTGTCATATATATACGTATAAATCATATATACAGCAATCATCATATTAAGAATTATAGTTAAACTTGCTGTTAGTTTGACTGAATTCTTTGTTTTCAGTGTGATAATAATATTTTTCCCTCTCTACAAACTGTGTAGATTAAATTTCTTTTGATTATAGTAGAGATTTCTCTGTATAGCATTTATGTTCAGGTTGGACCGGGTCATATAAAACAGACTAATTTATTTGAAATGGCACAAATAATAAAAAAAAATGTGGCAATAGTTTCCTAAAATCTCATTGCAAGGAGGAAGTGATCAAAAGAAAAATTCATAAGGAGAAGATAAAAAGCAGGATGTCAAAATTAATAGATGTAGAATGTCTAATACAGGTGGCCTAACTTTGAGAACATTCTCTAGGGAATAGGTTATAAAATCTTTGACATTTTGTAGAGTATAGTATTAATGGAATAAAAAGAGACCCTAGGGCTCATATGTTTCTAATGAGTGTTCCTAGTGTAAAGTTTCTGTCACTCATCATAGTCGTGGTTTTTACTATGTAATTATATATGTTGCTCTGACAAGAATACGAAAGGAGTCTGCAGGCATTGTATATGGTGGTACCAGGGAAATGAGCATACCCAAATGATACAAAATGCCATGTGCTGAATTTATCATGGCGAGAGGTTTTTCTTCCTGCATTTTTATATAAGGAACATGGACAGCATAGACAGGAAGGCTTCTGTTTGGGTTCATGCTTGTGTGCTTGTAAAGCTATACAAAAGAAAAATGATTTTTCTAACTTATGTCATAGGGTCCAATAAAAGCCTAAACATTGTTGTTAATGACTAGCTAAATGTGCAGGGCTCGATAATTTGTCTATGACCCCTGTGTGCTTACATGGACATAAGTGAATATACTAGATGCCATAATATCTGATTGGGATTAAGAATAATGCAATTTGTGTTGTCTTCTTGACCTGCTTTATCACTTTGTACAAGTCATTTAATTATATTAAGCCTGTCAGTTATTTCTTGAACTGAAATGAGAGTCAATAGATTGTTGAAAGTTCTGAGAGTAAAAGTTGATCTCATTTGTCCATTCTGCTGCCTTCTTGTCTGTCCATCCAATGATCTGTGCCTTATAGGGGAAAATTTTGCAGGAGCTTCTGTACTAATTATAGGTGACATAATATTGGTATTGATTTTGTCATAAGAGAAAAATCACTTGTGCTGAAGGTAGACATCATGGAGTTTTCAAGTGTTATAGGTGTAACAGAAAATAAGATTTTAAACACTGTACAACATTATAATAGAATCATTTTTGAGAAGTCAATTTCCTTTTGTGGTTTCATCAGACATAAGAGAAATGAGGTCAGAAAGTTGCTGGACAGTTGAAATTATTATGGTGGAAAATGTTGTTAATTTTGAATATAAACAGAAGTTTATAGAGAACAAAACGTTCTGAATGAGAAATGTCAGCAGTAGGCAGATGAAAACCATTTTGATATTCCAAAATAAAATTTTTCAATGGTTTGGTGAATGGAATCAGCTCATAGAGGAAAATGCAGGCGTGGGGAAGTTGAGCTCAGCTGACATGAGACTACAGCACCTTAGGCAGCTGTAGAAAATTGTCAAAGGAATCAGACAATAAATGTGTCATTTAACAGCAGAAATATATACTTTTTTTTTTTTTTTTTTTCCCCTGTGCACCCCACCCAGAAGTATTTAGGTTTCCCTAATGGAATCATGCTATCTCCCGATGGAAAATCAAAACACTTGGTGAAATAATGATTTTCCCTTGGAAAATTTGAAGACACATTCATGACCCTTTGTAAATTGAAGAGCATCTAGTATTTTGGGCGTAATTGCCCCCACAGGACTGAAAAAACTTGAAAGTCTGGAATTAAGGTGCCTACTCAATATGCCATAGTTAAACATGGCTTTGATTTGACTCATCGTCATTAGTAAACCACCCAGGTTATGTATCCCACACTCCAGTTACTTCCTGATATGATAAAAAATTGCATGCTTGGTTTGTACTTATACAGTTCTGACAATTAAGTAACTCAGAGCTTTTGAGACTTTTTAAATGCGGATACATCTGAGATGATGCTCCTGGGCACTGCAGCAGCGTTGTACATCAAAGCAGCTAGCACACTTCTGGCCAACATAGACCTCTCCCAGGGATCACAGGGTGCATTCACAGTAGGCAATTGGGAACTGGGCAACCTGTTTTTAAAGAGAAGACAATTTAACAGTATGCATGCTGGATGTTGCACACCTTAGTACCAGGGAGATATTTTGGGGCATTTTAAAATTGCAAGTATAAACATTGTCACAGTGTTTTGAATGTGCTACATTTTGCTTTGTGCTCATTCACAAGTTTCATTCATAATTTTCCATTTCTGTAGGCTGTACTTCTGAAGAGAACTTTAGCATTGTTCTACAGCATGTATGTGTAAATCCATATTTTTAAGTGTATCTTGCAAATATTAATCAGAACTCAAAGCCTTAAAAGCACCCCATGAAATGTAGCATTCTGCACTTCTAAATCAAGGACTACTCTGGCAGGAGTTTTATCGTAACCTATGAAAGGCAGAATGAATGGGCAGGTTATTTCAAGCTGAAATAAATCTGACCCTGGAATCCTACACAGAAAATGTGTTGCCTTTAGTAGCAGTGTATTTCACCACTCAGGCTAACATAGTTAGAAGGATCCATTTATCCATGCTATATCCATATGGATGTCTGCCTTCAGGGAAAATGGGATCATAGGGAGACAGAAAGGGTAAAAGGTAGAGAGATTGTGCAAGAGGTCTGCCCTCCACTGCAACTTCTCTTCTTGCTTTTTTTCCCTTGCATTCTCAGTAGGAATAATCTCTGCATATCAGAGACCTGGAAACTGATGCTTTTTTTGCTGCATCAAAAATACACCTCTGCAAGTATTTGTGTTAAATGGCCTTCCGCTCCGGTGCACTGGATAGTCTTACCCAGCAGTGTTTTCTTCAGGGCTCCCAGGAGCTGAGGGGCTAGGAAAGCCATGTGCCTCAGGGCTCCCTGTCTTTCTCTCCTACCACCAAGAAGTTTGACTGGACATAGCCTGGGGCCTGAAAGCCCTGAGTGTACCTGTGAGAATCAGGGCTATGGGATAACAGCTATGAAATCAGGCACTGGGGTGTAGCTGCTGGCAGGCAAAGCCCTGGGGAGGGAAGGTCCAGCTGGCCCAGGGGGCAACCTGAGCAGCCCCTGCAGCTGCTGGGGACAAGGAGGAGGATGAGCCAGTGTGAAATGAGTGTTGATTTCAGCCAGCAGCTGCTGTTGCAGCCAGTTTGTTTCCTGTAGGAAGTGCCATGTGCTGGGGGTGTCAAAATGGAATACTCTCCAAGTTCCCTGTTCATGGGAAATTTTAAAAAGTTTTTTTTTTTTTTTTTTTTTTTTTTTTTTTTTTTTCTGATTCAGACTAAAACTGAATAACCCCCCTGAACTTTTTCACAAGTCAGAAATCCTGCTGTACAGCCAGCTTCACTCCACAGATGGGAGCCTTCTGGGAGAACATGTATTACTCATTTTTGAACTGATATCCAATTTTGCAGGTGTCCTGGTTTGAGTTAGGATAGAATTAATTTTCCTCCCAGTAGCTGGTAGGGTGCTATGTTTTGGATTTAGGATGAGACTAATGTCGATAACACACTGATGTTTTACCTGTTGCAAAGCAGTGCTTACGCCAAGCCATGGACTTTTCAGCTTCTCGCTCTGTCCTGCCAGCGGGCAGGCTGGGGGTGCAGCAGGAGCTGGGAGGGGACAGAGCCAGGACAGCTGACTCAAACTGTCCAGAGGGGTATTCCATACCATCTGACGTCAAGCTGAACAATATATAGGGGTGGCTAGCTGGGGTGGGGGGGGCTGGCTGCTTGGGGATAGGCTGGGCATCGGTCAGCAGGTGGTGAGCAATTGCATTGTGCATCACTTGTTTTGTACACATTATTACTGTTATTATTATTTTATGTCCTAATAAACTGTCTCTATCTCAGCCCACAGGCTTCAGTTTTTCTCGTTTCTCTCCCCCATCCCAGAGAGGGAGGGGAGTGGGTGAGCGAATGGCTGTGTGGTGTTTAGCTGCCGGCCAGGTTAAACCACAACAGCAGGCCAATGAAAGGTTGAAAATGGAAATCTGGTTTTAGACAACTTATCCATTGTAATGCTGACCTTCTAAATCAGCTGATAATTTCTGCATTAGATCAGCTCTTTCATCTTCACATCAGGTATTAAAACTCAGCTTGGAAAGAAATGCAGAAATGCTGATCAGAATTCGTCTTGATGTTTTTCAGAAAACCAAATTATCATTTGGATTAGGGAGCTTGATACCTATTCCCTGAATGTTTAGAATACTAAAACACACCTCATGCTGTGGATGTTAAATGTCAGCTCTAAGAATATTATATAAATCACATGAAACCCAAGCAAAGGAGACATCCAGATGATGGAGGGCTACTTTCATCTTGTGACAGAAAGCTCAATAATGTTTTTTAGGCAGAAATTGTAGTTGTGGAACAAGCTTCTTCAATCTGTTTGGCATCAGAGTAGGATCACCTTCAGAGCTTCTGAAACGCCTTTCTGGCGGGTGTGTTTGCAGAGCTCGCTCTGCGCCAGCTAAGAGAGATTAATTTTTACACCACTTACTACTCAGGATTAATTTTCAAACTTAAACTGCAACATTGATATTCTTGGTTTTAGCCACCCCTGGTTCAATGCCTGAAGTATTGGTCAAGAAAACAGTTTTCAATAGGAGCTTGTCTGGTATTCAGCTGTGTGCCGTAGATGCTTAGGACAATTTTATTTATTTATTTATTTATTTTGATCAGAGGAATTGCGTAACCATGTGCTGAATTTGTCATGTAGTTTAGAAGGAATGTGAATTGTCACAGTTCCCTGTAGTAGGTGGGGGCCTGTAGTATGCACCCAGCTCCTGAGGTCTCAGGTCAATCCTCTTTTCTCAGCTAGGAGAGTATCGTCACGCCTGCAAGACAAGCAGCTCTAGGTAAGTGACACTTGCCCCAACTTAATGTTAGCACAGAGTAACCAGCCAGCAAAATCCTGGCACTGTCAGAAACAGCATGGTAGAGGAACTTAAGCTTACCACAAGGTACCAAACTCACCACTGGAAGTCCTCATTCATTCATTCAGAAGTATTGGGAGTTCTTGGCATCTATGGAGGAGGTGAACTCTGGTGTCCTTAGCGCTGTGGTTAACCCTGTGCCTGTGCTCCCTGGTGACATGGTTAGAGGCTGGGGACCTCTGATTACTGTGAGCACTTGGGTTGGCCTTGCAGAATTTCTTGTTTTCCTAGACCCCTGACTACTTGCTGACCTGCAGCCCCTTGTGCAAGTGCCACTATCTTCAGATGGAAGATGATACTGCTAATTTAACAAGGAAAACTGTTAAAATCTGCCTTAGAGCCATTATTTTAGCCAGCTTTTGCTTCTTGATAATCTTTTTTATTTTGGGGTAGTCTCTCATCACCATAAAAAGATATGTTTTCCTTCCAGAGGTAAAGAGACAGAGAAGAAATTTTTCTGTGCATGCATTACTAACTACAAGGTGGCACTCAGGAACATCCATTTAATAAACAATAAAGGGTTCTTGCATATCTTCAGAGAGTGGTTAAAGTTATAGTGCTCCAAAAAAATCTTCTTGCAGAGAATTAGCAGATGTTCCATCTTTTCCTAAAAATCCTTGAGATACTGTTATGAAATGTCAGTGCTAACCCTGTTACTCCCCCTGCAGAAAAAAATCCTATAAAAGGTCTAATCTCTTACAGCTTTTAAACTGAAACCAAAGTTGTGTGCAGTCTTTAGGAGTCATTCTTAGTCTGCTGAACCTCAGCTCTCACAGGACTCAGGCTTCGTGGATGATTCAACACCCGCTGATGTCAACTGAGAAAAGTCCATTCAAATCCTTACATAGCAGCCTAATGACATCAGAAGATGACAGGTGCTATAACTCTTGTGCAGACTTAATACAACAGCTGGTTCAAAATGGAAATGTACTAATATCTGATAAAATGCCTCGTAAAGTTGTTCTCATACTGGAGAGTTAAAACTCATTAAGGGCCTTTTTTGTCAAAAATACCTGGAAAATTACTTTAAAAAACAATGTGGAATTATCTCAGTGAAATGGTTCTAAAACATTTTCATTTCCCAGAGACTTGCTTCTTGATAAATAACTCTATAAAGAAGATACTGAAAGGCCAGCACCTTGATTAAGAAATCAGAAAAATGTTGCAATTTACTTCATCGTAACCATAGAACTGAATATTATTTAATGATATTATTGGAAAAAATAGCATTTATCCATTTTCTCTACAAAATACAAATAGCCCATTTAATAATGGCAAGCAAGCAATTAAGAAAAAAACAAAGCACTGCATCAGTGTGACTTTGGATCCCTTCCTATCCCTTCAAAGACAGTCAGCTTCTTAACCTTGATTGTAAGAGCTCATATAGAAGTGACAAGAAAAAGACTAAGAGGAACAGGTATTCAGCAGAAGAATCTTTTGTCTTTCTGGAGATAACTGAATTGCCTCCACGTAGGATATTCATGGTAGTTTTTGTGGAGAAGAGTTTAGGAGTATACTGCCCACTTCCAACTCAAGTTTTCTGCATTTATTTTGCTGGTAAAATATTATATTAATGGAAAGACATAAAAGTCTTGGGATAACTTAATGTACACATTACTGAGAAATTCTGCAGTGGTTCTTAAGAAAACACATTTTTAGGATTATAGCTCTGAAATGTTTATAATTGTAGTCCTAAGAGCGTTCAAAAGCCAGAGCTAGTTATACCTTCTAAGTATTAAGGACAGATCCTTCAGCGCTTATTGAGGAAAATTGCTCAGTGGTTTCAATGGGAATTTAGCCTCATCAGTAAGCACTACAAAGTCAGGCCCCTAGAGAGTGCCACTTCATAAATCAATTACAATTAATTCATCAAAGAAAAAGAAAAAAAAAAGCACACCACTAATTCTTATTCAGTTTAGAACATCCAATCTCATTTCAAATCATTGGTTACCTAATCATGAAGGAAATTAAAATATTGTTAGAATTAATCACGTATGACTCAGCAGTCCATAAGACCCTCAGATAACAGATCAAGTTAAAACTTTCAATTGATGCAATATGCCAAACAAATATGACGGGGGATTTTGCTAGATCAGATCATCTGTTATGCATAAGCTGTTGTGAGGTAAGTCTAATGTGACATTATTGATAAGACATGATGAGGAAAAACATTTCTCATAAAGAATGTAGTTACCTGAGGAAAACAAATGCTGTTTAAGATTAAAATCCAGCATTTCCACTTGGGACCTGTGTTGACAGCAGAAGTGATGACAGCAGTTATCTGTCATACCAGTGCCATTATAAAAGTGATGAAGAAGCTGTCTCTGCTTTGCAAACGAACTTTGCTTATTTTTTAAAAGAACTACTAGGTGATGTTTAACACAGGAGCCATATTACCTGGTACTTGTCATATTGCTTTGGGACTGGTCATAATGCTTTAGGACTATAAAGCAGTGGTTGGTGCACCCTTGCTCAGATAGGAACCTGTTGGGCTGCTTGTCCTTAAAAAGGACAAAAGGACAAAGGTCCACTTTCCACAGCAACTAAACAAAAGCAGTAGTTTGAGTTTCTAACTGTAAACAGGACAAGAAATCAAACATATCAAAACATGCTTTGTTTGTTTGTTTGTTTGTTTTCTTTACAATGGTTTCCAATGAATTTTCAGAAAGTCAGTATCATCCTGTTCATAAAAGCACATCACAGCTGTGTAAATAAAATACCTTCCACTGGTAATTGTATAGGCATTGGGACAAAATACAGCGCTGCTGAATTCTGATTGTATTATAGCAGATTCTTTTTGCTGGGGAGTACATTTGCAACCTAACTAATGCTAAGCTGTAAGTTTGACTGTAAACAAGCAAATAAAATAACTAGTGTGCTGTGGAGCTGAACAAGGTTAGGGATGGTAACTTCTGCATATCTTGTCTAGTCCTATTTTAAGTGTGAAGACATTCTACTGTACACAGAGAGTTTCTTGTGTCTAATGAATGACATTTCTTTTGAATGAATTCATCAGGTAATATTTCAATTATATCTTGATGTTCATGTCTCACTGAACAAAATGGGATTTGTTCTCTCCTTTGCTGCTGTATCTATTAGTTTTCTGAAAAAGAGAAGTAAGAATGTGACATCGTGCCTAAAACTTAAGCTTACTGCACAGTAGTTGGAATATTCAAATGCAATAAGAAAGAAACGTGCCTAGAATTTGCATTTACTAAAAATGCTGCAATTGTTAGTTACTCTGTTTTCTTGAACTGCTAGTGGGATGACAGCATTGTGGTTATAGTTCCATTGAATACACATAATTGATTTCATAGGACAAACAAGATAATATAAGTCTTCCTATGAGCGTATGCTTTCTTAATTAATTACAGTTGGTTCTGACTAATTGGCTTTAATTTCTTTGCTGCCAGTAACAATAGAACCTCAGAAAGTTCCCATGCAATCAAGGTGCAGTAGGTTTCTGTATGTCCTGTTCCATGTCAGAAATCTCTGATTTGTTGTTTTGTTTTAGTGTATAGCAAACAGTAATGAAAAATATTCCAAGAGTTCCATTCTTCAGTATTTCTGACCATGCTTAGAAAATAAGATGAGCCCCTCACAGAGATTTTTTTTAAAGTATGCTCAATACATATTCTGCATAATAATATCTGTATTATTAGCTGTTCCTTACATTTTACCAAGGAGGTCAAAATTCAGATGTTCATGGCAATAAATTGCTTTGTTTGCTATCAGAAATAGTTTAACTCTGATGAACCTGATGCAACCCTAGCCAAAGGACACATCAACAGCTGCTGTCTGTACGTGCAAGTAGCAGGAACATGAGGCAGACATTTTCAGTAGAGCTTTTCATCCCAAAATTCTGTTCCCAGAAAATAGGCTGTACTTTTATGGCACTATTATATTCAGAGATAGCATTCCCAGGAATCTCATGCAATTTATAAAACTTTTTTTCAAATGAGAAATTTTTACAAGTGTAGTATGCAGGAGGTACACGACCTAGAATCAAAGCTGTCATCTGCTCTTTCCCTCCTGGGGTGAGAGTGGACCCACAGACCACTGGATCTTTATCCTACTCCTGGACAGTATTAGTTAGACTGCAGTTAGACTTTTTGTTCTGCAAAAGCTGCCTGTGCTACTTGACATAGCTCAGAACAAATTGGAGAGAGAATCAGCTGGACTGAAAGATCTCTCTTCTCTTCCAGTCTTCTTTTGGAAATAGTAGAGGACCTCCTGCTGTCTACTCAATTGGAAAGTAAAATGCATTACTGAATGTCTGGATCTCTGTATCACAGGGGAATGGGATACACTCCTTCTCCTATTTGCTTTGTTTGGCAACTGAGAAGCCAATTAGACAGGCTTTGTTCTATTTCTTGGGAGTTGTTTTGCCAGTTTCTGTGGAACAAGAAGGAGCAGGATCTATCTTCTCCCACTACTGAGAACAAGAACTTCAATTCCTTTGTGCTTCCCTTTTCATTTTCTAAATGTATGTTTATGACATTGTAATTTTAATTGTTAACTTTCCTTTTTTCTTATGATGCTCTAAGAAAAAAAAAAAAAAAAGTTTTGAAATTATAAGACTCTACAGTTTTAAAGGATGTAACTGACTGAATGGCACATACATCTCTAATCAAAGTCTTGTGTCAATAAACAGGGATTTGGCAGTCCAACTTTCAGCCATACCTGGGAAATGCCAGTCCGCTGAAGTCTCTTTCTGACAGCTGTGCTGGTTTTTATTAGCAGAATTTTATGACTGTCCAGAGCTATGGGCTTAATCCCACAATCAATGAAGTCAACAAGAGTTTTCTCTTCCCTTTTGGTGTTGGTTGGTCCCATTATTCCTGCAGAAATACTGGCTAGTCCAGATCCTTTGTAGGAATAATCTAAAAGCTACTAAGTCAGAGAAAAGATGATGTCAGTGGGCTTCCAATAAGGCTTGAGCACTTCCAAATACTTATGCCAGGAAACTGCTTACCAAGAGAAACTCATTTAACAATGGTTAAAATACTATTTGATTGAACACCCATGTTTTAGTGAACTGCCATCATTTCTGAGTTGAAGGAATATATTCTAATACTACAGCAAACACAGATTGCAAGCTAGAAATTTAGTTTAAAATGAGACGTAAAGTTTTCTATAGAATTTTGTTAGTAAATTTTCTATATAAAGTTTATATATATATATATAAGTATTAATCATGAACCTGTAAAGTCACTGAAACAAGTAATTTGTCCTTGATGAAGGAAGTGAAAATTAGTGACATCCCTCCTCCCCCCTCCCAAAAAATGTATGTTTGGAAAAATAGATTGGTTCCCTGCCACAACGCGCTTTTAGAAAGACTTATCATGAAACTTAAATTCCTCTAATACTTGTGTTGCACTCCAGCAAATGCTGTGGGGCTTCTTGTATGAGCAAATATTATTTCTGTGAGTAATGGCTGCAAAGACTGAGCCATCTGGCATTGCCTGACTTCCCTTTGCTTCTTACTGCTTCAGTTCCCTTATTGTGGTGGCTAAATGAGATATTATAATTAGAGACCCACCAACACTGTATTCATTATTAGAGGTCAAGTTCTGGTTGCACTTTTCTGACAAGTCTCCCAGTACTGTCTGTGGGAATGTTATTTATGCCAGGATTAGGGCCCGTATTTGGCTGTTAATTTCATGGCACTGTTTTGCACAGCCTGATAATAGGAAAGCTCATAAAATGAAGTTGCACACAGCTCTATGACTAAAT
The DNA here is from genome assembly GCA_011075105.1 of Heteronetta atricapilla. NCBI lineage: Eukaryota > Metazoa > Chordata > Aves > Anseriformes > Anatidae > Heteronetta > Heteronetta atricapilla. The sequence goes on along the minus strand of CM021732.1, from coordinate 25,442,960 downwards.
TCTGAAATGCATGTGAAAATTGTTTTTCTTTTTATAATTACAGCTGGCATTTCAATGCTCTCCGCCAGCCATCAGTTTCCTTCATCCACATACTCATTTCCACATACACATTTCTTTCTGATACTGGCATGCAAATTGATTTGATCACTTCCCAGCAGGTCTGTATAAAAGAAAATCTTTCATAATATATAGCTGGTCCTGACAGGACTGCTGAAATGAGATGACTGGTGTATGTCCATATAACTCTGTTGACTTTCATTTTGGCTGATGTCTGCAGAAGATACAGGTGTAGATCTGTGTTTTCCTTCTGTATAAACAAACAGATAAGTATAGTCTGCTTTTAATGCCTTACAAAGAAAATCAGTTACAGCTGTTTTTCCTACTAGTTACACTTTGCAGCTGTAGGAATTATTCATTACTCCAAAAAGCCCCCATTTTTACCATTGCTTCTGTCACACAACAAACCTATCCCTCCATTTCCTGCATCTGCTGCCGTGAAAAAACCTGCCAGTTCTTGTACTGATATCTTTGTCTTAGCAATTAATTTGACACAACAGGAGCAAGTGAGCAGATCAAAGCAGTCGATGCTTATGTTTGTCACATTTTCATGTTTTGGGATTCTTCATGTTTATGCATGCTTGGGGATTTTATTGTGGCCTAGGGTTATTTTAGTCCAAAACTTGTTAGCGCACAGGGTTCAAAGTTTTTCACAGACCTTTGCTTGCTTGATTGCAGGCACATCTCTGTGGTTTTGCACTCTCTCTTTTCATCTGTCTTGCACAGGCAGGTGATTGACAATGGGAGATGAATAATCTAGACACCACTTTTGCTCACAGAGATGTCACACATTGAAACACTTTTTTTTTTTTTTTTTTTTTTTCTGTTCCTACTCATTCCCTTTCCAAATAGCACCATATCTCATGATGCCCCCTTCCCTATTCCTGTTTGGAGCAAAATTCAAAGGCAGTACTGGGTTGGGGTGTTAGGGGAGATGATAGACTTAAACTGCTGATGTGGCACCTGTACCTTGAGTGAACTGACTCCTAGCCTACTGAATCTTCTTTGGTGTGACATGCCAATGAGACTTGGTCGAGATACTTCTTTGCTTTTCACTGAATGGAGGTGCTGGGCCTTAGAGGGGTTTAAGCTCTTATGGAGAGTGTCCTCCATGAGATACTCGACAACAAGCAGTGGCTTCCAGACTTTGGAGGGCTCTGTGAAGACCCTTGTTGGGAACTGAGACCACAGCTTTGCTATCATCACATCCAAATTCTGGGGCCTGTATCTCTTTACAAGAGAGCTCTTTGGAGCCTGGCAGTGTCCTGCTCCCACCTGCCAGTGGTTTACCAGTTTGGGGAGGGCAGCTCTGCTGTGGGAAAAGTGATGACTGGCATAACAGTGACCATCTCCCAAACTTTATTTCACCAGACTGTGTAAGAGGGACACAGAGTTATATTATGACATGCTGCCTGCACAGTTGAGCAGACAATGGGACAGAGCCAGGCACTTGTACAGGCTGGTACTACATGGGGAGCTTCTGATGTCATATATCCCAGAACCCAGAACTCTAAATGGGCAACAGCACTGATGATGTTTCTTACCAGGAGTCCTATTCAAGCTTCCTAGAACAGAGACACTCTTGTGATGCTGCCCTTAAAGAGCTGTTGTTGCCCATGCTCTCCAAGAACAATTCATACAAGATATGTCAAGTCTTCTGATGGCACAGGATAACTTGCAGCTTGCTGGATCCTCTGGAATTATGCACCTCACCACTGCAAAAGAGATGAAGACCAATAGAAAAAGATGAATGAAGATGTGATGTTGTCATCGAAAGGATCAAAAAGGGTGGATGAACAGCAACAGTAAGGTTGTAGGTATAGATGGTGGATCAACAGTAATTGTAGATGTAGGGAATTTAAATAAGGACTTCAAGCTAGAACTGGAGAAGATGGAGGAAGAAGCAGTACTTCAAAGAGTCAGAGACTGGCAGTTGATGACAAATGTGACAGCAGATACACAGCATATGGTTCATTTTGTAGCACCTGAAGGATCTCAGAGTGTGGCAGAAACTCTTGGTGTAAGAATGTATTAATGGCACAGGTTCAGCATGTGTGGTAGGAGTTTGTGATAGGAGTTTGTGAGAGCCCACTGTTTGGACTGGGGGGCATTAGATCCTCCTCAGGGACAGGTGTACATTTCATTTCTACATTACACTTAGAGCACAATTTCTGGTTTAGTTTTCTCCTAAAGGAGAAACCCAAGCAGCTCTGACCACCAAACTGGCATGTACTAAGTGTATATTCAGTGGATTTGTTTAAAAACTGTTTTACTGCTCTAAGTTGAAATACTAATGCAGATGTGGCCAGTGAGACCCTAAAGTGCTTTTTTTTTTTTTTTTTTTTTAAAAAAAAAAAAAAAGAAAAAGTTCCCCTTCACAGCCTTCAGTGTATTATCCTTTTCCCAACTACTTTTATAGTCCTTCCCATTGTTCTTGTCCTCTGTTCTTTGTGCACCAGCTCTTCCTCCCCCTTGTCATCCATCTTTTGTTTGTTCCTTTTTCTTATTTTTGTCTTCTAGAGCAACAACGCCATTCTAGAAGTTTTATTATTTTTCATGCCTTTCTCAATGCTTGTCTCTTCATCTCCATGATAACGTTCAGCCATACTCTTTAGGTACTTGTCTTTGCAGAGACATTTTCCTCTCTTCATCCTGCCCTCAGACCATGTCTGAATTCCATCGTGATTTCCAGCTGCTTCTATAGTGCTCAGGCACTTTTTTTTTTTTTTTTTTTTTTTTTTCTTTTTCCCTGTGGGTTCTCTCAGGGAACACTTCATACATAAATAGCTCCTCTCAAGTACCCACTTGATGGTAAAGTACATCCTGCAGCTTCTGCATTCAGTCATCTGCAATTATTTGGTCTCATCTACTGCTACCTTAGCTGACATTATCTTTTCTTCACTGACTGTATTTCATAAAGAAAAGAACAAATGTGAAACACATCTCTTTACTGCCCTCTCTTCATGCGGTTCCTATGTCCAACTTGTGCTTGCTGGTTTAAATGTTTTGCGTAGGGCATCCCAATTCCTTCATTTAGACCTGACAACTGCTTGCTTGCTGTGTTCAAACAGCACGATTGTTTTAATCCTTTACCTGTAAGGCCTTGATTCTGCTTGCAGCACAAAACCCTCAGAGCACCCTGCAGACAATACCAGAGCGTGTACCCTGCAGTCAGCAGCTGAAAAAAAAAAAAAAAACACATTAGGGCAATTCTTTTTTCACCACAAACAAGTACAGTGCAGACTCTCCCATTGACACTTTGCATCTAATATTTTTATTGGTTACTGAATACTTGTGTACTTGTCATATTGGTTGAATGAACTGCCTCGTGGCTGTTGTGGAGAAGCCTTTTTGTATTGCTGGACCTGCTTTTTTTCTCATAGGCAAGTAATATAAGTAACAGCACAGTTAAGAAAGGTTCTTACTCTCTGGAATATTATTGGCCACTATGGAATTCAGTAAAAACAAAATAAAACAAAAACATAAACTATTTTTATTGCCTAAACATTATGATGTCTTTTCATTGGGAAAAGAGTTGCCTGTTTATGCCTTAGATGCTGATTTTCAGGTGACATAAATTGTACTACATCTGCTGATACTAGTGTGTTTTACTACCTTAAGGATCTGCGAAAATTCCTAAGAACACTTTCTTATGCTCTTTCAAACCACCCTTTAAGTATTTAAGTTTGATAAATTGGATTAGTGTTTTAAAATTCATGTTTGGCGGTATGGGAATATATCTCATTTTCTTTAGGAAAATGAGAAAATTAAATCTTCTCTTTGGAGACTTCCTTAGTTATAACATGGGTGTGATGATAGTCACCCTTTAATAATGCATATAATTTATTTTAACTTGGCTGTGATGGCTGAGGTATCCAAACTGATGATTTATAATGAATGCATCTACTTACTTAACACTTCCAGTCCTCTTTGTGAAAATGAACAATTCAGATGAGTCTTGAAAAAATAAGGTGGTTCTAATTCAAACTTTGTGACCCAAAGGAAACCAGAATGCTGTACTGTTTCAGTAAAGTCCACACAATTATATGGTAGAACTTCATCTTTAATGCAAGCAGGAGTCATAGACCCACAGAATCAAAGGTTAATTGAGGTCGGAGACCTCTAGTCTAATATTGCTCCTAGTACAGAGCCATGTGGTAGTCCACTTGCTATAGGCATGCATACAGTACATAACCCATAAGCTACTAAACTCTGAGCCCGACCACGCAAACATCTAACTGTCCTCTCATCCAGTCCATAAAGTCATAACTTGGGTACTAGAGACTGTGTGGAAAACCTTGATAATGAAATGATGCTCAAAATTTGGCCTAGGTTCAGTCAGTGCAGAGAGAATGTGCAGGCAGGCACCACTTCCTGGTTGGGATCTGCAGCTGAGATGCTTTATTTATACATAGATGTCTGATCACTCTTTCTGCCACTTTTTTCTTCCTAACTAAAAATTGATAACCCTATAAATTTTGAGAATTCCTCTATTTGTATAATTAATGCATCATAAATGATCCAGCCTTTATGAATCTGATACTAGTATATGTGGGAGCAGTAGAACTGAGTCTTGGATCTTAGTTTGTAAACATTTTCTGGTATACTGTTTTGAGCAAACAATATAAACTGTAGGAATTACCTAGGATTATGGAAGTGGTTCACCATCTCTTCTGAGTAGGTGGCCTCACTATGTATGCCTCACAGCAGCATACTACCATGGGGAAAAAACACAATATCTCAGTCTAGAAAGTCTACAAACTCAGAAAGTATGTGTTTAGGTTTCAAAGTCCTCAGGATAAAAGGAGGAAATTGAATATGTTTTTCCTATTTCTTTTCCTCATTGAGCCACATAGGTATTCCTGAACTGCCTACCAAAAATGACTTTGGTCTGTATTCAGTATTCCCTGTGATCCGCACCGAGAAAATCACAGAGACAGTGTTAGCTGATGAGGGTCAACTTCATACCAGGATACCTTCCAGCAGACAAGAGAGAGAATAATTGCAAGGCACTACTTTCACGCATACCCTGGCCCTATTTTCATTGCAAATACAGATATAACCACAGTGAGCTCTGACAGAGGATTTGATAATTTTTGAATGTTGATTGAGCTTTGACCTAAGACAGACAGACACAAAGTTGTCCATGTCAAGAATTATGTGGTTAGGTCAGGCACAGGTCTAGGTATTGTGGGAACTGGTGAAGCATATAAGAGTATGAAGTTTAGGTTCTTCTAGAAAATGCATTTTGGGGGAAGGGTCTGCAGTTATGAGGAAAAGAAAAACAAAATACCTTCATTACAACTGGATCCTGAGTATCTAAATCCTTTTCTGACTACTGCCTTATTGTCTGGTTCCTTCTTCCTCAATGTAAGTAGCAACAGAGAAAGAGCGAATGCTTGTAAACAACACCACAGTCAGAGAAAATTTTCCAGCTCTAGGTGAGGACACCAGTGCCTGACATCAGTTCATTGTTTTCTTTCCCCAGTTTTTTCAGTGTTTTTTCCTGTTAGTGCATCTCTATGAACTTGAGCATGGAAATGCATTTACAGGTCTCAGCAAATGACAGATGTATTTTGAAATTTCCAATCTTCACTCATAGCACAGAAGATGACAAGATCCTATGTATCACAACAACCCTGACTGGGAAAGAGATGAGTATATAAAGATTCAGACCAACTCCCACAAAACAGAAGCCTCTGCCAGGCAGGACTCTGGAAACCATGAAATCCAACAAATGTTCACCTATCTTTGAAAATGCATCACTTTGTTATTATTATTATTAATAATTATTATTATTTCATATTTAGTTTTACAGCAGTGTGTCTTTCCATCAGTGTTGTAGGTTATGGACACGCATAACTCAAGGAGCGAAGGATATAAATATTGGCTAAAATTTGAAGATTGATTAAAGATGTAAGTGCTGAGTCTCAAGCTAACACAAAACTTGTTTAGTGATAGTTTTGTGTGATTGCAAAGCTAATCATTTTGTCATTATGAAATTCCATAGAACATTATCAGTAAAAATAATATACACAGAATGTTAGGACAGCAGTTTGGTTTTGTGTATTTCATCCTTTCAAAATGTTGGATGAAATAATTGCTACTAAATTTGTCACAGCTTCTGTTTTTAAGGACACAACTGGTAATTTAAGGTTGCTACAATTAATGACTTTTAAGCTTAGGACTGTAGCTCTGTGATACTGTTTAAAACTTTGCAGCTGCTGTGCAGCATTATAGTTGTGTTTCCTTCCACCTGCCTGCCCCATACCTTTTAAAAAATCCACAGTTAAATATCTCGTGCCAGGAAGAATGATATTTTTCTTTCTCTAGATTAATAGTAGAATGAAAAACATTGTATTGATTCCCTTTATATTCTTGCAGTGTAAACATTCCTTAATGCCTGATCACTGGGATTTTTTTTTAACATGAAATAAAATCTGCTTTTATATACTAGCCAGTTGCAAACACTGAATTATTCACTTGGTTTATTTTAGCTAGATATTTGTGTATACCCTGTGGACCTCCAAAGCAGAAATACAATTGGTTAGTTTAATAGCTACTTGCTATCTCAACAGATTTTTTTTCCCTACAGATTTTTTTTCCCATTTATTTTAGAATTGTGTAAGGAGTGATGGTTCAATCCTTGTCAGTCATTTGAGCCCATTTCTTGTTCACTCTTCCTTAGGGCTGAAGGTGTTTCACCATGAGGTTGGGATTCAAATTCTTTCAACTGTCAGGAACTGGCACAAAATCACTGAATGTTGTAGGACACTTGTTTCACTGCGAATTTTAAAGTTCTTATTTCAGATACTTTTAAGATGCAGTCCTATCTTCAAAGTAGATACTAAAAAAGTAAAATTAAAGCTGGGACATGTATACACTTCAAGATCCTAAGCACAATGGAGTTAGTTAATTGCATTCAAGTTAATAATTTTTTAGAGATGGAAACTTGATATTTTGGTAGACTTTTAATGTCATTTATAAGCTGCTACTGTTGCTAAGGGACACTCTCACATTCTGTTGTATTCATCCATCATTCATCAAGGGACAGCAAAGATAAACAAAATATGGTGTCATGGCTGTGCATTCAGCCATCACAAAGCTGCTCTGCTACGGTTGTCATCACAATATGGGATAGAAAGAAAAAGTACACCACCACCACTTGTAGGCTGAACACCTGCTGCTGATGGGGACTTGCACAGCATGCAGTCTTCTCCCACAACATTGATATAGAGCTGACGGTGACGCTAATCAGGAAAGCCGGAGCCCCATCGGTCCTGTAGGCCAGCAGTCCACAAAGACCTGTGCTTTCATGGATATTCCATTCATAGCGATATGAATCCTCTTGCTCTTTACCTTTATCTTAGAACACTTTTAGAACTGATACTTTAAATTATGGGTTTGTTTCTACACAGGGGTGGTCAGTGTTATCCTAATACATCATTGTAAGGATATCTATTTCACTGCCAGACCCTTTGTAAAGCTGAGTGAATATTTCAGTAATATTGTGAGGTGTTTTCTAATGGCAGTTGCATATTATTTTCCTAATGTTTTTGTCTCATATCAGATTTTGGGATCTGCTTTTCATTAAGCAAGGAGTCTCTCGCAAATTTTAAGATAAATGTATGCCGGTGTCTCATCCCCCTGTGTACTGAGCCAGTCATTTATCATATAAAGGCACCTTTTGTATAATACTAGAAGTGCTTACCAAAGTACTGAAAATTTGTAGTGAAATTGAATGTAAAACTACAATGAAAACAGACATGAACAGAATCAGATGAAATGCTCAGGGAATGCAGAGGACAAATTCCCTGGCTGAACTGAACATGTTGATGGGGGAGGGCTGTTTTCCACTTAGCTTCACTCCTGTTGTCAAGGTATATTTCTGCACCTGGTTATAATACTGCAATGACCTTTTGCTAAGTGACCTTAGCTAAGCAATGCAAATTACTATTTGTTATTTAAGAATATGGTTCAACTAGTATTGTAAACATAAGGCCAAAAGCAAATGACTTTAAGTGCTCAGCCACAATGGTGATAGTATTGAAATGGATTATATGAAGTGTTCCTCTGACATGAGATTGCCAGGCAATGGCAAAGATAAACAGAACCAACAAGCAGATTAGCATTCACTGGCATTATGACTGTGGCTTTGGCAGCATTTCTGCTTGTTAGGTTCAACCTGAAATACAGAATGATATGGCAAATGTGGAAGCTGAACTGTCATTTAGCTTAGTCTATCTACAACATAGCATGTAATCTTTCCCATAACTTCAAAAATGGTAGGTTGTGTTCACGTCTTTCCTGTCATTCGAATCTATAGCAGAAGGTAGCCTAATATCTAAATCAGGTAAAATAGCCACCTTTTGTAGAAAAGCCTAAATGTTTGGAAAGTCTTCAGTTTGCAGAGGAGAAAGCAGTGGGTAGATGTTCATGGTTTACAAAACCATGAAAGCAGTTAATAAGATGAATGCCAGACTCCTACTCACCAAGTAAGCAGGGCAGAAGACTGTCTTGGTTGAACAGGGAACTCCTCCTGAAACTAGGGGAGGAAAAGAAATATATGATCTCTGGAAGTAAGGTCAGGCTTCACAGAGAGATTACAAAGCTGCACTTCATATTTGGTGGGAGAAAACAAGAAAAGGCAAAGGTCAGCTTGAGTTGACATTGGCCAGTGTAATGCCAGACAAGAAAAAGACTTTAAGTATGTCAACAGCAAGAGGAAGTCTAAAGAGAACATTGTTGAAGATTGTCTCCTAAAAAGTGGGGATGAAGAAAAGGTGGAGAAATGCCTTTCTTGGCTCATTTTTAATATTAATTATAGATCCTGGGCTGCTTGCCCCTCTGAGTTGGAGGACCTTGACTGGGGGAGCAGTGACTTTCCATTTGTGGTCATCAAAATTATAAGGGACCCAGTTCAACGTTCAAAACACCATAGGGCCTGACGGGATTAATCCCAGAGTACTGAAGGTATTAGCAGTCATTATAGCTGGAACTTCTAAAGAATTTGCCAAAGACCCTGGGAGTATGGGGTTCCCTGCTGACTGGGAACTAGCCAACTTTATAGCCATCTTCAAGAAGGGCTCGAGAGAAGACCCAGGAAACTACAGACCTGTTAGTCTAACCTCAGAACCTGGAGAGTTATGGCGAAGATTATCCTGGGGGATAGTGAAAGGCTTTTAATGAACAAAGTTCTTATCAGATATAGTCAACATGGGTTCATGAAGGGAAAACCCTGTCTTAGTAATTTGATCTCCTTCTGTGACAAGGTTACCCACATTGTGGATGAGGGGAAAATGACAAATGTAATATTTCTGGATTCTTGTATTGCCTTTTGTACCATTCCTCACAGTATCCTTCTGGACAAATTGTCCAGCTGTGAGATGAAGAGGTACACACTACATGGGGTGATGAACCAGCTTGATGGTGGAGCTCAAAGGGTCAGAGGGAATGGGGCTACATCTGGTGTGCAGCTGGCCACTAGAGGTGTTCTGAAAGCTCAGTTGTAGGGCCAGTCCTGTTCCACATTTCTATCAGTGATCTGGATGTAGGAATGAAGTGCATCCTCAGCAAGTTTGCTGATGACACTAAACTGAGAGGTGCTGTTGACTCCCTGGAGGGACAAGAGGCCTTGCAGAGGGATCTGGATAGATTGGAGCACTGGCAATCAGTGTGGCATGGAATTCAAGAGGGGTAAATGCCGGGTGCTGCAGCTGGGATGGAGCAATGCCAGGCCCATGCCCAGGCTGGACGACAAGTTGCTGGGGAGCAGCTCAGCAGGAAGGGACCTGGGGGTGCCAGTGACAGCAGGTACAGCATAAGCCAGCAGCGTGCCCTGACAGCCAGGAGGGCAAACCCCATTTCGGGGTGCCTGAACACAGCACAGCCAGCCGGCCAGAAGGGGTGATCCTCCCTCCTGATGCACTGAGCGTGATGCAGCCCCACCTCTACTGCTGTGTGCGGGTCTGCGCTCCACCACAGAAAAGAAGGTTCAGGGCCCTGACAGAGACGGGGCATGAAGGCTGTATGAGGGCTGGAAGGCCTGTGCTGTGAGGAGAGGCTGGGGACACCTGGGCTGTCTGGTATGGAGAAGAAGAGGCCGAGAGGTGGTCTCATGGCTCTGGGCAGCCTCCTAAAGGGGGGAGGCGCAGAGAGAGATGCCGACCTCTGCTCCCTCGTGAGCGATGGCAGCCCATTCTTGTCAGTGTTCAACAGGTATTTGGACAATGCCTTCAACAACATGCTTCAGCTTTTGGTCAGCCCTGAAGTGTTGGGGCAGTTGGACTAGATGGTTTTTGTGCATCCTTTCCAACTGAACTATTCTAAGTCCCACAAGCCTGGAAATAAGGAGCAGTAGTTTAAAACAGATAAAAGTGGAAATTCACAATCGCCACAGGAGTCTGTGAAGAACAGACAATGTTGGGAGATTCAAAAAGAGATCAGATGTGGACAGCAGGTTGATAGACAGAAAATATGGGGAATGGAGAGACAGGGAGGAAGTGATCTACTGTAAAGTTCCTTTCTCAAACAACTGTGGATACTGGGAGGGAGGGAGAGAGGGAAAAAGAAACGAGGAACAGACTGCAGAGGTGAGCTAGATGGATCATCAGTGTGACCCCATAGACCATTTCTTGTGGCCTAATGCCTACTTCCAACCTGAATTCACTTCTAGGCTTTTGCCTAGGATGTGAAGAGTCTTCCTTCATGATATCTGTGAGTGATGACCTTTCCTGTGCAGCCACAAAGCAAAACCCTCTGCTGTAGTCTGCCACCAACTGACTTCTTGGATACTAAGCTATTGTGTCTTCTGTCACATGCAAATGAACCCCTCTTACTTTTGCTGCAGAATAGAATAATACATGATTTTCCATAAAGGCACCAGGGTACCTATTTGAGTACTTTCTAAATATACACCTGGAGTGCTGTTCCTGATGTGCCTCCAGATTGCTGCTGTGGAATGCTAAGCAGATTGTCCCTCAGCCTATCATTGCTGGATAACAGAGAACTAATCTCTTTTCTTTATTTGAAAATTCTGCTGAGTCTTTCCTTTCCTAAGCCTACACATTTTATTCTTTCATTACATCTCATGAGAGAACATTTTAAACTCAGTTTTTATGTTGCTGACCTCTGAACATTCGTCTTCATCTTTCTTAAAAAAAAATCTGTGCTCAAAAGGAGTCCTGGTACTTTGTGCAAAACCTCACACACTGGTGAGGAGGGAGTTTATAATGAGAAAAATGAGATAATAATAGGCTCTGGAGAGACTTCTGCAACAGTGATATGTCTTTCTGTGTTGACAGGAAGCCCTTTGTACCAGCTCCTTGAATCTTACTTTTAGTGTTAGGTCTGCATCCATCTTACAGTGCTATCATCTAGACCATGTTTCTCAGCTTGCCTATGAGAATGTTGTGGGGACCTGCTAGAAAAGTGATATTCAAATCAACTTATTTGACACCAGCTGCTGTCCTTAGTGCTAGATAACCAGTTAGGAAATTAGACTGGTTTGATACGATTTCTTCTTGACATACTTGCACTGTCTGCTTCTTATCAGTGTATTTGTTAGGTAGTTATAAACTGTTTTTATAGTGCCACACTGCAGTATCATTGTGGATATTGAAGTTAGGCTGACTTATATAACCTCTCTAATGTCATGTTATTTCCTCTTTTTATTAACAGGTCTTCTATCCACTTCAGGGACATCAGCCCTGCTCCTGTATACCTTTGGGAGTTCAGCCTCCTCAGGCTCACAGTTTCTTTTCCTTCACTGCTAGGGCTTTTTGAGCCTGCACTGTGCTAACAGTCTCAGGCATTATCAGTTAGTCAGCCTCTCCTACTTCTAAATAATCCCGGTGTATTTGAACAACTCACCTATCACTGGTATGGTTTTGGGAGAAACCCTTCATACTGTCCCTCCTCCTTGGGAGTGGTCCCTGGTGAATAGCCACTTTGCTGATCTTTAAATCCTCCTCTTCTGTGATTTTTATTGAGCTTGGCAGAGATTAGGATGCTGAGACCTCCTTCCTTATACTCCATGGTCTCTCTCTCTGGAACTGTTTCACTTGTGACATACTTGTTTGACTGCATAGATCAGAAGTTCCTCTGTATGTTTTTACTTTGCTGAACACAAGGGGTTAGTGGTTTATGACTAAGTCTCCTAGATATTACAATAATAAAAATAATGTTTCATGACAGAGTAGGAATCAAGGAATCAAGTCTACAAGTTTAAAACAATATAAGATTGTAACTTCCTTAGTATATTAGTTCTCATAGCTTCATAGTAAAAGAAAGATCAAAATACCAACTGTGAATTCAAAACAGAAGTTTTTTAATTATTTCAATGTGGGCTGAAAGTATGCTGTTGACCATAATACATCTATCTTTATTGAAAAAAAAAATAAAAAATGATTTTTTTTAGAATTCTCATAGATCCAAGTAATACTTAGCTGATCTGGATAAATTCAAGCTGTTCTTCTAGCGCATGACTTTAGCACTGCAAACCAGTTAAATCACTTATGAAGTGACATTTCAAAGCTTGTATAGAATTTAAAATAAAATCAACTCCTGATAGTATTAAAATATTTCACTTAAGTATGCTAGTGCATTAATGTTCCTGGGAAAATATGTTTTCTTACAGTTGGTCCCTCTCATAGCATTTCTATTTAATCTCATTCCCTATCTGTACTTCTGCTTTCAAGAATTATTGTGATAATATTTAAAGTAAACATTCCTTCTGAAATCTATCACTGTAGACATATATATATATATATATTTTTTCCTATGGAAGTTCTCACTACTGGAATCACAAACTTTTCCATCCTTAAATTTTGTGGATCGCATAAAAGTACTGTGCTCCACCATTCTAAGCAAAATAGTTTTTCTCCTTTTTTTAAAGAAAGCACAAATCCACCTTCCCAGAAAAAGGGAAAGTGATAGTTCTGTATCTTCTAATGTTCTGCAAACATCAGAATACCATGTTGATAAGACATGTTTCCAACACAGCTGTATCTCCTCTAATAGTCAGCCAGCTATAGAATAATGTTTCAATTAAGTTGTTTACAATTGCAGAATACTCTAAATTAATTTATTCTGAGTTAAAAGCACAGCAAACCTGTGATGGTAGCCTAACAATTTCTATTCTGCTGTGATAGTATTTTCTCTTTCTTCCACATCCCTTGTGCTGTTTTTTAAACCTCATTTACCGTTGAAAAAAGAAAGCTGTTGAAATTCCTCTTTTATTATTCCCTAATAAGTTCTTTTAGAAATTAAATAGCCTATAATAAAAACTGTTTTGGTTTGGTTTAAGAAAAGATTGTTATTCTGTAATGCAATGAAACAGTTGGATGAAATGTCTTTTTAGGACTGTTTTAAACATTTTTGATGAAGTGTTTTTCTGTTAGGAAAATTTTACTGCATTAACATCAAAATATTTAATGGAAATGCATTTTTTTGATGGACTTATTTGGGAAATGCGAAGCATGCCCAAGGCATCAGTCACTCTCATTCTGTAAATTTGTATGGGTGTGAGGACAACGGCTAATTTGGATTGGGCAATCCACCAAAAGTTTCTGGATTTTCCTTTGTGAAATATAAACTCACTCTGTATGGAAATTGTGAATAATATTATTTGTGTAATTAACAATTACTCAGCTGAAAATATCCTTGAACACTTGAATCTACTACCCATCTCACAGGTTTACATTTCAAAAGCAAATATATTCCTGAAGTTTTTTGTTTGCTTTTTTATTTATTTATTTATTTATTATTTGAGAAATACATTTTTTCTTTTTTTTTTTTTTTTTTTTTTTTTTTTTCCCGGGAAAAAAAAAAAAAAATTTTATATTTTAAAATTTTATTTTTTATAAAAAAAAAAAAAAAAAAACAAAATAAATTTGAAAATAAAATTTAAAAG
>CM021732.1:25412810-25428891 GCA_011075105.1 Heteronetta atricapilla | reverse complement strand
TTTCTTTTTTTTTTATTTATTTATTTTTTATTTGATAAATAAATTTTTTTTTTTTTTTTTTTTTTTTTTTTTTTTTTTCCCTGGGAATAGAAAAACACAGATTAGAGTTTTAAAATTGCTATGTGTAGGACAACTACAAATAGCATGCAAATTTATTTCAGAATGAAAGTGTCATTGTTGACAACAAATTTAAATGCACTGTCATGGCAGTACTAGGAAGGCTTCTTTCAATCTCCCTGACAAATTAAAGAGAGAGAGAGAGAAATATCTGTGACTCTATAGTGGAGGGAATTTCTCAAAATTACTTGAGGCAGTTCTTTACTGGTTTTAGGGCAGTCCTTTAATCCAGAGTTCCATTTTCAGTCAAATATATGTTTTACATACATAATTAACATTAATCAGCTGCCCACGCTTGTTGTCCAAAGACTGAGTCACTCCAAATCAGAAGTCACTTTTGAGAAGCCCTGATTAAAGTTTTAATTCTTTGCAAGGAAAGACTTGGGGAGTTTCACTATTGCTTCCCCAGGGGTGCCTGCCAGAAGGTGGCACTTCCAATTAGTGGTCAGGGCTCCATGGAAGGCACCAAGAACTGCTGAAGTGAGTCACTCACCCCTGTGACTACCAGCAACAGCAGTGACGATTAATAGCTTAGGGTATGTTTGCATCCCTGTTGTGCCATACCTAGTCTCTTGGTTCATCTGACTGGCTGCAGGTTTCCTGGTGAAATGCTAGTCTAGTCTGAGTCTTCATTTATGTTGTCTCTCCAACAGAGGTATTGAAATACAGGATTTCAGAAAATTGCATGGTGTGTGCTGAAGTGCACACCACACTCCTGAAAGATGGGGCTTTTGGTGAAAGTGAAGACTGGAAATGTGGAAAACATTTATTTTGTGTCAGGTTGGCTGTATAGACCAGTCTTTTCCATAGCAGCACACTGAAATATGCTTCCCTACCTATTTATGTGCCATTTCCCCCGTACACCTCCTCACCACAAACCCCTGCCAACGCATCTCATCCAGGCAGTGATAAACCAGCTTGCCACTGCCAGGCAGTTGTAAGGGAAGCTAGTCATGCCTGAGTCTCCCTTCATGAACTTTTCAGTCTTTTTTCTGAGACAGACTGCCAGCAATGAGAAAACTGTTAGGGAATGAGAGCAACATCCCCATGCCAGATGAAAAAGGGGACCAGACACAGGGTTCAGAGGTAGATCTTCCATTTTTTTTTTTTTTTTTTTTTTTTTTTGTATTTATTCCTTGTTAGAAAGGGATGGGATCTGGGTTCCAGTTTGCAGGTCACTTCAACTAGGCAATAATATCTATTATCTTCTCCCCAGCCCTAAAATAGAGGCCAGACATTTTTACATTTATTCCTTTTATCACTGTACTAAAAATAGTGATGTGTGCAGCTGTATTTCTGTTTTTTGTTTTTTGGGGGGGGGAGGGGAGATAGGAAGACTTGTTAAGCACCTTTAAGCAAATAGCAAAGAAAAAATGCCATTTTAAAAACAAAAGGTCAAAATCCTACCCTTACCCAGTTTTTCAGCCAATATTATACAGCTAGGTGAAGTCAATTTCACTGAACTAAAAATCATACTCCTTGTGAATTAGTGATTTGTCTGATGATTTTTATGCAATTTTGATAAACTTATTTTCAGATACAATTGACTTCCTTTTCTTCACTTATGTCCTTTGGTTAACTAAACTCAATGTTCATCCCAAGATAAATTGATACTATGCTTTCTGCTCATTATTAAAGAAGAATTGCTAAATCAATGTTTAGTTTCAGAAAGGTAAAAGGTTCATGGTATTTTCCTTCAGTGGTTTCTTTGACCGTTCCTTTCAGCAGCATTCTTCTGTTTTAACAGACATTTTTCTGTTTTCACAAGCATCCCACTGTTGAGCACCGTTCTGGGCTCTGCTAAAATGAAAAGCTTGAAATTCTCTATTTTGTTCCATGCTCTGCTATTGAAAACAGAAAGAAAAAATGTTCTGGAAGTGGTTTGGATTGCCTGGAAAACAATGGCAAGGTCTCTGTGTCTTCGGTATTCTCTCAGAAAAATCCTAAAATGTTGATTTTCTTTCTAGGAAGCAGTAAAATGTACAGGAATTATGCAACTTTTAAAAGAAGGTATCACAAAATACTTAAAAAAGCAAGCATGTGAGGGGAGTCTGCTGTTCTCATGACCTGTATGAGCAATCACAGCTGCCCATTGCCGAGCTGTCACACAGCTATGCAGCTGAACTGATGCAAGCACCACACATGTGCTGCTGCTGGCTCAGTCCCACGTGGACATTCCTCCCTTCCCACTACAGGGCTCAGAGTGAGCTCCTGCCCCCTGTGGAGGTGCAAGTCCTGCAAGCATAGCGTGTCCATGAGGAAGTCAATTGGCTGAAGAGAGCTGGGAATGGACACTGGTGTGTCATCTGTGCTCCTCCTGGATCAACGTGATGAAAATTGACACTTTTTCCTTAATCCCCCCTCAGATATGCATGGTGACAATGAGTAGAAGATATCAAATCCATTTCCTTCACTTCTGTCCCTTCTCCCAAGTGCACTATCACTAGTGTCATATAGGATCAATATTTGCTTCAGATCAAATCAGTTTAAATTTTTTAATAGACTTGATAGCTCTCCTTGCAGTTTGAATGCTCTCAACTATGACAGAATCATGCAAATCTGTGCAACTGCTTTGTCAACAACCTGCCTGAAATGTTTTAGCCATTTCTAAATTTATCATTTTTACAGCCCTGTGGGCACCGAGTTTATCAAACTTTTAAGAAAACTGGTATCAGGAATGTAGTTAAAAGGAAGATTTCATCAGCTTTAGCACTGATAAATGGAAATACTCCTAGGCTTACTCAAGCTAAAGTGAACCTGAAATTGTGTTTACTGCTTTTCTAAAATATATTCCTTTGGCTGCAAACACATATCTGCAAATTCAAGTCCCTCAGTCAGCCCTCTGTGCACCACTTCACCTAGTGGTAGGGAAAAATAATAATAACAATAATAATAATAATAAAAGTCCTATAGTATGTGGCATTCACTGAACACTGTTCTTTGCTCCCAGTCCATCTCAGTAACCAACTCTTCATCAAATCTTGATCAAACATCGAGGGTGTGTACATAGTATGTAGAAGACCCCAAAACATTGGCTTTAGCAGGCTGATGAAATGAATAGACCTGAGAACAAGTGGTCTGTTTTCTTGGAAAGAGGAGTACTATATACTACTATGAAAACAAAATGCAGTACAAGCTGAAACCCAGATCTTACCTCCACACAATATGGGCATATGAAGAACCTGGATTGAGATCTACCCTTGAATCCTGTCCTTAAAACTTTTTTATTTTAACACAATTTGAAAATGCAAATCTTTATTTAGAGACTTAACACATAGAAAAGTGAAACACCTATCAGATGCCATGAAACAAATTAGACCCTACATGCAATATAGATTGGTTTTAGTTTCAGCAGAAACCTAAATTTTGAACACCAAATTCTGACATTTTATTAATGCTCCGGTGCTAGGTTCTGGACACTATTTATTTATTTATTTGTTTATTTTAGATCTGGGCTTGTTTAGCTATTTTCCACAAATGCTTTCAGATACATTGTAAACTGTTCCTAATGACTAGGAGGAGGCATGCTGAGAAGAACTGTGCTCTGCCCAGGCATGTCTGAATTCCCAAAGCTTCACTAAGCATCTCCACAGGCTAACCATAGCTTTTGTGCACAAAGTATTTCTATCGAGCAAATAAAGATTCCCAGTGACATGAAATTGTGGGAGCAAAATGGTTTCCAGTATTTGTCTAGGGAAACAACTAAGAATCAATATAAAAACAGTATTTTGAAACTGTGCTTGCTGCTACTTCTCAATACTAGTTGATCTTGAGTTGATCTAACACAGGGAAATCGTGTCTTGAATTGCAGAGCTCCGACAGAGATCCATGTATGAGAGTGTGGCAACTTGATTTACGATTAGCATCTTGAGTTGCCAGTAGTTTAAAAGTTGGCTCAAGTTAAACAAATATGAATAATATGCACGTCTCCTAGTTAAGACAGGCAGGTATATTTAACTATGAGACTTACCATGCATGCAGAAAGCAATGATGGTGAGGAGAGATAACTGAACAGAGCCTGAGTGCTGCTGTATGTGAATGTTAAGTATTTCCTATTTCTAAATTAAGCCATCTGTCATTTCCTCTACTTATCTATTAATTGGTGCTTACAAGCCCTCATGCTGCATGTTCAGGGGAAGATCTCCAGAATAAATATGAAAGAAGAACACGAAGTACACAGTAAACAATGCTGAGTTCAAAAATATAGAGTAATAGCCCGATTCATGGTCAATATAGCCCTATTACATTTGGCTCCCATTGGTTTCAATTTAGGAAAGCATTAAAATGCAGTTTATATCTGTGTCCCTTAAATAATTTCTGGCTTTATGAATTGCAGTGAGGCTTCAGTGCATGTTTACATTTAAATATGCATTTATATTTTCTTATGTATAATGTTCTCCTGAATGGGGCTGTTAGTCAGAACATGTAGAAACTGGCTTCACGGTACCAGAGTCCAAAATGCTGCTCTATCCTTTACAAATTATACTGACTTAAAAAAGACTTAAGAAAGGGATGTCTGCATGTGGGGTTTTTGTCTCTAGCCAGTGAATTGTGATTCTTCAGGACAAAGAGAAGAGTTGAACTCTTTTGTCTGTGAGGGTGGTTTGACTGCTGGAACACGAATGAAATGACTTTCCAGCTTTGCTTTTACATTAATCAGTGTTGTCATCAAGGGTTTATATCTGTACCCATGGCTATTGTCACACTGTGAAGACAAATTTATTTCCCTGGTCTCATTTTTGTCTGTGGCACAGGCAGTTTGATCAGTGATGATGGGTAGATGCTAGCCTCAGAAGAAATATTCTCACTGAGTGTGAAACACAGGGTCTGCTGCCAGTGACTTCCCTGGATACTGGAAAATGACCACACATGCAAAAAGACTGCATTATGGGACTTTAGGACAGCCTAGCTTTTTACTGCCTTCATGTTTTCTTTTCCTGATAATTAAAGGTGGGTGGATTGATGATGTGTGATTTCTCTACTCTACTCAGAAGGGAGTTAAGTGGGGCTATACCTATGCTAGTGGTTTTCTTTGAAAAGTCAGGTATTTTTTAAGCTAATACTTACCCCTCACTGCTCCATAGTCCAGCCTGGTTTCTTTCTCAGTTGTAGTTTTGGTGCGCATGAACAAAGCATCCTACATAAGGATGTACACCTGCAAGGTCCGAAGGTCATATCTAATATTCATGTTTTCAAAAAATGCTCATTAGCCATCAGCAGGTGACAAGACATAATGACACACTTTTTGTCCTCCGTAACAGGATAAGGCCATGTATGCCTTCTGTGAGCCCTTGACATCAAGCTATCAATCCTTTGAGATTACTGCACCAGCCTCCTCCACCCATCCTTTTGGCTGGAAGTATTCCTTCTATGCTAAGCCACATACTGATCCCTTTTTTTCCTTTTACCGCCTTTTAAAATTGTCCCCCTTTCTTCTGTTCCCCTTTCCTGCACTGGTGACATGTATGGCCCTTACAGTGTCTCAGAAAACTAATAAAATGTTACCTGGGTCCTCAGGGAAATGGTACCTCTGAGAAATCTGTGCAGTGAGAGAACCAGAAGTTTCTCTAGAAGCAGTATAACTCTGTGGCAATTTCAGGAGGCTGCTGCTCATCAGCAGTGGGAGATAAAAGAGGACTGGTGAGCAGTGCCATGTTACAGCCAAGGAAATGAAGGCTGCATTCCGGAAGATGGAACTTTGCACTGTACTTTTGGGCTGAAACAGCAGACATGCTTGTTATGGAGAGATCGAAGATACTTTTGGACGGGAGCATTGCACAAAGCCTCCTTCTTGTCTCCCATGGCCTGGGCACCTGAACCACCATGCAAGGCAGCAAGGAGGAGAGCATGACCTCCGGTGCCACCAGAACATAAAATCATCTCTTCCCAGCTCTCGCCCAGTATCTACAGAGTACATTTAGGGATGTTTGGCTCGCACCCGCCACAGCCACTGCAAAGATGTGACAAGCCAGGACTCTAGATCCTGACCCAGGTAAGAGAATTACCATTTTATGCATGTCTGGGTTTAAAGAATAGGCAGTGCACAAGGATTCTAATGGAGTTAGGGGTGGACTGGGCTCAGAGCTGTGGCAAAGAAAGCTGTTTATAACCCGCATAACAGGGCTGCTGTGCTTTGTCACAGCATAGAAATACACACTTAGAACCATACAATTCCTCTAGAAATGTAATCTGTGAGAGAAGTCTGAGTTTGAAGTGCTGAGCAGGTGGAGGGGTAGAAGTAGCACCCAGCTGTGGTAACATCCTTTTCTCTCTTCACAAACACACTGTTGGACAGCTCCAGTGTCGCCTGCCTTCAGTCTGTGGCTGAGCGCTGGCAGAAACAGTGCAGCCCTGCTTCTTCACCCATTCTCAGTCGCCAGATGTTGCCTGGCACTGAATTGTCATGGCAGTGGTGCTGGGGGGTTCGTGGGAGGACACTCCTCACCTGCCCACATGAGAGAGGGAGATGAAGGCAAACTTTTGTGTGGACAGGAATTGGCTGTGTGGCACCCACAGGGGGCCAGTGCAGTGTTGCACACATCTGTATAGCACATGAGCATATCAGGCTTCAGCCTCTGTTCACAGCTTGTGGAACATCAGGAGGCTCTTGGCTTACTTTCCATGCAGAACAGGCTAAAAATCAGGGTGGGGAAGGGATGTCCTTATAGGACCGTCTTGTGACTCTCACTGATTAGCACCAACTCTCTACCCTGCTGTTCACCACCACTGTAATGCCTGAGACCTCTCATTCCCCCTCACCTGCTGCAAAAGACAGCAGGTCACAAAACACAGTCTCCTGGGGCACAGCAGGCTACCAGTTACTCACTCTTGTTGTGGGAGCTAAGGGAGAAAGGGTCATGCTAATCAGAGCCCAAATCCATTTGCCCCTCACATGACCTGTTCAGGGCAGAATCAAGTGATACCATCCTGCCCAAAACTGGTCCTAGGGGCTGTGCTGAAAAGCTCACTCATGGATAGACAGACTTGTTTTTCTCTCCTTTGCAGGTTCCTCAGATGAAGAGAAGGGTTGTAGGAGCTGCACTTTTCCTTACTTCAGCACATTGTCTCCGTGCTGCTGCACGTAGTCAAGAGGGCATGCACCAGGAGGCCATGCTGAGGATGCACTACAGAAGGAAGAGGAAAGAGTGGGAGGACATGGAAGTTGTGCACGAAAGGTACCCAAACACAGCTAGTGTCAGTCCTCAGGCTACCTCAGTCCAAACTGGCAAAGCCTCAGGAGAAGCAGGATCTTCAGAGGCAGCAGCAATGGCAGCTTCCTGTGGATGCCCCTTTGGCGTTGGTGTTGGGGCAGCAGCTGAAAAGTTATCACAGGAGCTTGGCCCAGTGCTGAGAGAAACCTCAGCAAGATTTGTTGGTGAATTTGTGGGCCCATGTCAAGCCTTTACGTAAACATACAGGTCAGTGTGGTGGGAAGGCAGACAGTGGCTTTGAGACTTCTGTTGTTTGCAGCATACCTTCAGTTGTTGTGCCTTCTTCTTCAATTAAGAAATAATTGTCAGATTGTTTTAATGTTAGCATCCATTATGTCCTGTTGTCGGTACTGTTTGCTACATTACTTCCAATTCCCTTTTCCCCTGGACTTCTTCTCTTGTTCTCTTCTCCTTCTGATTTTTAAATCTCTAACGCTCCTTCTAGTTCTTAAGTTAAAGGTATGTTCCCTTCCCCTTCCATCTGTCTCCTCCTCTTTAATAAAATTTTTGTGTTGATTTGAATGGTTTTGTAGTACCTTTTCAGTGTAGGTACAGCATTCTTCCTGTTCATATAAACCTTCACTTAAAGCCATGTGCTAAGATTTCTTTTCTGTTGCCAGACTGACACCACAATTCAGCTGAGGATGTGGTAGGCAGACCCTCTTACTACCTATTGAAAGCAATAGATCTATATGTAGTGTCCAACAGAGGTCTGGTTCTTGTTCCTAAACAGCAATCAAAACAACCTAAAAGCAGAGGCTTTTAGTAATGGTCAGAATCCACTCATCTGAATAGACTTCCTCAGTTACATCCCTAACCAGTTCTTCCTTTTTTATGAATAAAATAGCCAGAAGAGTTCCTTCCCTGTCTGGTCCATCCAGCACCCATCCTTAAAAAATTGTCCTCAGTCCTCTCAATAATCTCACAAATACTCTGTACCTCTCCATGTTGTTTTTGCAGCAGCTATCAAGAAGGTTAAATTACTCCTTGAAGGCCTGTGACCATAAGGCTTCTTCCAGCTACTTATGGAAAGCCCATCCACTTCATCTTCTTGATCAGGCAGTCTGTAGCAGATGCCTACCTCTTCTTCTTGGCCTCCTGTGTGATGATGATACATAAGTTGACAGTTTTCACAGTGAACATCTACAAGTGGAGAGGGACATCCTTGCTGCCAAAAGTCACAAGCTTTCATCTCCAATCATGCTAGAAGTCTCCATTCTCAGCCTCTGCACATACCGCTTCCTGTGTAATGTGGGGTTGCATCTCTGGTCCTTGCAGAACCTGTTAGTCTGTGCAACCTCGCTGGTGCTAGCCAGTCTGCTCACCAGCCTCACTTTCTTCCTCTAGCAGCTCAGCAACTCAAGCAGAGTACGCCCCTCCTTCTGCAGAGGCCACCTGCCCACTGGCTGTTGGGTTCTCCCTGTAGCTTGGTGTGCGTGTGTGCACCTGCTTTGAGTATTGGTGTCCTGATCTAGGACTCTGACTTGCCAGAGGTGTCACTTCTGCCACTTCCATCTCTTTAAATGGTGCACACTTCATAGCTTCTTATTACACTATGTCAGTAATGCGTGCATAACTGATGGAAAAAAGGTGTTCTGGGGCATGATATATCTTATTATTCTTTGGATTTGTTTATAGTAAATACCTCTTCCATTCCTAGAATTACTGCTGTCATATTTAGTACTAAAATTACATACTAAATGATAGAGTGATGTATTTTTACAACATTTAAAAATAACAGGGTACCAGACTTACAAGATATTGATCTAAGTATTCTGTGCTGAAATATACTCCAGTGATTCTGTTCTTAAAATGTGCACTAGGTCTGAACTCAGATTGTGATAGTCCCCGGGGAAGGACGGAGTTTTTGTGAGTGTGTGGTGAGAGTGAGTCTTTTAGCTGAGGAGTTGGTTGGACCTATAAAGACATATTTCCTTGCTGTGGTAGAGATTACAAGTACAGACTGAGAGAAATCATTGTAAAATACCATTGACTTCAGTGGGTTAAGTTATTAAGGTTTGTTTTGGAAAAAGGATTTAGGCCTTTTAAGAATGAGCAGCCAGATTTGTTGCTCGTTTCACCTATTTATACCTATTCAGAGGGCTCTCAGCCTTCCCTTTTCATGTGAAAACTCATTTTAACCTGCTGAGACACATTCTTTTCCTTTTGCAGGGGTGTTTAGGTGCAGGAAGAAAGGCCCTAAGAAGCAGGATATTTACAACATAGAAATCTGTGTGCTGAACGACAAGGCACAGATCAATAGCTGTTGAAAACTTAGCTTACGGACATACTTTGCTAGTATTATCCCTCTCCACAGGTTCTCACAAAGTTCACAAAAGTGTCAAAAGGAGGATAGTATCCTGAGCAAATCTAATTTTAGTCCTTTCACCTCATTCCCCTGTCTGCTCCAGTGCTCTTCTAGGAGTAGGCTAAGGGAAATTATCCTGGACTTTATTTGGAAACCAACCTCAAAGAAAAGGATTGCATGTCTGGCACAAGGAAATGTTTGTAATGCTGTTGGTGATTTCTTTTTATGAGATTGCTTTCTAAAGGAGGTGACTCACACCTTACATTGGCTCTGGTTCTGGGGCAAGATATGAATTCTAATTTATGAAGTAGTCTGAATTCATGAAGTTGAGAAAGTTTTGTCTGGCAGGGTGACACGCCTGCACAGGTGACACACCTGCACATCTTTCTGTTGGATGCAGGGGAGGTATATAAACTGATTAAATTTATTTGGGGAGCGTTTCTCACTATGAAATCCTCTGTGAAGTCTATAATTTCTTTTTCAAAGACCCAGCCCTTTTCTGTGTACACATAGATTACAAATTAGAGGAAGTTAAGCAAAATACTGTAAGCAACTTTGGCAGTTCTCTAGCTTGCAGCAACTCAATGCACAACACAACAGCTAAAAGGTGTGACTATGTGTTTGATTTAATTCAATGTAGCCTCTGCATCCTTCAGGTCTCCTGAGGCAGCACAGTAAATATAAAGGCATTGTGGATAACACTGTTTCAAGCAACTATTAAATGAGTCCACTGTGCATAATACTAAACTACTTGAACAACCAGAACTGAATGTCACAGTTAAATAAGTTGTGTAGTTGCAAGCATCTGATGAGCTGTGCATTGTGGTTGTTTTTTTTTTTTTTTTTTGTATGCTTTTCGTTTATTTTTTCCACTTGTGTCTTCCTATGTGGTCTGTGTTCTGTGTGTGAATCAGCACTCTCCAAAACGGAGGTTTATACCAGTTTGTGTCACAGTTATCATGGTGGGGCTATGGTCCAGATTTTGAGACCTGTGTCATTACATTAATGGAAATTAATAGCCCAGTAGCACTCATATCCTGATCCTGCTCACATCGCTTTTCTCCCTGAAGCAGAAGCAGTCATGAGCTAAATGTCGTTATTATTTGGACAGATAGCAAATTGGCAAATTAATAGAATGAAAAGCTATTTCCAGAAACAAAACAGTTCATTTAATTTATGCTCCAGGATTGTTTTTCACATCTATGAGTATACTGAGCTGGTGAAATCAGAAAGTGATACTGAAGTGTGGAGCCTTTTTGGGGGGATAAGGCAGACTTTTTATTTCATTTTGCTTTATTTTCAAATATTCAGAAGTTCTCTAAGGATTATTGGCTCATATTCTTATTGTGTATTCATCTGAGTGTAAAATAAGACCACTAGGGAAACAAAGTAAGCCTTAGAGGTAGCGTAGCTAAATGTTTGAATACATCCTTCCTTTCACTGATCTACCTTATCCCACTACCCAGCTCTTCCCCAGGGAGGAGCTATGCCCCAGAGAACCCCCTGGGCAAGGCTGAGTGGGGCAGGCAGTTCTGCTATTAACAGGCTTAAAGAGAAAAAGCAAGGCAAAGAGCTGTTTGACTGGAGACAAGTTCTAACTAAATGATCTGCCCACATTATCAGTTACGAATATTTCACTGGCTGGCTTTGTCCCTCAGGGCTGTACCTGTAGGAAGTAAACAACTCCTTGATTTTTCAAAGATGGAGGTAGATGAGGACTTGACATCATGCACAAGTGTAAAATTTAGAGAATTTGGTGATTAGTAGCCAACTGTACATGGAGAACCCAAGTGTGTGTGGTCATGTACAATTTAACATCAGGTTTTCTGGAAATGTTTAGGTTGTTCCTTTCTTTTCAACTTTTCATGGGAATACTAGTGCTCATCAGCCTCATCATTGACAACAGTGGATTAATAATTCTACACCAAAAGAAGACAAAAATATAACATTGCTATTCATAAGGGTAATCTTGACATCAATTTGCAAAATCTTTTATGTTTTGGGACCCCTTATTTCTTGTTTTCCATTTTTATAATTTGCTTATGGATTTGATTGTTGAAACTGGAACCAAAACACTCTCAGCAGATTAGCTTAGAATTAGCATATTTGAATAGCTTTATACAATGAAGATCCATTTACTAATTTTTGAATTAATTTTCTTGAGTGCTTCCAGCCAATTGGAGAGGGTCCCTTATCACTAAAGATTTAATCAGATATTACATTGCAAATGCCATATTTAAATAGCAAAGGAGGATTGGTAATTATATCAGGTAAACTCTTATAGTATTTCATTATATTTATAAACCCACATATAGTTAAAAAAATCTAGAAGGTCAGTAATCAGCATGATAGTGCAGCAATCTGTGTTGTATATCTGTTCTTACAAAAATGTAATTTGGTTAAATTATAATTTGAGTCAATTTATGGTTCCAAGTTCTCAGCTAGCATAGATTTATGAGAGAGTAAGGGAATTTTCACCAACAGAAACTTTTCATGATGACATACAGAGGATGAAAATACTACTGTATTGGAAGTACTGTGGAAATTGAAATGAAAACATAATTCTTTTAATTAAGTTCATCAGTAGCAATTAAAATGTCCACATGATACTGACAAAGACTTAAACTAAACAATGTTATTCACCATAGTTCAAAAGTAGTTGATATAAGCATTCATTAAGTGTAGTTAATCAAAAAGAAAAACCAGTTGCCACGTCTTTTGGTCAAATTAAAGCCAACCAGTTCTTTCACAAGTTAAAAAAAGAAAATCCAAGTTGTGATTACTGCACTTGCTGCAGGAGAACTATTCTATTTCAGTGTTCCTGTAATCACTTGTCTTGTCTCTTTCAGGGAAATATGGGAAATATGAATTAGTTTTGCTAAATTGATTTTTGTCTGGGAACTACGTGACGAATTGTTCAGATGAATCAGAAATCATAGTTCAAATGCTGTAATATTAGTAAGAATAAAATTAATTTCTGAATATAGACCTTGTTTAACCACTCAGATAAAATTTTATAAATATGTGTAGGATCTGTGCTATGCTTTAGGAATAATATGCAGAATATTTTTTCTACTATACAGAAAATTAGACTTTTGAAAATATTCCAGTTCTTTCATAACCAAGAAAAAGTCACCTTTTTGAAAACTTTCTGTAAAAAGGGAACATAGTCTGCATATTGTGTTTGAAAAGTCATCCAAAAACCCTGTGTGCTGCTTCTGGCTTGTTCTGAATTGATATAATTATACTCTGCAGCTTTCTATTTTTCCCTCTTCTTAGCAGCTCAATGGTTTTTTTTTTTTTTTTTTTTTTTTTTTTTTTCTCCTTTATTTATTTATTTTTTTCCAGTTTAAATGGGCAGGTTAGACTTATAAGCAAGACAAAAAGAAAACAACAACAACAACAACAACAACAACAAAACTAACTATTGCAATCTTGACGGCTGCTCATGTTCATAATATTAAACAGATAGAAAAGTGCTTTCAGATTTGAAGCCTTAAAATGCTCTTGGCTAAATTCTCTTCAAGCTTTACAGATTTCTCTAAACTCCTGCTGAGATTTGCTTCAGTACTGAGTAAGACATTAGGATTTGCTCGTTGTCATGAAGTCTTCTTTTTTCAGAATATAAAATGGCATTAAGAAAAACTACAGGCAAGTAATCAGAATATGAAAAGCTAAAATAGGTCTTCATTACAGCATTTGTTCTCTTAAAAGGAGAAGCTGAGCATATTCCCACGGAGCTGATATGAATAGAAATTCTACCTTCCATACTCACGGTTCTGGCACAGGTTAAGTCTATGATTTGAGGACTATCTCAGTAGAGATAGTGAGAATGAATCAGACTCATGGTGGCATTACTAACAAGAAATTCATTTTGCACTATTTCTATGTTTCTTGGGACTTGCTATTTGTTCAGTCAAACCATAAATAAAATGAACTGACTTTTGTGTTTGATTTTTCATTTTTTCTAGTTATAGAAGCAAGACTTGAGGCCACTTGTTCTTGGTCTCTGCTAATGTGAGTTCAAGGCAGCCTGGTCTTGCAGTTTCCCTAGCAGAGATGGCAGGATTCACACCACTGTTCAGCCCTGTTGGCAAGTGCACTTAAAGTAAGAGTTTTCTATTGCAGTCTGTTCAACCAGCCACTGCTACTATTTAATATAACAACATATGTTCCCTTGTTTACTTGAAATAAATATACCCAGAGCTTGACTGAACTGGTGGCTCCTAGGAGAACACTTGACTGATTCATGAAATGCAATGGCTGACTCCAGAATGGATGTTGCTTTTCTCTGGAGTAGAGCTGTCACTTAGCAGTATTTGCCTTTCACTTGTTGCAACTTCTTGACATAAAGTACATTTCTGAAAGGCAGAGGTTGGCTTTGAAGAGAAAAATAAAGACTCAGAAATAGGAAAGAAGGTTAGGAAGGGTTTACTAATTCTTGGTATGGTGTTTCAGCTTAATACACGCTTATTAGCAAGCAGGAAAAAAAATCCTTTATCATATTTGGCTCCTGTAATTCTCCTGAGATGGAGCCAATTACAGATGAAACTGTGTTGCTGAGTTTATATGCTATAGAATTCTAATCTAATGTTTCACCTAATTAAATTCTAGCAGGATAAAAGAAAAGCACTGTTCCCTGGAGATAAGGGAGGGTGCATATTTCCAATATTCATGTATATTATGCACCACTGACTTCAAGACAAAGATTGAAGTAACTGGGTACAGTTCTGATAAAGCTGTCTCCTGGATAATCAAGAAGCTTTTCCTATGCCTGTGATGAAACAATTGTCTCATCTTTCTTGCCATACCTCACCATAGTTCCTGTTAAAGACAAAGGATGTGAGCCCTGGTCCCAAGCTCAGTGAAGGGCAAGCACAAGTTCTGAGTGAAGGAGTTAGATAGTTTTTGAGGTTAAGTCAACAATCTGTATAGAAGAAATATTCAATAGATGACACAAATTCAAATTAGCAAGAAAGGCATTAACTGGAAACCAGGTTTGGGGCAGTCTTTCTTGAGACATCTCTTGAGAGATTTGTAACTAGGATCTCCTAAAGCACTTAATGTCCTCCTGTCTCATCTATGGCTCCCCATGCATCTGGGGGGAGAACTGGGAGTGCAGAACCAGGCTTCACTGAAGAATACTGAGGTGAGTCATGTGTCCAAGGAAAATTCCAAGTATTGGAGCCCAGGTCTGTAGTAACAGAGGGCCTGGAATTGGTCTTGGAACACTCACTTGCTAATAGAGGCTCACATCTGCTGTCTTGCAAAATCCTGCTCTTCCAAGCCTTGCATGGCTTGCAGGTGACAGGTGACTCTCCCCAGGATTATGAGTAATATCCAGGTAAAGATGGGATCCTTGCAAACTGAACTTCTGCCACTCTTCAAGCATATTTGGTAGTGAAGACAAATACCAGTTACAAATGTAGAAACCCAGAATAAGAGGTTTCCTATGCATTTGTGTTAGTTTGTGGCACACTGCTTATCTGTACATTTATGTATCCATAGAGTTGTGACTCAGATTTCGTAGGTACATAAGTATAGATATAAGCAGTGTGTCACAAAATAATACAAATATGTAGGAAACAACACATAGATACTACAGGTTTATTCCAGTATTATTTTACCACAAGTTAGCAGCACAGTCTTTACCTCTGCTCTTGATCTGATCTGACAGAGTGAAAAGAGCTGTTCACAAACCATTCAGATATTCACAGATATGTCTCACAAGTGTACTTGAAAGAACGTGCTATACTCAACACCATGCACTTGCACCTGTCATCCATGAGATGAAAGCAAACCTGAAAGCTGCCAATATCTTTATGTACAACTATTTGCCCAGTCACTGTCATATGTTATTCTGCTTTCTTAAGACCTCTTCATCTGCAGCAAATAGAGCTTGAAAATGTTATCTTCATAAAAACAAAGCATCCAGAAAAGCCTGCCTACTCATGCAGGCTGGCTGCAGCATGAGCTTCTTGTCCCCAGCATATTGTGGACCACTTGAATCTCAGGTAAAAATAGCAGTACAAAATGGTGATTTATGTCTTACAGTCTTTTTCTTTAAGGTTTTGTTTTCAAAATTTCATGAGATTTAAACAGAGAGAAAAATCTTTTTTTTTTTTTTTTTTTTTTTTTTTTTTATGTTTCACCAAGTGAAATCTCAGTTGACTGACTGAAGTGAAGTTTAAAACCAACTGGAGGCAAAACTAATGTATTTGTTCAGATGTTTTGAGGCCATCTGTTTAAGTTCAGCGTTATAGTTATCTTTTTGACTAGATCTATTCTAAGACAGGACCACTTGTTCAAGAAAGGAACAGCAACAACAAGAAAGTAACGTAAGAAAGGAGATTTTTTTTTTCCTTTCCTTTCCTTTCCTTTCCTTTCCTTTCCTTTCCTTTCCTTTCCTTTCCTTTCCTTTCCTTTCCTTTCCTTTCCTTTCCTT